>JARHVA010005538.1:95000-445000 GCA_037957365.1 Torreya grandis | reverse complement strand
GCATTTTGTCTACTTATTTCAAACACTACATTAGGGGCATAATGCTTCTATTGATCACGATTGATATAAATTTTATTATTTTATGATCATTTTACATTATCATTTTGAGATTATGTATTAACTCTTTCACATGCCTTTACTCATGCTTATATCTTACACAATGTACTTGATATGTTATTCTACATGACATTTTGTTGACACATGTATGCAGAGACTAGTATGACATGTTTATGCTAGTTTTTTATATTTCATCTTATCACATGGATTAATTGAGTGTACTTATTTTTTTATTCCTTTTATTTATTGTAGAAAATTTGAACATGTTCCTTGTTTCTTTTCCACAATGTCCTAAGTGTTTTTTGTTTCTATGGTATATCAACATTTGAGCATATCCTCTCCTATGAGTTTGAAAAAATTGAACAAGTATTCTTAGACCTCCCTTTGTGTGACATTGAGTGATCTTTTGTGTCTGCTTGATTTTTTTGTTAAATATTTTTCCATGATCCATATCATGCATCTTATGGTTTTTTATGTTTGGATATTACAAACCTCATGGATATATATAGTTAGATATGATACCACTATATGTTTCTTTCCTACATGATTGATATAGATATATCATGGTTATCTTATCCTTTTGAGATAAGGTTAATATCATGGTACATGTTAGTGGGGGCATGTCATAGAGACATGAATCCACATACACATAATTGGTAGAATTAGTTGAATTCGACATAATTTATATGATTCAAATATACACTTGTGATAGAATCTTATACATTTATAACCAATTTTCACATATTTGGGATAACGTTTTTAAGATTTTATATGCATATCATATATATTTTACAAATTAGAGGTTATATTTTGATAGATAATTTATCTTGAGACACATTAGAGGTACTTATGTCATAAAAATACCCCAAGTTATATATACATATTCAAATTATACCAATTTTCAAGCACTAGCCTTAACAAGATGCATTGATTGATCTTTTATCTTATGCAATAGTTGGCTCCATTCAATAGTGTAAATAAAGTTTTACATTATCAATGGACTTAGCACAACTATTTTACAAGTTGATATGGTTACACAATTTGACTTAGGAAAGATTGTATAGATTGGCTAGATTATGTTTACATTTAGGTTATATGATTGAGATTCAATGATCTTGATGGCATTGTCACACTCACCCTTACACCAGATTAGGGGCATGATCACCCTCCAATTCCCCTTTTCACATATCCAAGGTTAAGTTGTAAACCTCTCTCTAATGCTTCAGCTAGGAAGCATCATTATCAAATCAAACTACCAAGGGGAAATATGGTTACATCAACACATAGGTGTACTCCTTCCTTTCTATATTTTATTTTAAATAATTGTAGTTATTCATTTTTAAATTAAATGTATTAATTAAACCTACAACATGCTTTTGGTTATAGGTAATACACATACAAAAAATTCTAATAGGGATTATGTCAAACTAAGGTATGTTATACACACCACATTATGAATTTATTTCCTTTAACCTAGTAATTCCATCCTTATGAATTAATATATTAAAGCGATGGGTAGATTTAGATACTCAAATCTAGATTTTATATGATAAATTAGTCTTGCATACTTGGAAAAAATCACTTAGGGCTCTACCCTTCAATTAATGCTTTTACTACTATTGAAGGGATCCCATTCACCATATCATTATGATTAAATGCTTATATTATGGTCCAAACCTAATATTATGATTACCTAAATCACTTGTAGCCCATAATATGCTTAAAACCTAATATATATCCTTCACTATCAGTGACACATCTTTAACAATTATCTATTCTATAGGACAATATTATTTATACTAGGACACTAACATTTATTCTAGTGTCAAAAATATGATGCTAATGTAACTACCCTACAAAGGTGAAAATTTGAAAATATTTTGATATATATATCAGTTGACCTATTTGTCTTAATTAACCCTCTATGAGATTATTTTCAAAATTATAATTTTTAGTGTTTAAAGTTAAAAATTAATTTTAATTATTTATAAGACAATTGAATCATTATTAATTTATATTACAAGCACAAACCTAGTATTCTTAGATCCAAAAATGATCCATTTATGAGTGATATTGAAAGCATACATCTTTCATGTTGGGAAAAAGATCATACTTATGTTCATATTCTTATCAATGTAAAATTTGGAGGAAACCATAGTCATTATTGACTTATAAATATAATGATATAAATTTAACATATCAGGGAAAGGATTTGAATGGAGAGATTGAAAACATTTATCAAAAGCCACAATCATTGATTAATTATTTTATAAATGCATTTTATGGTGAAGGAGATTAGGTTTTTTATTTTTTCTTAGGTTTAAGTAATATTTATGACATAATAGAGATGATACATTCTTATATCTTTATCATTTTTAATTTTTAATTGTTTATGTTATTTAAATTAATTATTTTTCTCTATTTGGTGGTACAACATTGGCATGTTGTTTATATGAAATAAGAAATTGCATATCCATTGAAAAATGTGTGCTACAATGTAATTTTATTAAGTAAAGAATTAATTCTATTAAATCTCTTAAAGATAAAATGCAAGAATTTAGTCTAAAGAAAAGAGATTTTAGTGCATTTCATTTATAAAAAATGTCAAATGATCCTAAATAACTACTAAAAATGGTTTTTTAAAGTATCACTTTGGTAACTTATGGCCATACAAAATCTAGTGGAAGAGGAAAATCATGTCTAAGAAGAAATTCAAGCTCCTAAAAATGAAGATGTACTTGTTGTAAATGATGAATTGATATTGAGGAGTCTTTTCTTGAGATGTCATTGAATCTTAATAGGGGGAGTCATTAGGAATTACTAATATAGGATATCTAGGTCTTCATCCAATCATTTGAGGTATTAAACCTACAACATCATCTTGCAAAGCTCCTCATGAGCCAAGGGAGAGAATGAAGCATCGACAGGTTCATCCCCAAGGTAATAACTTATATAATCATAATCTTTAATTTATTTATTTATTTATCAGATTATATATTTCTTATTGTTTTTTGGATGAATGTATGTGTATCCTTGTTTAGGCTCTCTCTATATAGAATAAGCTAGTGTAAAAATAGGATTGCTTAGACTTTTCATAAATCACTTTAGGTTGCATAGAATCCTATTTAGTTTACCATTTCACCTTACCCATTTGCAATAATTATAACCCATCCTTTATTTTAGATTATACCTTATATAACCATTTTATTTACAACCATTTAGCTTTTTTGAAGTCTAGTGAGAGTTACATCCTTGTGTCATAGGCTTCGTCTTTGAAATCCTTTCCTCTTGACACTTGTGTTGTAGGTAACCCTCTATTATATCTAAGGAATTAATTTATTACTTATCTAATTATCCAAGTATTGCAGGCTCTAATTTATTAACCTTATTTGAATCTTAATTTATTGAGAGAAAGATGATAGTTTTAGGTCATCCTAGCTCATGCATACACGAATGTATTTGATCCTTTGTTAAAAAAATATCTATAAAATATAATACTAAATATAAAATATGGATAACATGTAAAATTGAAGGTTTGAGCTAACCTAAACCACTCCCTATGGCTAAGCACTGCCTATGTATACAATACTTTAAATAGAAAATTCAAAGTGAACATAGTTCCCCCACATCACTAAATGTGTGGAATCATATGTAATACTAACATGTAGTAAAATCATTTTTATGTATTTAAACACTTTACAACCTATCATTTGACTTTCATTGGTATTTAGACTTAGCTCAGGGCTTTCTCCTTTAAGAGGTTCAACATTTGGAAACTTTTCGATAGTTCCTCACAATGTGTAAATTATTTTATAGTGATTTAAGATCAATAAGTTTATGATTGATATGTTTATATAGTTTAATATTTTGTTTATTTCCTCCTAACTAACATATAAATGTATGGGATTGCCAATATGAACAATTTAAATTTATGAGAGTCATTAATGTGTGCATAGACAAGTCTGACCCATGTGTATGGGTCTATGGTGGAAAATTATCTATTTAATTATGAACCTATCAAAAGAATAGGAACAATGATATAATATCATGAGACATTCTCTTTTATATTTAGTTATTTAAGAAAAGAATAGGAAATTCTTGTATAACACTAATGAAAATTTAATAAAGTCGATCCCACATATGGATGAATGGTCAAGGAAGACTATGAACAAAATTTTAGGTTAAAATTTTGACTTACCTAATCAATTAAGAACTAACTGATCTAAGTGAAAAAAAATAATATCCCATGGCACAAAGAGTCCCCTTATTTTTAGGACTTTTTGGTAATCCTAGGGCTAATAAACTCCAAATTATATAGCATGGGTAGGCTATGACTATTTCTACCAAAATTTCAATTGATTTCCTCATGATATTTAAGATCTCATTATTAATTCCTATATAATTGGGTTATTTAAAATGTTATGGGTAGATCATTTCTCATAAAAATTTAAAATATATGGAAAGAGTAGGGAAAAAAATAAATAAATCCCTTGATTATACAGGTCTCGCAATACTCAAAAATTAAATCAGTGTTGATTACAATAAAATCACTTGGCATCTGGCCTAGTTATTTCACAAACTAAATACCACAATGAGCAAGACTCAAAGGAAAATTATGTGAACACGAAATCTATAAATCTATTTAAAATAAATATAATGCATAACTCTATATATATTTGCACACTATGACTAATTTAAGCCTCAAGATAATTAGAATGAGATATTAAATCCAATTAAACTAGTTATTGCATAATCTAATTGTATATCCACTTACGCACAACTAATATCAAAAAAATTATTTGCATATATTACTTCTCAAAAAAGTATCTTTAGAAAAGCGTAAATACAAAATTATTAGGAAGGGTAGGTGAAATCCTGGCTCAATCACAACATAGTTTTTATTCCCAAATGTGTTGATACATGTAGACAATCAAAATCCAAAATATCAGATAAAAACAAGTGTGATCATGGCATGATTCTAGTAGTGTTTTAAAATTAAATTTGTTGACCCTTTATAATAGAAAGCAATGTTGATTATATAGACAATGCTAACCCATCATGGCCATGATGTAAAATAATAAATTAAATGCTTTTAATATAAATATTAAATGAGATAATTGATTATAACTAAATATTTTTTGATAGCACATCAATAAAGGATAATGATCTATTGATGACACAATTTTAGATAAAACTTCTAAGATAGAAGTGGATTCAATATTGAATACACTCCAATCTCCAATGAACAATAGGGACTCTCTAGTATTCCATTTATTTCATTGGCTATTTACCAATCTAGTGATAAATAGCCACCTCATTTTGTATTAATTCTAATGATTAATTTATTGGTCTATGTATTAGCTTTGTTCATTTCCAATTTCTCATGTTCGTCTTCAAGTTAATAATATATCACCTTATACATGCACCATTTCCCATTAAATATCACTGACTGGGAAATAATGTAACAATTTATTATTACAATCCTATAAATAGATGCATTTAATCCTCTTGATGAACCTAATGACTCTTGCTTAGTTTTTGCTTCTACCTCTACCTAAATCTTCATGAACTCTTTGGCCATTGCCATATCCATTCTCATTTTTCCTTGTGATCAACTCATGAGATCTTTAATGTAGGTTCTTTTGAACTAACTATGTGTTCAAAATGCTCTAATATATGCATTTTAGTAACCCACTCTCATTTATTTGATTTCTTTGCTACCAATTAGAACAAGCCATCACATGTCCTTCATTTGGTCTTTGTCTTGGATGTCAAATTTTTTCTCTATGTTTGCCTATGTAGACATCTACATGTTTATTTTTGAGGGGCACACTTTCCTATCAGCTTCACTACCACTTATTACCTTCTTATCTCTTTGCTACTTCTCCTTTTCTAGGCTTCATGGATTAACCCACTGGGCCTCACTTTGCCACTTGGTAGTTTTTTGACATTCCAAATATTTACTCAATCTTTTACCTCAGTAATCACCACATGGATTCTTCTTGACATCTCATGTTCTTCATATTTTCTTGGTTTAATATTTATAATACCCCAAGCTTCTAGGTTAATGTTGTCAATATTAAAAAAAAATAGCTTCCAAGAGGGCACCACATGTCATAACCCTGGGCCTTTGGGGTTATGGATCTTTACATTATCATTGCACTCTCATATCACTGAGATAATACCTTAAATCTTATGAGGTTATGAGCTTCTAATATTTTGATATTTCTAGATTCTATTAGGCCAAGTCACTAGGATTGTGCTATCTAGGATGATCTCATGACTCAAGGGATTTAAAAGGACTTAGTCACTTTTTAAAAAAGGCTCTGACTATGGAGATCCTCCACTTCATGATCTAGTGGTTAGTCGTTAACCTTATCCTCCTTCAGTACACATTAAAACTACTCCTCCTATGGTAACTTATGTGATAAGGTGTTGTCCCAACATTATGCAAACTACTAAGGTTACAAAAGAAGAGGATACCTACTCAGGCACATCACTAGGCATCCCCTACTCCAACATAGAAGATAAGTATGTGGAAGAATATATATCATAGAAACATCTAGTTGAGTGTGTATAAGAATGGTACTTAGATGAATACTATGAATATGAACCATAAGGAGAGTTTGCATTTGATTTACCAAAAGGTACATCTATAGGGAACTTTTAGAAATCCATGCCTTAGTCTTACTCATACTCATAATATAGAGCAATTAAAAATTAGAAAGAAAGATCAATCCCCTATTTTGGATAAAGATATGAAACAAATAGAAACAATTGTTGACACTCTAGTGGTTATGTAATCTATTGTAGTTTTCCATCCTTTGATCATCATATGGGACTTAATACAAATAACTTCCTCCCATTTTTCATTTTTACTCCAATTTCACCAGTTGTCCCTCTAATTACCAATAGTTCATTGGACTTGGCTAGTGTTTATATTACTAATGTCTCTATTATTTCAAGTACTAAATTTTAGGATTTTCTATATAATAATGTTACTGCTTCTACCACTAACCCCATGACTATAAATTATACACCCATTACATAATTCTTTCAAAGTCCAACATAGGATGTTATTACATAACCTATTATTTATGCACATGTCATATAACCATGGTGACTAACCCACATTTTGAGGATCTTGTATCCCAGTAAAAAATTTCCACACATCCCTTGTAGACATACCTTACCACTAAGTTAAGGGTGTCAATCACACAAATTATTCAAATAGAGTCACTGGTGGTCATATTCCAAGAGTCTCATGACCTCAATAAGTATATCATTAGGACTCCTCCCCATACTTTTTTTTTGAAAGGAAGATGTTGATTCCACCTTTCCCTTCATTTTCCATGTTTCCTAATTTTTCCCCCACACTTATGCCACCCCCATGAACTCATTCATCTCCTTCCATCCCCATATTACCATCATAAATTACATCATCCCTTGTTACTCATACCTCTTATCAAGACTTTTTAGTGACTCCCACATGGATAAAATAAATGCAAACCAAAGCAAATGACTAGGCAAGACTTATCTATTACCGTGGAACCTAAGTTTACGATAGAGTTTGATGAAGCCTCAAATAAATTGGAAAAAGTGAGGATTACAATAAAAACTACATGAGGGAAGGAAATTGAGTATATAAGATAATAAGAGCTCTTCTCACTACCAAATAAGAGGAAAGTTAATCCTAGAGAATAATATGGGATCCAAGGGGACCATATTTATATGGTTTATGCCACTAGAGGAGTCTTGAATAATATGTTTCATGGATTATGAAAAACTAATATAATATTGGAGGAACATGGTAAAATAGAGGCCCCAAAACACATATTGGATAATGTGCATAGTTATGCTAAGATCCTTTATAACATTGTATGTTCTATATGTCAATCAAGGACATAGTTACAACCATAATGGGTAAATATGGTGAATTTATATGAATATATAAATATCCTAAATTCTAAATTTCACTTAATTAATAAGGTGGAAGGACAAAAATAATATCAACATGGTAGCAAGACAAAAACCATATCAATATCTTAATTTATGTCAACTTCTAGACATCAATTTGGCAAAGAATTATGTGACCAATAAGAGGAGTCATCTAATGGAATGGTATAATAAAATGTAGGATTAGGTTGGAAAATTGATGAATAAAGATCAAAATTCCACTAAAATACTTGGATATTTTTGCATCACTATCATATATACATAGGTTGGGTAGGCAATAGCTAGGCCATTCTTTGAAAATTTAATTTATATTGCTTCCAATAGTTTTAAAGTAGAAGTTGATAGTACTATCTTTAGATGTAGTGATCAAGTGATCCAATTGGTCCCTTTTTTCAAGGACAAAGAAGATTGAATAGAAGCACTGAGTTATTCCTTTATGGATTATATGGTGTTATATAAGAAACTGATGAATAAGATCCCATTTTTGTTTAAGTTCCCAATTATAAATTTTGAAACCATAGAGCTCAATTTTATAGCATGTATGACTACATATAAGAAGATAAATGATCAATAATGGATGGAAACCCAAGAAAATGCTTTGACTTCATGAGTTATAACTTTGAAAATATGTCTTCTTCTCCTATATATACTATAGTCTATACTCCAATAGAGCCTATAATTATTACATTTCCTTTAATTACAACTTCTTTGTAATTTTAGTCAAGACCAACTGTATTGATAATTGTATTAGAATATTCAAGGATTCTAGTCGCTATGGAAATTCTAGGACCATTCACAACAAGTTTCATATCAATATCCTTTGCTTTTAATATTTTTAATCGATCCATTCCAACTCGAGTCCAATCTAGTTTATTCCAGTATCAACTTGCAGTTCTATTTAGACTTAGTATAGTAACCTAAAGAGTATAATTTTGATAGAATTATTTTTATACCTATATATACAAACTACAAATCTAAATTAACACTCTTTTATTTATAAACATTATAAATCATGTAGATTATACATGCTAAATTAAGATTCAGTCTTATTTTAGACCTTATAAAATTGGACAAGCTTTGAATATGAGGAGACATTATCCAAAGATATATATATGTATTTTACTAATTTTAAAGGGAGGATAATTGAAAATTAATTCAAGTGAATAAATTTTTAAAACTATTATTTGAGTCTGTGTGAATGTGATATCTCTTCTAATTTTATATGTTTCATTGAATACATTTCATTAAGTTGAAAAATATATAGTAGACCGTGTATTTCTCTTATTTATAGTGATTGGATTGAACATTCTGTTAGTCTTAATTATCTATTTGGTTATATGTCATACTAATAAATTTTTAGTAACATTGGATATGTATGGAAATCTAGTACTAACAATATCTATGATTATAATTAGAGGGTCATATTGCAAATTTTTTCTTAGACTCTTCACTATGTTTGATTGTGTTTTGTGATTACAACTAATCCACAATAGACAATGGTTTATAACAAATGCTTCATGTAGTATATAAATTTGGCTTAGAAGGGTTTAATATTTAATTGAATCATAGATTACCTTGTTTTATACCCTACCTTTCCCTTATTTTATCTTTTTTTGGATTGATTCACCGTATTTTAGATCCATCCATCCATCTCAAGTATATTTATATTGAGTGTTAGACACCCATCATATCTGAACCATTCAAGTTAACCACTCCTCTCACAACTATTCCACCATGTGGTTATTTATAAAACCAAGATCCATAATTCATTCCTTGGAGTGAATTTGTCACTAATCCTAAAACATTAGGGACTTTCCTGTAATAACCTTTGGTGTGAATAAAACCCACATCAATAGTTTGAAAGCACATTCTTAATATTATTGTAATTAGATAGAGTGTATTTCACCTCCTTGACAATGACCCATGTAGGAATTTATGCTTTATTTATCACCCACTAGTGCGTAGTATTACTTTTCAAAGTAAAAAATAAAAAGAGTAATCTTTATTTCTCATTGAGTAAGAAACCCTCTAAGTCACTATATGAAACCATCATAGTTTAGAAGTGTGGTAATATTCCATTTACTGGGAAAAAATACTCTTTTCACCTACTGTGTGTTGCGTAGTACCCAAATATTTGTTCATGGGGCTTGAACAACATCATCCTTACTCCACTTAAAGTCTTTTCATCTAATGTAATGTTTGGGTCTATATTCACTTTTCCAAATTTATGCCTATTCACTTCACAATATTATAGATCCATCAATCACATGCAACACTTATGTGTTGTAAACTAAGAATATATTATCCCAACTAATAATTACATCATCTTGGTATTCAAGTGTTCAACCCTTTCTGTAGTGATGTTTTAAATTTGACTAATTTCTCTGTCCATGTCCATACTTTCCAAATATGTGGGCTCATGATTGTTATCAAAGATAATGACCATATATTTCTCATCATTCTCAAATCACATATAATTATTCTTAAATCACATGCAAACATTATTTTTGTAACACCAATTTCATATGATCAAGGCTAGATAATTTTCCACCTTTACTAGCTCAATAAACTCAAACTAACAATGAATTTCACTCCCATATATTGATGAAGATATTCTTAAAAAGCCACAAATTTTGTGCATTTTTGGGAATTAAAAATTCATGAAGAAAGGGTTATAATATTGGACTTCTCATTTTTAATTATTCCTCTTTGGTGAGGATATTCACCTCCACTTCAGTATCAATCAAAATGTCATGTATGGCTTATTCAATAATGGTGGTATCAATTAATAACTCTTGATCATAGTTGGTATTTTGCATGATTTTGTGTCTTATCCCCTCATTATTCACTTTTCCACTACACTTGTAACATTATTCTCCATGCAATATTTGAGTAGAGGGATGCCTCCTTATGAATACAAGAGAGTGACGATCTCATAGAGTTATTCAACCTCTTTTGCACTAGGTCCTCTAGGAACGTTATCATTTTCCCTAACTTCCATTCCTATGCATGTCATACCTCACTTTGGAGGTTCATTATTATAGTTTTGGCCTATTTTACAATTGAAATATTGGCTAGGCCATCAATGTAATCAATGACTAGAGAGGCTAGTATACATTGGACTTTCACTTTTGGTGTTTCCATAATCCATAATTGAATTGTAGTTATACCACATGTTGTGATGTTATATTATATTCATGGAAGCATTTTTTTGTTCACTTAATTTGGCACCCATTTATCCCATGTCACATAATCCTAATCATACCCATACCCTCTTCTGATTGACATTAAACAACTTTGTATTTTTGTATATAAGTTAAAAAATTCTTAAATCTTATACTCCCTTGGATAATAACCACAAGTGGAGAAATTTTTACAATCTCGTTGATAATGCTCGATTAAGCCACACTTAAATTAGGTGTGTATATGTAATCTTCCTCCACCTAATCCTCCACCACATATTTCTCAATATGGGTGCTCACCACCATATATTCCTTGTTCTTAGTTGTATGTGTTATAACTAATTTTTGAATCCCTTGTTCATGTGTTTCATGGATATCTTCTATCACTCAAAAATTATGAATGTTAGTCATAGATGTAAGGTGTGAAGTCACTATTCATCTTCACTATTCATGGTGATGTGGCATGGCACATGGAGGAAGGATCATGTGGTAAAGGTTGATGTGAGAGGATTGGTGTTTAACACTCCATTAAAGGAAATGTTTTATTGTCCTAAAAAATTCACATGTTTTTGTATTATGGCATAAATGATAGGGTTAAGTATGGGGTTCATTTATATGGAGGCTCCATGATTCTTCATGTCTAGTGAAAGTCAAAAAGGTGATTGCAACACCTTTTGGAATTTTATGTGCACATGAGAAGAATAAGACAAGAATGCACTATTGTTGACTAGACTCACATGTGGAGTGGGGTTTAATATTTGGAGTCACATAGATGTGGCTTAGATCTTGTTTAAAGTAGCATACCTACTTTGTTGACCCTTGAAAAAGAGACAAATAAATCATTATGGATCAATAGTGCTCCCACATGGAGTATGGTGAATTTTATCCCTTCTTATTTGATTATATGGCCATATTATCTCTCTCATGTACATTATAGTAAAGCATAACTCTCTCATTGTATTTTAAAAGGAAATAAAAATAATGAATTCTTGCATTCATTATATACTCCTTATAAGCATTGAAAAGGCCTTGAATACTTTTGAAGACTTAGTATGCAAGCTCAATAGAAAGCTTATGGTAAGCTTGGTTGTATTTTACAAAGGTGCAAGGTGTAAAGGCTCGAGAAGTCTTGGTGTGGAATCTTGGTATAGAGCTTGTGTCAAGTTTAGTTGAGATCTTAGGAATAAGCTTGGTTGTTAACTTATAAAAGTTTGAGTGTTGAAGACTTGTTAAGTCTTTATTACAAGCTTGGTAGAGAGCTTGTGTCAATCTTGGTTGAAATATTATGTAAGCTTAGTTGTAATCATGGTTTTAGATTAAATATGTGCATAAAATAAAGAATAGGAAAGAAAGGTGAGAAAGTTGTGACAGGGTATTATCATGGGTGATTATCCCTATTACTGATGGTAATAAAAGGATGAGAAAATTTCTTTGGTAGATGTAGCCTTTTGGGTGAACCACGTTATATTGGTGTCTCCTTATCTTGCATGATTTGATTTATTTTGTAACTTGTTTATTTCCATTTTACATAACTTCTCTCTTTTTGCAATTTATGAGGATATAATTCACATTCTTATATCCTAACATTGGAAAAGGTAGATGTTAGAGGATTGGGGCATATCACTCCACCAAGGCACATGGGTTTTGTCCTTGGTAAATCACATGTGTTTTTCTTGTGGCATAAATGGAATGGTTAGGTAAGGGGAACTTTTTATGGAGGCTTCATGATTCCTCATGTGTATGGAAAGTTAAAAGGTGATTGCAACACCATTTAGACTTTTGTGTATACATAGAAAGAAGAAGACAAAATTACACTATTGTTTATTGGCCTCACATGTGGAGTGGGGTGAAATATTTAGAGTCACATTGAGGTGTCTTGGATATTGTCTAAATTATTTGACCTACTTTATTAACCCTTTCAAAAGAGAAAAAAAAATCATTATGGATGAATAGTGCTCCCACATGGAGTATGGTGAATTGTATCCATCACTCATTGATTGTCTCTCCCTCTTCTCTCTCATGTACATGCTATTAAATCATAAATATCTCATTAAATTTAAAAATGCAAGAAAAGAAATGAATTCTTTCATTCATTCTATACTCCGTGTAAGCCTTGTAAAGGCCTTGAATACTTGTGAAGTCTTAGTATGTAAGCTCAATATAAAGCTTGTGGTAAGCTTGGTTTTAGCTTTAAAAGGTGTAAAGTGTGAAGGCTTATGAATTATTGGTGTGAAATATTGGTAGAGAGCTTGTGTCAATATTGGTTGAGAGCTTGTGTCAAGCTTAGTTGAGAGCTTGTGTCAAACTTAGTTGAGAATTTGTATCAAACTTAATTGAGATCTTGGAAATAAGCTTGGTTTTTATCTTACAAAAGTGTGAGTGTTGAAGACTTGTTAAGTCTTTATTGTAATCATGGTAGAGATCTCATGTCAATCTTGATTGAAATATTATGGAATCTTGGTTTAAAGCTTTGGTTGTAATCTTGGTTTTAGCTTACATATGTGCATAGAAGAAAGGAGAGGAGATAAAGGAAAGAGAGGTTTGATAGGGTGTTGTTATGGGTGATTCACCCTATTATTGATAGTAATAAAATGCTAAGAAAATTTATCTGGTTGATGTATCCCATTAGGTGAACCACATTATATTGGTGTTTCCTTTTTTATATGTTTAAATTTATTGTGTATCCTATTTATTTCCATTTCACATAGCTTATCTTGTTTTCAATTTATGAGGATATTTCTGTATTATATATCCTACCAATTGATATTAGAGAAAAGGTTAATTTTTTTAAAGTGTAAATTTTATGAAGTTAAGGATTGTAGCTTGAGGGAGAGTTATGGTAAAGGATAATAAATCATAGAAAGATAAGTTATATGGAGATAAATTTGGATTAAAGATGTAGACTGAGGTAGTTGCATGGGTGTAGCTAAATTTATGTTCAACTTCAATGGGTCTTCATGGATGAAAACAAATGTGAGGAATTTTTTTAGTAGATGAAATAACATATAAGTAAAGAAGCATAGAATTTGTTATGTGATAGCAAAGAGTAAGTCAGAACAAGTGACTTGAGATTTCATGGAAGGTGAAGACTGTGTGTTTGGACATGTGATAAAGAAATATGCATCTCAATTTTGGGCTCAAAAACTTGGTAGGTGAAATGATGCACTAGGTAGCGCAATGTCTTCCTAAGAGATATTGATAGGTTAACTTGAGCTATTTTAAGCATGGTGGCTAATGGAGTTGGAAGGAATATAATTTTATGTATATTGACTTCAAGTGGGATATTGTTGGGTGTGAAGTTACTATTCATGGTGGTGTGGCATGTGATTCATGTGGCATGAAGGTGGTGTGGCATGTGATATGTAGGTGTTTCATATGATATGACATGTAGGTGATGTAGCGTGGCCCATGAAAGATGTCTCATGTGGAAAATGTTGATGTGAGAGGAATAGGGGATAATACCCCACCAAGGCACATGGGTTTTGTCCTTGGTAAGTCACATGTGTCTGTATTATAGCATAAATGATATGGTTATTTATGTGGCACATTTATATAGAGGCTCCATGATTCCTTGTGTCTAGTGAAAGTCAAAAGGTGATTATAACACCTTTTGGACTCTTGTGTACATATGGAAAGAAGAAGAAAATAATGCACTATTGTTGATTGGCCTCACATGTGGAGTGAGGCACAATATTTAGAGTCACATGGAGGTGGCTTGTGTCTTATCTAAATTAGTGGACCTACCTTGTTGACCCTTACAAAAGAGATAACTAAAGCATTATGGATCAATAGTGCCTCCCACATGGAGTATGGTGAATTTTATCCCTTCCTCATTGATTCTCTCTCTCATGTGCATGATATTAAATCATACATATATCATTATATTTAAAAATTCAATAAAAAATAATGAATTATTACATTCATTTTATACTCCTTGTAAGCCTTGTAAAGGCCTTGAAGACTTGTGAAGTCTTAGTATGCAAGATCGGTAGAAAGCTTCTTATAAGCTTGGTTGTAGCTTACAAAGGTGAAAGGTGTGAAGGCTTGTGAAGTCTTAGTGTGAAATATTGGTAGAGATACTTTTTTGAGCTTGGTTGAGAGCTTAGGAGTAAGTTTGGTTGTTAGCTTATAAAAGTGCAAGGAGTGTTGAAAACTTGTTAAGTCTTTGTTGCAAGCTTGGTAGAGAGCTTTTGTTAAGCTTGGTTGAAAGTTTGTGGAAGTTTGGTTTAAATATTTGGTTATAACCTTGGTTTTAGCTTACATATTTTCATAGAATAAAGGAGAGGAGACAAAGGAGAGATAGGTTTGATAGGGTGTTGTCATGGGTGATTCTCCCTATTATTACTAGTAATAAAAGGTTGAGAAAATTTATATGGTGGATATATCCCATTGGGTCAACCACATTATATTGGTATCTCTTTTTATGTAGGTTTTGATTTATTGTGTAACTTGTTTATTTTTGTTTCACATAGCTTCTCTTTTATATAATTTGTGAGGATATTTCTGCATTGTATATCCTAACAATAGAGGATTCACAAATTTTACAATGCAATGATACATTTCCCTACTTCACCCTTTGCATCAATAGGAAATAATGCACATCATGATCCTCCAATAAAATTAAAACATTTAATAATTAATCTAACATTACACCTTGAGTAATGTTTCATGTTGTGACCTTTAGTTTCATAACTAGTGCACCATAAGTCATTGAATAAGATCTAGTTTTTGGATTTGCAATGCCATTATTTTCATTTATGTATTTATAAAAGGGTTAATATGGGTATTTACACTATAAATTGATTCATCTCTAAAATTGTTTTCCAAGGACTCGATTTGATATATGAAAGTCTTCATTTATATCACATGCCTTAAAGGTAGTATCAAACCCTTGACAAACTATTGAACATGTTGAAGAGGATGGATCTTGTACAAGAGTTTGGAGATCTAGGTTTTGAACCTTCATTAAATGTTTGAACACTCTGAGTGAGGTCTTGTTTGATTTTTATGAGCATTAAGATGCTCTAATTCTCAAATAATATAATGTAAACTCTTTTTAGTAATCTCCTTTAAAAGGTCATAATCCATAATAGCCTATTGTGAATCAAATTAAAAATACCAAGTATGCACACAATCTAAAAGGGTAGTAAAAATTTAGATTTATTTCCTCTCTATTGTGATGTGTATTTTTTTACACCATATTATTTCATTGCTTTTAACATGCTTTGTGATATTCATGCACATTTTTTATATAAAATGTTGAGGAGGAGGAACCTGCATGACAACACACTAATTTTTTATTAAACATTGTAAATATGAATTCACCTGGGTTGGATTCATACCTAGATTAACTATCATTGTAATTGCAGCCATGGATCCTCCTACTATGTTACTACTAATCTATGTGGTCTAATTATTGGCTACAATCTATGGCATGTGCAATATTTTATAATTATTAGGTCTTATTGATGGTGATACTATTAGTCTTATTGGTTAATATGGTATTATTATTTTTATAAGATAATATTTTGGTCCCCTTGTCTCTCAAGCTCTGTTATTTGAGACCTATCTGCAAATTTTCCTTGTTTTTCCTCCATTTAAATAAAAGATACATGGCTTGATACTTTGAGTATATTTGAGGTGGGTGCTTCCTTAATTAATGTGTGGTTATATATTATCAATTTTTTCTAAGTAACTCCATATATTTCTTCCATAATACCAACTACTTACTCAATAGTGCATGCCTTTATCTCAGTGGAGAATGTATCTTCAGCTTAAGATCTATCCTCATGCCCTTCCCATGCTATGAGGGTTTTCATGGAATGTCCCTTAATCACCTCTCCCCTTCCTAATGTCTATGGTTTAAATCACTAATTTATAACCCTCATCATATTTATGTTGTCTGAGTTTTCTAGCATCTAAATTCTCCATGCTAATTTCTAACCCTTTATCGATACAATATCCAAATATTTCCCCTCATTCTCCTTCTACCATCTACTTTGTACATGCATAGGAGAGTTATATCTCTCTATATTAATATCTTAAATGTTATATTCTACCATAATATTTTTTATCTTCAAGAGTAGATGAGCAATTAAATTACATATCAACTAGCATAAAAACTATTAGTATGTTGAAATTTATTGAATCCATGCCTTCATCATATGAAAAAGTTTCTACTTTAACCCATAACATAAGCAAAAAGCCATGTTTGTAAACACTCAAGTAACTCACAGAAAACATTTCATAAAGAGGATCATAAAAATAGTCCTCCACCCATTTCTTAGTCATATAATTCCTAAGATCAAATTATTCTATGTAAAGGTGCACTCTTAATCCAATATCCACGTCTCAATATTCTCCAAATATTTTTTTTGAATCATCTTTAAACATCATCTTCTACATCTAGTTCAATATCTCAATACACAACAATTTATCCACTTAAATGACTCAACTTAACAATAACAATTTACTCAACAACTCTAAAAAAATATCATGAATGACCAGTAATAACAACATTAACACTCAACAACTTTAAAATAGGATAGAAGAGGAGGATTTTATAAGTATAATCCGCCACCTTGACATTAAATTAAAGAAGTACATGCTCTTTAAATGGTGCAATAACTTTCTAAACAAAGCATGGAATAAATAAATTCATAAAGAACCTTAACTAACAAGACCTTAAATCCAAACCATGATAATCTATATTTTCTCAAATTATTTCAAACAATGACTTTATTAAATGTTACACTACCTGAAGATTAGTTCTCTTTTCCAACTCCCCTAAATAGGTGCTCTTTAATTTTCACTCTATGGTTTATGCAACCTCAATCCCACTCATTGTGCTACATGAGTTTTCACTAACCATAGAAGGTGCCATATTTGATGCATTCAAAGACTTTAAATGTTTGGTCCTTCTAATCCTTGTGCTCTTCGTAAACTCTATAATTTCTTCCTCATGTGTCATTGAGATTGGTGGGGTTTTCTTGGACTTCGTCAAAATTTTGGTAGTGCTTAGGGGATATAATTTTTACTCCCTTTTCCTTTTTGGGATACCATGTAAACAATACTTTTACCTCTTGCATCCTTTGAGTATTAGTGGGTGTGCACTTCCATACTTGGTCAAAATTACATGATAAAACCCTCCAAGGCCCTCCAAGGATTCCTAAGATTCACAAGATACTAATGCAAATGTGTCAAAAAATATGGTAGCATAAAAGCACCACTTATAGCTCTATTAAATAAGTATTATTTCTATTAGACTGATAAAATCCCTAAGGCACTCAAAAACCTAAAGGAGGACATGTGTTACACTATGATATTGCTCACTCCATATTTTTATAAAACCTTCCTTGTAGAATGTGATGCATCAAGGTAAGATATGGATAGTACCCTCATGCAATAAGGTAAACTTATTGCATTTGTCCATCACCAAATCAAGGGTAATAATATTTTAAATCACATTTAACTCAAAATAAATGTTGGATATTTTTCATGCGGTTAAACCATGGAGAATTTCTATAATGGGGGCACTCTAAGGTAAAGAGAAATCACATAAATTTAAAATAGTTTTTAGAATAAAGTCTCTCATTAAAAGAGCAACAAAAAATGGGCCAAAAAGATGTTTTGATATGAATTTTAGATCAAATAAAAGACATGAAAGGAGAATGTAGTGTCATATGCTCTTTCTAGGAGAGATGACATGAAAAAATCATTGTTGTGTACCACATTCATATTATATCAGAATTGGGTGGACAATGAAAGATCTGAATGATAACAACACATCAATATTAAAAAATCATTCAACAAATTCAACAAGATTCAAAAATATTAGATAATTTATGTGGAAAGGGGACTCCTTGTGGTACAAGGAAATGCCTTAATTAAGAAAAATTAAAAGATTCTAAATGTGTTTTATGTATCACAAGTAGGGGGATATTCAAGATTCTTGAAAAATTATCACTGAGATAAACAATATTGTTTTGGCAAGATCTAAAAAGTAATGTGCATAAATTTACGTTAAAACGTTTTATGTCAATAGAAAAAGGTGAGATAATTAAGACTATAGGTCTTTCCCAACCTTTATCTATACCTATCCAACATGGGGATAAAGTATCTATAGATTTCATTGTAGGCTTTAAAAATACAAAAAGAAAATAATCAAATAAGGTGCTCATAGATAAGTTTATAAAATATACCCATTTTTATGTCTTGTCATACCCTTTTGTAGTAAGTATATGATATCAACATTTATGGAGACTATTTCAAATTTAGATGGGACAACTAAGATTCTAATTAGTTATGGAGACTATTTCAAAGTTAGATAGGACAACTAAGATTATAATTAGTAATCATGATCCCATATTTAATAGTAATTTTTGGAATGATTTATTCTCTTTTTTAGGTATTCAATTGGTTTATAGATCTTCATATCATTTCGAATAGCATGAGAAAACATAAGTTGTCAAAAATTTATTAGAAGGGCATCTTTATTCTTTTACTTTTGATAAGCATGCACAATGAGTTTACTTGATACTATTAGCAAAATGGTATTATAACACTCCATTCTATACTTCTTCTAAAATGTCCCTATTTATGGAATTTTATGGATACCACTCGCCATCCATCAATTCATCCTTGAAATTGAAATCAAGAGTTCAAGTAGTTTAGGAGCATGTTCAATGCCTACAAGAGGTAATTTATAGTTTTCAATAAAATTTAGGCATGTCACAAAACCAAATGAAACAATAAACTTTTCAACACAACAATGAAAGACACTTTGATATAAGAGATTAGATTTTTATAAGGCTATAAATGTATAATAAAATGTCCTTGAAGCAATAAAATAAGAAAAATAAATTGTCACCAAACTCTTATGGTCCATATCATATCCTACATGAAATTGGTAGCATGGCCCATAAATTATAGCTATCTCGATTAGCAAAAATACATTGTGTATTTCATGTTTTCTTCTTAAATAAATTCATTGGAAAAATGATTTTAGCCTAGATAGAGTTACCCGAGTTTTATGAAGAGGGAAGAATCATATTAGAACTTGGTGAGATTATCTAGACACGCTTCAAGAGGCTACAAATAAGGGTGATCACAGAGTATCTTATCAAGTGGACGAATCTACAAGAAAATGTAACATGGGAAGCATTAAGAATTTATAAATATTGTTGGAAATTTTTGTATAAAGAGAAATGACATGTTACACCCATAATATTCTATTGTTATAAGTGTATTAAAGTTAGGGTGGCTTACCCTGTGGTGCACATAATTTTTACCTTTTTATTTACTGCTTCTACATATTTATTTAGATCAAAATAATTAAGATAAAAAAATATAATCGTATTCTAATTATTTATATAAATAAAAACATGAATAAAGCTCTCCAAAATCATTATATATCGAATTTTTTTGTTTTTATAAAATTTTAAAGATTCTTTATTATTAACAAATCTAGTTCGAAACGTTAATTTTAGATGACCCTAACTATGTGGTTTAGTGGGAAGAGATTCTAAACATGTCTATGACATGTCCTTGGTTAGTTTCTACGAGAATAAAAAAAACCAAATTTTTAGTTGAGGTAACCTCTCTTTCTAATGTTGATAGTACATAATTGTTTAAATTTCGGGAAGATATTTTTTTGGGTTAAGAGGCTACTTCTCAATGAAATAATTTATATCTATAAAATAATTAATTTTTATATTATAATTCATATTATTATATTATAATTCATATTAGTAATTGTTAAAAGGTATAGTATTATTGTTTTCATTAAAATTAATTATTTTTTTAGGATTAATATGAAGGTTAAATGGATCTTTTGTTTTATATTAAAAACGTAAAGTTTTTATAAAATAATCAGACCAAAATCAAGTGGAAATGTTATAGTTTTACAAGAACCAAATACATCAAATGATAAAAAACTCACAAAAAGATTAAACAATAGTTCTTTCAAACACCCAAATACCAACAATAGCAACAAAGCCTTCAGTTAGTGGGAAAATAGTCTAAAAAATTGACCATCTTGTTCTTTTTACCTTATTTATTTTTTACCTCTTGCCACACTCTTTGTTCAGAGTTCACCGCAACTATTTGCTCATCAAAATTCTGAATTTTTAAATCTATCTTTGCATGCATCTCTTTATCTGAATCTGAGCTTTCTGATTCATGTCCTCTTTTTACTCCCCCTACGGGTTTTTTGAAGGGAAGATTCTGGGATTTTTCTATTGCCTCCACAATTTACTCATCTTTTTAATCAAAAACCAACTTCTTCTTTCTCTCTATCTCCAAACTCTGCATTTTCCTAGATTTCTGACTCTCAGAAACACTCTTTAACGACCTTTTTAAAATTGTATTAAGCATAAAATAATGATGTGAATATGTTCTTCATTAATCAACGTATTTTTAATTAATGAAAATATTAAATTTAAGAGAAACTAATTAACAATTTTGAATAAAATGAAACTTTACCTTATTAAGTTTCTATGTTGGAATCAACAATAGTAGTTTATGAGTAGGTTAACTATCTACATAGATTAAACTTAATGGTTGTATGATCATATTTACATTTTTTATTTATCAAAATACAATCATTTTTTTCATAAATCATACAAGACACAAGGTAAAAATTTAAATAAATCATCAAAAACTCAAAAAAATTATAACAAATATATAGATTATCTTTAATATTTCTTTCTTCGACTATAAATTATATTAACATTTAAAAGACATGTTTAATAAAAAAAAATTATCATAAATTTCATGACAAGAATGATCAGTCACCAAATTTAATCCCTACTAACTTTTTATAATGGGCAATTGATATTTACCTATTTCTATAATAGTTAGAACACAAAGTAAAATCGTATTGTTTGAAATCAATCATACCTCTATCAATCAATTAATCACACATTTTCAAATATTTTATATATCTACTAATACGTCAATTATTTTTTAAAGCATATTATATATCTACTAGTTCGACAAATACTTATACGACAACACAACCTTGATTTATATAATATTTTGAATAATTTCTTATACAAAATATAAAATTTCACAGTGAACATGTGAATGGAGTTACACTCTTAACAATCCAACTAACCTTACTCCGGTTTGTTTGTATCTTAAGACAACGTATATAATGTAAGGGATTTAACGTTTGAAGCATTATCTTTACGAAGTACAATGTATATAGGTGTATGATATATTTGATTTGAATCTGATTTTGACAGGGAAACCAAATTAGCTCACTCGTATCCCTAGTGGAGCGACGTCATTTCCCATAACTTTGTCTAATAGACGCCAACTAGCAAGATTTGCTTTTCGAAAGTTTTTTCGTATTAAATTCATACTTTTGAGGATGAGAATTTTGACAATTTGTATACATATCCTTATTTAATGAAATATAATTTGGATTTCAAACATGGGTGTCAACAGATAAGCATTTCTCTTTCATTACAGTTAATTTCGCCGGCATATGTTAGGTTGTATAGTAATTATATATCATTACATGGAAACACATGCAATGGCTACAAATTTACCTAATAGGATGAGAAATTCCATATTGATTATCAAAACTGACAGATCGATGGTTGTATCATATCCTTCAACTTTCCCTATTGAAAAATATCTTGCACATTCATCTAACTCTGAAACACTTGCTTTGGATCTTATTATAGCAATTGACATGGTAGACACTTGGATTTTAGGAGCCATGTTGCATATGTTGTCATGGTCATTGACCTTTCCCATGAAATTAATAGATTTTGTCTTTTCATGAGCTATGTGAATACAATTGTATGTGTTCCAAATGGTTCGTCAACAAGTTTCAAAGTCAAATTTATTTACTCATATCTATACTTATTCACATTGCAAAACCTTGCTTGACCAAAACAAAAACTTACATCCCTTCCGCCATAACTTTTACCATTATGAAAACTACTAGTTGCACCTTTGGAACAACTAATAATTATGTTAAGGTTGAAAGCGTGTCCCCTGAGGATGAGCCTCAATTGCTTTTCCAACTCCCACCCAGGTTCTAATCCCTAGGGTCCAGTGAACCGGTTACCTTTCTATTTATTACACAATGAGCGAGGAGTAATAGTGGTGTCCTCTATCTCCAACCTAGGTCTCGACCCCACTTCATCAAAGATGTTACGTATTCCCCTTAATAATTAATAAACTACTAATTATGCCAAAGGGTCTTTCATTGAAAAAACCCCACCTGAAATCATCTAAGCCATTTTATGTATTAATTTTCATTAAATCCAATTTGATACTTTTTTTAAAACTTTATGTGATGTTGCCATTTTTTGAGAAGATGTCATAACTATCAGAATAATTTGAGTTGTTTTTGGTTTGAGAATAGTATCATCATTTGACAATAGGGACCACAATATGCATCTATCTCCCAACGCATGGGGCCCTATGAGCTCATGTGATTTATGTCCGCATGGTTGTAAGCACACATATGTTGGTTTGGATGAATGAATGAATGAATGAATGAAATATTGTAATAATGTTTACGAGACCCAATAATATATGAGACCAATAGTTGTGACAAAGTTATACTATGATACCACAACCTCACACAAGAGATGTCATATTAATAATGCAAAATTTATAATCCTTTCTCGACGTCAACTCTCCTACTATGGATCTTCATTAGAAAACTTCTTGTTTTATGTAACGTTTCCTCTTCAAACAACACAATTAAGTTGTCAACCCTCAAGTTGTCTTTGTACTTGATTCCAATGTCACTATAGGCTACACATTCCATAATGAAGTGTTATTTTGTCTCCACAAATCCCTTGTCACAAAATAAACATTTTCTCATTCTTCCTTGGGCACTATCCACCTATAGGTTTCACATCCAAGATGATGTTAGCTAGTCCATAACCATGCAATCAACATCTTTACTTTCCATTTGATTTCTACCCCTGTACATATGTCTTTTCTTCGTGCTCCTATTTGAGATTAAATTCTTTGATGTAGTGTGATTTCTTCCATCCCAACTACTTTGTGCACATGGTTGTGCCAAATTTCTCTCTCACATGCTTCTTTATTTCCTCATTCGTGTTTGGGCATTCTTTCAAGTTGATGCCCTATTTACTCATCCATTTGTTATTTTGTTTCATCCATATATTTTTTTCCTACTTAGTTCTGCTTCTACTACCATTTTTAGCCATTGATGATTCTCCATGCTTTGTGTGTTTTTTAAATAACTTCATCTCTGGGTCATTATCGATGCTTCCAAAGGAAAAGTACCTATTTTGACTAATAGAATTTTGTATGGAACTTAGGCTTTGAATTTGAGGCTACTTTTGATTAAATGCTTTTAGATCCTCTCTATTTGTCTCCAATTTAGGTTAGGCACATTGTTGCCCCAAAATTTGCATCCATATAAGACCACAGGGGTGACAAGTAGGCCAAACAAGGTTCTCTTGATTTTTTAATTCCATAATTTTGTATTCATACATCTATTTTGTAGTGATTATAAGGCCTTCCATACCTATTTTATTCTTCTTGCCCTGGAAGTTTACTAACTAAGCTTATTATGAAAGTCAAGACCAAGATACTTGTATTCTTCTACTACCTCTAGTGGGCTTCGTTCGAAAAAGAACTCAATTTGTATCTTTTTTCTTCATAAAGAAAATATCACAACTTTTGTCTTTCTAGTATTCACTTGCATTCCCACCTCTTGGTAGAAGAGCTTTAGAGCTTTCAAATGTTCTTTCAGACTAGAGGTTGTTTTTTTTAATTAGAATAAGATCATCTACATATATAATTAACTTTACAACATAATTAGTTAGGTGGACGCCCCCTCCACTGGTTTTATCTATCCAACCTTCTAATTTATTGATGTATCCCAGAAAAGGTGGGAGATAAAGGACATCCTTTTTTGAATCCAATGTCTCTTCTAAAGCATTCTGACATACCTTCACTTATTATGAAATTAGCTCTAACTTGATCATAGAGTCTATACATTATTGCTCTATATTCATCTAGAACTCTAATCTCCTCCATTCTAATCCAAAGTTTACTTCTAGGTATTGTGTCAAATTCTTTTTTGAAATCAATGAAGCAACATAAATCTTATTCTCCTTGAGTATCACAAACTTTTTCAATCAAGTGTTTAAAAGTGATGTAGTGGTTGATAGTGGAATGTTTTGGCCTAAACCCTACTTGACCTTTTGCTTTTTTATCTTCTCTTTATACCCAACTACTAATTATACACTCTATCATGCTACTGAATAACATTCTAAAGGAGGGGATTGACTATGGTAGTTTGGTAATTAGAGGAATTATTGATATCACCACTTTTATATAAAGGCATAACAACATTAGTCATATAATCTTGTAAGAATCCTTCTTGAATGATACCATTGAATATGATTTTGATGTGTAGTGTGAGGATTTATAAGCCCCACTTTAGATATTTAGCTCAAGTAGCTCATTTATGTCTCAAACATTACCCCACGCTAGTCTCTTTATGCCTTGAGTGATATCCCTCATAAAAAAGAGTTAGTTGTGTTGATTATAAGAGGGTTATCTTTATCTTATTTTCTTTCACATAGTATCTTTGTGTGCTCTAACCATTGGGTATTTCTAATATTGTTCTCTGTTTGTTTTCTTTTTTACTGTAGTTATCTCCAAAAACCTTTGGAATTATGCTTTCCAAGGGAAATTAATTCTTTTCTCATTGTATTCATGTAATTTTCTTTTTTAGACCAAATGATTCTTCCATATAAACCTTTTAGTTTTATTTGGCCATTCCAAATCTTATCAAAGTTCTCTTTGTTGCCTTTCACTTTTCATCATACCATGAATTCACCAGAAAACTTTTTTCACTTCCATTATTAGGTCTACTTATTTTGCATGCATTTAGAGCCTTTTGAATTAAAGAAATCTAATAGAATGAACTATAATGGGATCAATTGGATAGGGTCGAATTCATGAAGATGAATGTGTATGGAGTAGTAAAACTTGAAAAACAACTCATAAAATGGAAGAAGCTTGTCTTCACAACAAAAGTTGTATTAATCAGCATTAAGCATTAGCATTAGCATAAAAGTGCATAGGAAGATACATTATATAGTGAGTAATTAGGTCACCCAAAAGGTAATTAACAAAACTCATAATTAGAAAATGACTTAAAGTACATTTCCCTTAATGACCTATTATTAACCTAAACAAGCTAAATAAGACTGTGTCGATAAAACCTGGTAGGATAAAAGTCTACACCAACAACCCCCTTTAATAACTATAGCTTAGGTGGGTAGAATAATTGGGTCCCAAAATAAAGGCCTGATGAGGTACATGAGTATAGAGATATGATCCCTCAAATGAGGAAAAGATGGAGTTGCATGTACCCCAAGAAGAGCCTACAAATGAAAATAATTATTCTCAATGAAAGGTTTGGTGAATATATCATTAATTTACTCTGTTGTATGGATGTATCATAGATCAATGACCTACTCATGGATGAACTCCAGAATGAAATTCATGTTAATCTCAATATTCTTGGTCTATTAATGGAGGACTAGATTCTTACAAATATGGATTATGTTTTGATTGTCATAGAAGATGATTGTTGGTCATCAAAACTAGATGCCAAATTCAATGAGAATCCCTTGAAGCTAAATGCCATTAGTGGTAGCATTAACAAGTCCTATATATTATGCCTTTGTATAATATAAAGCAATAACATTATTCTTATTGCTTGAATAACTAATCAAACTTGAACTGAGGGAGAAACTATGCCCTGAAGTAGACTTGTGATTTTGAATGTTTCCGACCCAATCTAAATATGTATATCTAATCAATTCAATGTTGATACCTACTCCATAGTGAATCCTAAAATTATGAGTACCCTAAATGTATTAGAGAATATACTTAGATTCATTCTAGTGCAACACATATGGTTCTTGCATGAATCTAGAGACCATGCCTACTTCATGTGAAAGGTCGGGACTAATGTGCATAAGATATGTGAGACTACCAATAAGTTGTCGATATAAGGTAGTATCAACCAAAGGAGATTGATAGTCACCATCAAGATTTAGAGTAGATATAAAAGGAGTTTTATTTGGACTATAGTTAGCCATGTTAAACAGTGCAAGTAAATTAAGAGTGTACTTGGATTATGTAATAGTAATCCTAGAGTCAAATTGAGAAATTTTAATCCTGAAGAAGTAGTGTAGTAAGCCTAAATCAGTCATTGAGAACTTATCAAACAGATCAATTTTCACTATTGTGATGGTGGATGGAGAAATACCTATGATCAATAGGTCATCCACATAGAGAACTAGAATAAACAGTGAAACATCTTGTCGTAATATGTAGACATTAGGATTATATGGCATCTAGTGAACCCAACCAAAATAATAAAATAGTCCATATTGGAATACTAAGCTTGAAGAGTTTGTTTGAGGCCATAGATAGATTTTTGAAGCTTGTAAACTAAGGAGGAATCTTCCACAAATCCTAGGGGACTAAAGGGTAAGATGAGGGTTCTCCCCCTTTATGATATCATTTTACCATGGGGTTTTTGGCATTACTAGCGGGTTCCATGGGGATGCTAGCACCACCGTTAGGTTCTACATGGTGTGATCACACCACTATTGGGTTTTATGGGGGTGGTTTTACTATCATTGGGTTCTATTAGGGGTTATTACACCACCATTGAGTTTTGATGGGTGTGTTAGCATCACCATCAAGGTTTGTGAGATGTGTTGGCACACTTATTAGGGTCTATCAATTGTGTTTCCATGTTGGTCAGGGTCCATTGGAGATTCTTGCATGTTGGTTGGGGTCTATCAAAGGTGTTGACATGTTGGTTGGGGTCTATCAAAGTTGATTACATGTTGGTTGGGGTCTATCGAAAGTGATGGCACATTGGTCGAGGTCTATAAGAGGTGCGAGCATGTTAGTCAAGGTCCACCAAAGGTGTTTGTACACTAGCCAGGGTCCACTAGAGGTGATCGTAGGGGTCTCAGGACCTAATGAGCATGCAATTAAGTTCATCAAGATTCATAGGTGTTATAAGCACATAATTCTACCAAGTTTGAATAAATCCTAAATCTATAAATTTGGATTGATTTCTTCAAAAAATAAGAGAGACCCACTTGTTTTCTTGGCAAACCCAAAAATGATTTTTCCTGAAAATCACCAGATGTATGGATTTTTGTAGATCTTAAGAAAATGCCTTTGAACCCTCCAAAAAAGGCCAAAATATCACTTGTCACATAATAAGGTCATGTGGGTAGTTGAATCTAGGGTTTTGACACCTTCATCTAATGGTGTTGTTAGTTTTGTAGTTTGAGATCATAGATATGTAGATTGCAAAGATTTTTGAGAAACACCACCAAACCCTAGAAAATTGAAATTAGTGAACAACCTGAACAAGCTAAAATGAAATATTCATAATAGAATTGATGGAAATCATCTACTAACAGAGCTATGATACCATGTCAGAGTGGGCCATAATGAAGATCAACTAGATAAGGTCGAATTCATGAGGATGAATCTATATGGAGTATTAAAATTTTAAGAATGGCTCACAAAATAGAAGAAGTTTATCTTCACAATAAAATTTGTATTAATAAGCATTATAGATTATCCTTAGTATAAAAGTGCATAGGAAGATACATTATATGGTAATGAATTATGTCACCCAAAAAGGTAATTAACTCAACTCACAATTAGAAAAGACTTAAAGTACATCTCCCCTAATGACCTATTATTAACCTTAGCAAGCTAAATAAGACTATGTAGAAAAACCCAATGGGACAAAAGTCTACACCAATAAAATCAACATATTGTTGTTTGTTGGATAGTTATTCGTAGATGAAGTATTATTCTTTGTTCCTAATAATTTTGTTGAACATTATATTCAAGTACTACTTTGAAGAGTTCTTGATTCTCCTGAGTCATGAGGATTATACCTTGAAGAGGTTTATTCCTTTGCTTGTGCTGGTCTTGTCCTCATTATTAATTGTTTATGTACATATTGAATTTTAGATACATTAGATTGTGGTTTGATTTCATCTCAATAAGGTTGTTCCCAACTTCAAGATTCATCAATATTAGGGTAAATCTCTTTGAAAAAATAACATAGTTTACCATGCTTTGACCATTAAAAGTTTTACATGTAATGTTATCTAAATTTGGCCATGATCTCATGCCATTACATATAACCATGTCATACAAACTAGATAATCCTAATTTAGTCTTGCTCCATAATATGTAACTTCCCCTTTCCATTTTGTGATTTCCTTTCCCAAATATGGTCTTCTTCTTCTTCAAACCATAATGAATTATTTCCCACTCCCCTTTCATTTCTCAAGTTAAAATCTTGGTTGTTTGTTTTTCATGCATTGAATTCCCCTATGATCAAGACTTCTCCTAAGGTGTTGAATATTGAAATGTCATTTTTAGTGACACATAAGGGTATTCAAAATGTAGCTTCATTTTATTATAAGTTTTTTAGCCTCTCAGTGAAAAATAGCAAACAATGATCCTGATTATTAACTCATTTTATGTTATTTTCAACCATATGTAATGTTTATTTGGGACCTCTTTTTCCACTTTTATAATTCCATGCCATGTTTATTTGATTAGCACCACAACCCCTCCATGTCCTTTTGATCCTTTTGTTCCAAACTAATATTTTATTATATCCTTCAAAATTCATAACATTGCAGCCTTTGTGTTCATAAGTTTCAATGAGAATAATATTGTGTTTTACTTCTACTATGGGCCTCTTCTTTTAGGATAACCTCTATAATTCTAGCTTACCATGCTCTTTGGGGGGGGGGCGGGGAAGGGTGGGGCGCGCATGAGGTGGGAATCCCTATTTCTTGTGTGTCATTTGGTGGTTGATTTAGGCTCTTCCATTTTGTAACCATAACCATTTTCATGCATATCTTGTTGCTTTCACCTCTCCCATTCTTTCTTCTTGTTGCATGGGGGTTAGATATTCATCTAGGTAGATGTGTGTCCCTCTAAGAGACATTTTTCCCCTTAATATCTTGTTTATTTATTTTATATTTTTCATGATAACTCTACATGTTTATCCTTTCCTTCTCCTATCAATTTTCCCATTCTATTTGATTGATGAATAGGTCTTGTCCAATGCAACTAATCTATTAGGAAATCTCTTGATAATTTGTTGGTATTTTCAATCTCCTTATAGTCTTTCAATATTTTAATAATGATTATTTCATCCCTATCATGTCTATCATGTTCTTATCTTATTTGAATTATGACAAATTTTTCTATTATCTCCCTTTATTCATCTGAAGGTCCTTATTCTACTTGAGCCCAAGACTTGGTCTCCTTGTGTTGGACTCCCAAGTGAATTTATTTTACTTGTACTTCCATGTTTAAAATTATAGATTGGGACTCTCTTTTTTTTGGTGCATTCCTTCCTTCATTATCTTTTGTTGTGTTTTCATCTGATGTTTTTGAATGATTTAAAGCTTCTTTTATTGCCATTAACTCGTCCTTCCTCTTTTCCATGTTTTCCTACAAGTTATTTACTTGTTATTTGAGTATTTTGTTCTATCTTATAAGTTTCCTATTAGAGTATATAACATATTTCATCATCTTGTTTTCATATTATCCATTTACTTCTAGTCTTTCAGCCTCCTTTTCATGTTCATTAATTCATCAACATATAGCTATGGTGACCATATTAGTGGAGTTGATGTTAGGCTATAAAATTTCTTGCTTTATTGTTTCACTTTATCTCTTTCCCCTTTGTTTGTCAAATATGTTTCAATTTTACTTTGTTTTCTACCTGCATATGTTTTTTTCCATTCCCCTTATCCTCAAAAACCCATCTACAGTTCTGATGGGTAACATCATTCCCATGTTTCATATGGTGATTGAGTTGGGTGTATTTTTCCACGCCCTTCTTCAATTCAACTTTGTCTTTAAACAATGTAATCATTTTTTCTTTACCCCTTTCTTGCCCTTGTGTTACCTGAATTTTTTTGTGTTTGCTACCTTATGGAAGTATTTATTGAAGTGATGTTGAATACCTTTGGAAGGATAATTATGATTATTTTACCCCTGGTTTGTCTCAATTTCTAAGACTACCTCCACTTTAAAATACATCTATATTGTTTTACATTAACATAGAGCAGTTTTTTTACCAATGTCTAATAAACTAGTCTATGGATATATCAGCATTGTGATTTAATGTGTGATTCACATGCCCCTATCATTGCACCTTTGTATGGGTATAAGGGATGTTGTAAGAGGTCTAACCAAACTACCAATCCTCCCTAAGGCATCATACCCAATAGTGGCCCATGTATTTGTGTCTCTATCTGAGACCCACATATTTCCTATGTATTGCTCATTGAATTTTTATTTACCACTATTTTTTCTATGTTTTCATCTAGTTTTGCATTGTCCTTTCCCATAATGACATTGTTATTTACTACCTTCTTATTATTTTTACATCTTTCCTTAGGTTTGTGGGGGTTTGAATTGGTATATTCTAATTATTAGAAATACTTGGAATACAAAAGGTGCATGAATAAAAGATGTAGGACAAAATTTGTCTCTTTTTAATAAAAATGGGTGTGAGAATCACCTATGACATGTGCAATGATGTTTGTCTTGTCCAAAACACTATGTCCCCACTATCATATCTATTGCTTGTCATCTTTGCGCTATCTGCATTATCTCTTAATTTTTCCATGTCTACTAATCCTAACTTCTTTCTAATATCTAACCCTATCTATGTTATTCCTTGTTAGTTTATCATGTATGCATTCTACCCTCTAACTATCATTATACCATTCTCCCTCTACATTCTTAGGATTCTATCTTATCCATGTTCTATGTTATGTCATTCTGCTAAGTTTAGAGATCATGTACCAGCCCCAAAAAATAAACATCCACATCCTTTGGTGAGTATTTGTGAACTATGTCATTATTCATCTAGCAAACAATGTTGATTATCATAGCTTTGCCTTTGCTTTATTGAGTTATTTTGGCAATTCCAAGTCTATCTGTGTTGTCAACCATGCCTAAGTAGGTTGTAAACAACTAATTTAGACAAACCCTTAGTAGCAAGCTATGAAAATAAACTCTAAGCTAATTGCATAGAAAAAGGAAAATCTTAGATCCCCATTGAGTGTGTCCCTCAATTGCCCAAAAAGGAATCAAACAATTTTTACCTTTGAAGTGATTATCACAGAGTGATAAAAATTAATGGTATAAAAATTTCTATAAATCCCAAACAAATAAAAGAAAATTGGAAAAAAAAAAACTTAAGAAAAATTTGATTCTTTATTTTACTCTCAATTAGATTGAAATGAGAAAATTGACCACAATCCCAAGCAACGCAAAAAATAAATAAGGAGGGAAAGGGATGACTTACTGATGAGAGGGCCTTATGCTCAACAACCATTCACCACATATTGAAAATGATAAGGATGAGGATGGGTGATGGGATTTAAGGTTCCTCACAAGAGCCATCCGACTTGCCCTCATAATGACAAAATGTGTCAAGGCATAATGCCTCCAATTCATCTGGCAATGCTTTCCCAAGGAATTAAAACAAATGATTAGTGTTTTGATCATTATTATTAAAAGGGGTTTGATTTTTATGAATCAAAGCCTCAATTATTTCATACAAATTAAGAGGATAAATGATATGAAATTTGATCCTGAGAGTTGAGTCCCACTCCAATATTAATCAGGTAATATGTGCCTCAATTTTTTTTATGGGGGATATGAAGAATGTAGATCAAATTGAAATTGGCAAGAAGAGAGAAACTATCTTTGACAACATTAAAAACATTCCAATTGGTGATATTACCCTTTTTCAAATCTTCCAAAATTAGATTGGAATCCATTTTAATGATTAAGTTGATCTAATTATGGTCCAAAGTAATAATTACACCCTTTTGAAGAGCTTCTGCCTCAATAAACTTATTAGTAATTTTTTCGAGGGCTTCACTGAAACCAAAGATGGGAGCTATGATGGAATCCTCTAAGATACCTCCAACATTAGCCTAGCATAGGTTGCCTTTTACATCCCCATAAAATTCAACTTGATATTTTTACCATCTAGAGGAAACTAATTATACTATAATCCACGACTACTATTTATGCTAACCCTTTTATAAAGGAGTTAATTATATTATATTATATATTGTTTTAATATATTAATATAATATAATATAATATATATTAATTATGTTATATATAATTTAACAATATATTATAATTATTTATATAATATAATATTTATATAATTAAGTAGTATATATGTTTTATATATTAAAATATCTAATATTATATATAAATATTAATGTGTGTGTTAAATATTCGTTTGTAAATATATTAATTATAATATAGTAACTATATATAAATTATAATAATATATTATATGATATTAGTTAAGTATTAGAATTTATATACTATTATAATATAATAATTTTATATTATAAATCAACTAAATCAATGATTGAAAGATGCAGTGCATGATTAAACTTTAGAAACTTATATGTTACTAAGAGTGCATTATTAAATGGAAATGGGTTGATATTGTGACATGAGGCAGTTGGTAGATGGAAAATATATGGACATGTTGAAGGAGGATGCTAGCACATAACACGTGTGAACATTTGGTAGTTGCTAATGTTTTACAAGAGGGTGTCGTTTATATATTTTTATTTTTCCTTATCTCTATGTGTTCTATGCTTTATGCTCTGTACTACTACCTCATTACATTTCATTTTTTGTTCAAATTAATAATGAATTGGTAGCATTCCATTCATTTCTCATGTGTTTCTTAGGTTTCAAGGGGTTAATACAAGTTTGATAATAATGAATGGTTTTGATTTGGTAGGGTGCTACCTTTCATGATATGCACCAATAATTATAGATTGATAGCTATGTCTAGTTCTAATTATGGATTAATAAATATGTTGTTTCTATTTACGTAATTCTTTTATGTGTGAAATGATCTGTAAGTTTTTTTAAATTTCACACTTTTTTAGGTAATATAATTTAATCAATTTAACTATGCATTTTTATGACCTTTAATTAAAAATTTTCAATGTTTTGAAAAAATAAAAGCTTGAGATTTATGACTTTCAAAGTCCACAATTATTTATAGAGATATGTCTAAATAAAGTGACAAATATTTATTTGTATCAATTACAAAAATAAATGTTCCTCTCAAGAATTTATTTCACCATCCTTTTTTTGTTTTAACATAGGAAGGTTGCAAGGAATATGCTGACGAGGTGAGAGCACTAATATTAAGGCTTTTGGATGTGATTTCTAAAGATATGGAAAAGGATATTGAGTATCTGAGAATAATGTTTGGGAAGCACAACCAGGTGATGGGTATAAACTATTTTCCTTTGTGTGTAAATCCAGATCTTATGTTGGGCATATAAGCTCATTCCTCACCATGTAGCATCAATGCTCTGATGCAAGATGAGTGGTCTACAAGTAATCATGGATATAAAATGGGTTGCATTAAAATCTATACCCAATGCCTTGGTAGTGAATTTGGGAGATCAACTTCAAGGTTTTTTATTAGATTCAATTACACAGTTTAAATATTTTTATTTTTTAAAAATTTCTGTAATAAGAGTAAAATTATGAGTTTTTTTTATGATTAGGTTGTGAGTAATGGGAGATTCAAGAGCATTGATCATATTTTTGTGACTAACACATGCACAACTCATATATTGATTCCTACCTTTCATAGGCCTTTGTCAAATACCTTTATCTCTTCTTCACAATCCATGATGGATGAGGAGCATCCAAATTTATAGAGAGGATACATGTTTAAATAATATATGGTTGTATTATGAGCCAAGGATTGAGGGATAAAGGTGTATTTGATATTTTTAAGATATGAGATGATAATTATATAATTTAGTGTTAGGATCAACTCTGTGACAACTATTTTATCCTGGAAAAAGGTATTTGTGTTGACAAAATTTAACAATTAAATGTGAATTTGATATAAAGTAATGATATTTATATTAATTTTGTATTTGCATTTGTGATTTTATTCTAGTTGAGTCTTAATAAAATTTAATTTATTAGAAAGACGAAGCTTACCAATATCTATATCAATAGACCATGTTACATGATCATAAAGGTCATCTAGGTAATACCTAACAATATGTTTCATTGTTTGAATAGGGAAAAAAGTTAAAGAAAAAAATATGTATTTACAACAATCCCACACATGGAATAAATTGAATGGGGATGTGAGATGAATATGTTCTACGGAGATAAATATTTGGTTGTGGTTGCATAATGAAAATTCCTCTAACCTAATTAATAACTAGGAATTGCTCCAAAGGTACAAAATATGTCAAGAGGCATGTGACTTTATGTTTTGGTAAAGTGATGCTTTTTAATGCAAAAAAGTGTAAATAGGTGTATACTAGTACAAATGACTAATACAAAGTATATTAAATATTGTTATTGGATTTTTGGATAAAATTTGCATTACTTGTAAATTTAGCAGAATAGGTTTTGCACTAGGAGTCATGCTTATTCTTTTATGGGTTGTATGAAATTAATATCCTTTATTCATGCATAGTAGTTAAATCCAAATTTAAGGGAGATATGTGTGTTGTACAAAAATAATACTCTTGATACTATAGTAAAAGTCAAGCCTTGGTAATATGTGTTTCTAATTGTAATTGTTGCCTTATTGAGAGTCATTCCCTATGCTTTAAGTATGGTAAGTTTCCATGCCATTTTGAGTGTAATTTATTGATGGTTACTTTGTGTAATAGGTGGAATTAGTAGATGTGTTATATTATTGATATATCTTATGGTTTTCACAGAAGAATTAGTGGCTCTAGTTGAGTGTTATTAAGGTTAAATATGACTTATTATCTTTTATGTTCTTCTTTGTTTATTATAACTAGAATGTATAACAATTTTAGCATTTTCTTATTATGGAATTTAGCAAAGTTGTAAGTTGTATACAATCATGTTGATAATTTAAAGGGTTGCTCTTTTGGAGAAATGAAGAACTTATTTTTTGACATGAGAATATTCCAACCCTCTTTATTCAAGACTACATTTCTAATGTTGGTTAATAATTTCTAAACAGTATTTGCTATGTGGTGTACCCTTATTGACGTAATGTTTTGTCTAATGTTATAACTGTGTCAAATGTTTTCCATAATATGTGACCAAATGGATTCCCCACATACATTGGTATATCATTTGAGGGGGGAAACTGACCCAGGTCACCAACAAGTATAATTGAAATTTTTTAAAAATCCTTCTTGTTATTTTGATGAAATCCCTCACACAATGGGCTATTTATATTATTAAGCATTGTTGGTCTTATGGATCTCAATCCATTATGAGAATGTATTCAATGTGCCTCATTTATTCTTGGAAAATTACTATTGCTTGTCCCTCTAATTCCTTCATTTATGAGATAGGAATTCAAATTTCTTCATGTATAGTTGAGCATTTATGGTGAATGTTACTACACCTGTTAGAGTGAGGAAAATTAGGTTAAACCTAATTATGCCTATGATTCCATTTATTCCATGTTTGATGTTTCCAAACAAGTATGATTTAATTATACCTTTTATTCCTTGATTAATCATCTTAAGTGGTGGATCCAATCTTTTTTTGTGGGCATAGTCTACAATAATTCTTAAGGCAATTTGTTGTTTACTTGTCAACTCATTTGGCAATGGCTAGCTTGAGCACCCATCATATGGAATTTGGGTGCATGTGTGTTTTGAATATATAAATTATGGGGTTGTGGAATGTAGGTTGATTAACACCTCAGTATGGTTTCAATTTTGGCTTTTGATGAAGTCATAAAGGCTAAGCATGTTGATGTCAATTATTATTATGGCGCTTGATGGGTGCATGGGGGGAAAAGTTCCCATTATTTTCATTCCATTTCCATTTTTGTATCTTATTGTATGTCACTATCATCACTTTTTGCTTCAATATCAATTTTAACCTTTATATTTTTATTCTTAATTTGCCATGGATGGTAGGGAGGTCTAATTTATTCCCAATGTGTAATAATTTCTTATCTAGTTTTAAACCAATGTGCAAAGTATGCCCGTAAGGATGGGATCATTTTACTCACTTATAAAATATTAAAATATTATTATTCAAGAAACATAAAACATATACCATTTTTGAGGAAAATAGGTGGTTTATAAAAATAACTAAATATATGCCTAATGCCATGTTTACTATTAGGTTTTATGCTTCAATTTTCTTTTCTTCATCCTTCTAATGCCTAGAAATGCTTGATTAAATAATAATGTGTCCATATCCACAAATAATTCTTCATCTTATTCTTTATCTTATTCCACTCTATTGTGTCTTTTGGGGGATGACTTGATGACAGACAATCACATTGAAGGGGATGTTTGGGAGCCACAAGAATGTCAAAGGAATAAATAGGGGTGGATAGTTGTCCAAGGGGTTCAAAATCATCTTATAAGTACAATAAAAAAAAATAACCTGTAAATAAATCAATATCCAAATTTTAAATGGCATAGGTGAAGTATATATAAATATAATAAATGTCAAAATAAGGGTTATTTTTGTTGGGAAATAACGGAAGCACACAATTGATTACCAAGCAACTTACATATGTGGAAATTAACCAGAATACACAAGTAACTAGAATTCAGAAATAACACAGAATATGAGAGACAATACACAACTTGTATTAAAACTCTTCCAGAAGGAAATACAACAAAGAAGGCTGCCACAGTTCTTCTTCCTTACACACCTCTAGGGCTTCCACACCTCTAGGGCATAAACAGTAAATCTTCCCTCAAAGCTCTCTCTCTTAGGTCCCAACACCCAACTCAAACACAGAGTTGGTGTTCACCTCTAACCAGCCAGTATCCACTACTGCCAGTACACCTGTGCTCCATGCACTCCACAAGTGCTCCACGCACTCCACAAGTACACAAACGTACTTCAAGTAGATCTCCCCTAAACCTGAAACAACCTGCAACTCAATCTGATCTTACTTATGGAAGGATCTTCCTTGCCTTCCTCTTTGCTCTCTTTCTGAGTACACATTGTACTCCAAGTAGATCCCACCTGATCCTACTCCCTATTGTGTTGCTGTCCTATCTGATCTTACACACCTAGAAATCAATCTGGTTCTACACACCTGTGAACCTTAGACCTTGCACACACATACACCTACAGATCAATGATCTTAATTACCCATGTAGATCTCCAAAAGTAGCCATGCTCACCTGATGACCAAGATCATACATACATGATGAACCCTGCTGATTCTCCAATCCAGCACCCACACTTGGTACTGTGGCACTAGAAGGAACACACCATGCTCTCTTCTCTCTGAAGGAGCTTATATTTTGCTCTCTTACTCTCTAGTACAACTTTACAATACAACCAATGAGTCTCTTAAATAGATCTCATGTAAACAATAATTAGACACCTAATTACAATAATTAGATCCGCAGCTTCTAGTCTAAATTTGGCTCTTAACATGCAAACACTTGGTTCCTTAACTAACTTCCTGTAACACTCGCAGCTCCAACCACACAGGTGACCGACTTCAGTCCCTGTCTGCCTGGGGGTGTCGACACCGGCCAACTTCTGACCGATGTCGATTGCTCTTCCTATCTTACGTCGGTCCCTGTCTGCCTGGGGGTGCCGACGCCAGCCAACTTCTGACCGACGTCGATTGCTCTTCCTGTCTTACCCTGCCGACGTCGATTGGCCTAACCGACGCTAGTGTCTCTGACACTCAGCAAACTCTCTACAACCTCCTCCTCTGTTTGCATCAGTGAAGCTTTTAGCTCCACAACCTAACAATCTCCCACTTGGAGATAAATAGTTGCACTATACCTATACCTGTACCCTGTCTAATCTATTTCCTGACTTGTATCCCTCTTCAAGATGAATCTTGAAGACCACCCACCACACAACATGTGGTGCACCTCCTGTCATCTGAGTAACCTACCACATCCGAACCTACAAACCCATGTAGTGAAGTCCTGACCCTGCATAACATGAATCCCTGCTACTGGTCCCTCTCACATCCTTGAGAACCCACTTCCCCGAATTGGCTCCTAACTCTTTGACAGCACCCACTGCTTGGGCAAATTCAAGTCTATCCTAGACCTCATGTGATTTCAGACACTGAACTGTCCAGCCCTTAGTGTGCTCTGGTTCTGCATCCTAAACCTCGCCAACACCTGATTCACATCAGCTCCTACTGGAGACAAAATCAATCTGTGATCTTTCATGTCTCCCATGCCAAAGAATTTTGCTGCTCTAAATCCTTCATGACATGCCACTGAACTAACCTTACCCTTAGCTCAGCAAAACCCTGTATTTACAAACCTGCTAGCAAACATACCATCCACATACAATAACAGGATAATGTCATGACCATCATCCACTTGGTAAGATAAACCACAGTAGTTACCCTGACATTGACTAAAGCCATGCTTTGTCATCCACCTGTCAAAACTTGTACCACTATCCTTCAGCTTCCTCAAGACCATATAACCTGGTCTTCCATCTCACGTGTCCGTTCACTCTATTCTTCAACTAAGGTATCCATTCATCTTTGTACTTTCATACCAGTTGGAAACCCTACCAAATCTCCCACTTGGTTCTGTATTCTCTCCATGCCATGCTCCCACTGTTTCCTGGATCCTTCCTACTCTACAGTCAGCAACTAGTATAAAGAAGAGGAATAATGAATTTGAGGCTTACTTACCATCTTCAGTCCTCCATATGGGCATTTGAGACTCCTTGACAACTTGTTGTCTGCTCAAAGTCCGTTACAGTGACTGACCTCGGTTACCACACAGTCTGCATCCGACCGACATCAGTTTCCATGTGCCTGTCCTGACTACCAACCCTACCAACGTCGGTGTCCCCTGTTGCTGACGTTGATCCTCCTGACCGACATCGGTCTTACCTACTGCCGACGTCGGTCCTCTTGACCAACGTTGGTCTTACCCTGCCTGACATCACTGGCTTTGGTCTGCACATGACTGACATCGGCACCTGTCTGTTTGATGTCGGTTCCCCTTGACCGACGTCGTTACCTGTGTTCACCTGTGAGTGATGATTTTTTACCTGCGAGCTCCTTTGAATCAAAACCCATGTCCAAACTGCCCTGCCCAAAAGTGTCCAGCCCCATCCACTGGTCTCTGTCTGCCATCTCCTCCATAAACACCAAGGCTTTCCAGTTCTTAAGCCTGTCAAATATATCAGTCTTCCTCTTAAGAACATGCATCTCCTTCTTGCTCATGTGACCAAGCCTACAAAGCCACGTCTCCGCAATAGAAGAAGAATCAGTAATATAAACAAGTAGATAAAGAGTACTTATTTTCTTACCACTAGCTAATTCAAGTGCATCCGCTGTGAGAGTTCTTGTGCATCTCTCATCACCCAACTTTCCTAAATAAATTAGCCACATCTCCAAACCTGGGACCTACATGACCTCCTTTAACACCCATGTGTTGGCTGCCTGCAATTTTAGCTTCACTTCCCCTTTGCCAATAATCTGACAAGGCTCACCAGCTCCTCTCCTTGGGGATACATGGAAAGAGGCAACAAAATCTATTAACCAAGATTCAACTTTATCCAAGAAACCTCCCAGAGCATCTTGTGCAACAACACCTGCAACATCTGCATCTTCAGTTCCTTCATGCTGATCTGCTACCAACCAACAATATTTCTTTCCCTGCTCTTTCTTTCCATAGCACCGTAAGTGACCATTCGTGATTTTCAATTCCTCCATTCTTAGCTTACTTTCTTTTGCCATTGCTCTACTCCCACTCAATCAGAAACCCCTGAGAGTGACCTGTAACCAAACACAAAACCTGCTCCCTACAACCTTAGCTCTGATACCACTTGTTGGGAAATAACGGAAGCACACAATTGATTACCAAGTAACTTACATATGCAGAAATTAACCAGAATACACAAGTAACTAGAATTCAAAAATAACACAGAATATGAGAGACAATACACAACTTGTATTAAAACTCTTCCAGAAGGAAATACAACAAAGAAGGCTGCCACAGTTCTTCTTCCTTACACACCTCTAGGGCTCCCACACCTCTAGGGCATAAACATTAAATCTTCCCTCAAAGCTCTCTCTCTTAGGTCCCAACACCCAACTCAAACATAGAGTTGGTGTTCACCTCCAACCAGCCAATATCCACTACTGCCAGTACACCTGTGCTCCATGCACTCCACAAGTACACAAACGTACTTCAAGTAGATCTCCCTTGAACCTGCAACAATCTACAACTCAATCTGATCTTACTTATGGAAGGATCTTCCTTGCCTTCCTCTTTGCTCTCTTTTTTAGTACACACTGTACTCCAAGTAGATCCCACCTAATCTTGCTCCCTGTTGTGTTGTTGTCCTATCTGATCTTGCACACCTGCAAATCAATATGGTTCTGCATACCTATGAACCTTAGACCTTGCACACACATACACCTGCAGATCAATGATCTTACTTACCCATGTAGATCTCCAAAAGTAGCCATGCTCACTTGATGACCAAGATCATATATACATCAAGAACCCTACTGATTCTCCAATCCAGCACCCACACTTGGTACTGTGACACTAGGAGGAACACACCATGCTCTCTTCTCTCTGAAGGAGCTTATATTTTGCTCTCTTACTCTCTAGCACAACTTTACAATACAACCAATGAGTCTCTTAAATAGATCTCATGCAAACAATAATTAGACACCTAATTACAATAATTAGATCCGTAGCTTCTAGTCTAAATTTGGCTCTTGACATGCAAACACTTGGTCCGTTAACTAACTGCCCATAACACTCGCAGCTCGAACCACACAAGTGATCAATGTCGGTCCCTGTCTACTTGGGGGTGCCGACACCGGCCGACTTCTGACCGATGTCGATTGCTCTTCCTATCTTACCCTACCGACGTCGGTTGGCCTGACCAACACTGGTGTCTCTGACACTCAGAAAACTCTCTGTAACCTCCTCCTCTATTTGCATCAATGAAGCTTTTAGCTCCACAACCTAACAATCTCCCACTTGGAGATAAACAGCTGCACTGTACCTGTACCTGTACCCCGTCTAATCTATTTTCTAGCTTGTATCCCTCTTCAAGATGAATCCTGAAGACCACCCACCACATAACTTGTGGTGCACCTCCTATCATCCGAGTAACCTGCCACATCCAAACCTACAAACCCATGTAGTGAAGTCCTGTCCCTGCATAACATGAATCCCTGCTGTTGGTCCCTCTCACATCCCTGAGAACCCACTTCCCCAAATTGGCTCCTAACTCTCTGAGAGCACCCACTACTTGGGCAAACTCAGGTCTATCCCAGACCTCATGTGATTTTAGACACTGAACTGTCCAGCCCTTAGTGTGCTCCGGTTCTGCATCCTAAACCTCACCAACACCTGATTCACATCAGCTCTCGCTGGAGACAAAATCAACCTGTGATCTCCCATGTCTCCCATGCCAAAGAATTTTGCTACTCTAAATCCTTCATGACATGCCACTGAACTAACCTTACCCTTAGCTCAGCAAAACCCTGTATGTACAAACCTGCTAGGAAACATACCATCCACATACAGTAACAGGATAATGTCATGACCATCATCCACCTAGTAAGACAAACCATAGTAGTTACCCTGACATTGACTAAAGCCATGCTTTGTCATCTACCTGTCAAAACATGTACCACTGTCCTGTAGCTTCCTCAAGACCATATAACCTGGTCTTCCGTCTCACGTGTCCATTCACTCTATTCTTCAACTAAGGTATCTATTCATCTCTATACTTTCATATCGGCTGGCAACCCTACCAAATCTCCCACTTGGTTTTGTATTCTCTCCATGCCATGCTCCCACTGTTTCCTGGATCCTTCCTGCTCTGTAGTCAGCAACTAGTATAAAGAAGAGGAACAACGAATTTGAGGCTTACTTACCATCTTCAGTCCTCCATATGGGCGTTTGAGACTCCTTGACAGCTTGTTGTCCACCCAAAGTCCATTACAGTGACCGACCTCGGTCACCACATAGTCTGCATCTGACCGACATTGGTTTCCATGCACCTGTCCTGACTACCAACCCTACCGACGTCGGTGTCCCCCGTTGCTGACATCGGTCCTCCTGACCGACATCAATTTTACCTACTGTCGACGTCGGTCCTCCTGACCGATGTCAATCTTACCTTGCCTGACATCACTAGCTTCGGTCTGCACATGACTGACATTGACACCTGTCTGTTCGACGTTGGTTCCCCCTGATCGATGCTAGTACCTGTGTTCGCCTGTGAGTGATGAATTTTTACCCGCGAGCTCCTTTGAATCAAAACCCATGTCCAAACTACCCTGCTCATAAGTATCCAGCCCCATCCACTGGTCTCTGTCTGCCATCTCCTCCATAAACACCAAGGCTTTCTAGTTCTTAAGCCTGTCAAATATATCAGTCTTCCTCTTAAGAACATGCATCTCCTTCTTGCTCATGTGACCAAGCCTACAAAGCCACGTCTCTGCAACAGAAGAAGAATCAGTAATATAAACAAGTAGATAAAGAGTACCTATTTTCTTACCACCAGCTAATTCAAGTGCATCCACTGTGAGAGTTCTTGTGCATCTCTCATCACCCAACTTTTCTGAAAAAATTAGCCACATCTCCAAACTTGGGACCTGCATGACCTCCTTCAACACCCATGTGTTGGCCGCCTGTAATTTCAGCTTCACTTCCCCTTTGCCAATAATCTGACAAGGCTCACCAGCTCCTCTCCTTGGGGCTGCATGGAAAGAGGCAACATAATCTATTAACCAAGATTCAACTTTATCCAAGAAACCTCCCAGAGCATCCTGTGCAACAACACCTGCAACATCTGCATCTTCAGTTCCTTCATGCTGATCTACTACCAACCAACAATATTTCTTTCCCTGCTCTTTCTTTCCATAGCACCGTAAGTGACCATTCATGCTTTTTAATTCCTCCATTTTTAGCTTACTTTCTTCTGCCATTGCTCTACTCCCACTCAATCAGAAACCCCTGAGAGTGACCTGTAACCAAACACAAAACCTGCTCCCTACAACCTTAGCTCTGATACCACTTGTTGGGAAATAACGGAAGCACACAATTGATTACCAAGCAACTTACATATGCAAAAATTAACCATAATACACAAGTAACTAGAATTCAAAAATAACACAGAATATGAGAGATAATACACAACTTGTATTAAAACTCTTCCAGAAAAAAATACAACAAAGAAGGTTGCCATAGTTCTTCTTCCTTACACACCTCTAGGGCTCCCACACCTCTAGGGCATAAACATTAAATCTTCCCTCAAAGCTCTCTCTCTTAGGTCCCAACACCCAACTCAAACATAGAGTTGGTGTTCACCTCCAACCAGCCAGTATCCACTACTGCCAGTACACTTGTGCTCCATGCACTCCACAAGTGCTCCACGCACTCCACAAGTACACAAACGTACTTCAAGTAGATCTCCTCTTAACCTGCAACAACCTGTAACTCAATATGATCTTACTTATGGAAGGATCTTTCTTGCCTTCCTCTTTGCTCTCTTTCTGAGTACACACTGTACTCCAAGTAGATCCCACCTAATCTTGCTCCCTGTTGTGTTGCTATCCTATCTGATCTTGCACACCTGCAAATCAATCTGGTTCTACACACCTGTGAACCTTAGACCTTGCACACACATACACCTACAGATCAATGATCTTACTTACCCATGTAGATCTCCAAAAGTAGCCATGCTCACCTGATGACCAAGTTCATACATACATGATGAACCCTGTTGATTCTCCAATCCAGCACCCACACTTGGTACTGTGGCACTAAGAGGAACACACCATGCTCTCTTCTCTCTGAAGGAGCTTATATTTTGCTCTCTTACTCTCTAGCACAACTTTACAATACAACCAATGAGTCTCTTAAATAGATCTCATGCAAACAATAATTAGACACCTAATTACAATAATTAGATCCGTAGCTTCTAGTCTAAATTTGGCTCTTGACATGTAAACACTTGGTTCATTAACTAACTGCCCGTAACACTCGCAGCTCGAACCACACAGGTGATCGACGTCGGTCCCTGTCTGCCTGGGGGTGCCGACGCCGACCGACTTCTGACCGACATCGGTTGCTCTTCCTGTCTTACGCTGCCGATGTCGATTGGCCTGACCGACGCCGGTGTCTCTGACACTCAGCAACTCTCTGCAACCTCCTCCTCTATTTGTATCAGTGAAGCTTTTAGCTCCACAACCTAACAATTTTGTTAAATATTTCTCAAACCCTGACTCAAGTAAAGAGATAGTGATGGGATTGGGATTCCATAATTTGGGATGTTAACAAAACAAGTAGCATTGGGAAGTTATCATGTTTAATAAAATATAATGAGTGTCATTTCCAATTGATCGCTTTTATTTATTTTTTAAATGGATATTGTGAAGCAAGCCATATGTTTTAGAATGTTTATTTCCTTCCAAGTTGACTCTTGGGTAGTTGTTGTTTTTGTAACCTGATACAAGTATTTACACATAATATTGATAGCTTTTTTTTAGAATGGATATATATCCTCTCTTGGAAAAGTAAATTGGGTCATAAGTCATGACTACTTCTACATTGTCAAAAGTTCCAAGCCACACACAAAATCCTTTCTTATTAGAGTCCCTGATTTATATTGTATATTTCCTCCATGGCCCCCTTTTCATTCATTTGTAATGCTTCTCCAAAACTGATTTATTCTTGTTAGGCTTGATTTGCTTCTTTTTTTAGGGATCTAATTGTGCCTTTCTCTCTTATATAATCTAAAACTTAATGGGTTCCCAAACAAGGAAAATTTTCATTTTTTTTCTCAGCCTTACAAATCATGGTAGTTTTTAGTGGGTTGTTCAAATGTTGATGTGGATTTTAGTCCATACATTTATATGATAGAGATTAAGGTATAAAATATGTCTATCAAGGAGATGGAGGTAGTTATGAGTGTTGAGAGGATTAGTCATGAGGCTAAAATAGTTGTTAGGTAAGAAGGGATGATCAACATGGAACATCATGAAGGTTGCATGGATGTACATGCATCCAACTGGTGAGCATCAAACAACACCCAAGAGCTTGGGTTACAATTTTACGATGGCTTGAGTCATGAAAAATGTTAAACATTTAGCCATTGAGGATTCAATGAGACTACAATAAGATCGACAAGAAGGAGCTTCATACAACGATGGTGGAAGACAAGTTTTGAAATGATGGTAGAGATAGGAGGTGAGATATTTAACCGAAGGGTATGAGTGGTGAATGTGGTGAGATCTCATGGTAGAAGAAACAAACACCAAATGAAAAAATATGTAGGGCATTGGGACATTAAATAATATATTTGTGGTTTTACTTGGCATGTCATAGTTTTATCATTTTACGTGTGAAAGCTCATGGCTTAGATGTGAATGTCAACCTTCACATAGATTTTAATTTGTTGCATGCATGAAGTCCCCCACAACCTAAATTTTACTCATGAAGAGTGCCCACTCCATCTTCAACCACATGCAACAATATGTATAATCCAAATCCAATCCATCTCTAATATGTGAAGCTATTGTTATACTTTATTTTCATGCCAATTAGTGAATATAAATTTCAAGTTTTCTCCATAGCATTTAAAAAATTAACTACACTTAAATCACCAATTTTTACTTCTAATGTACCCATGGAACCATTCCAAAGGAACCATTTCTAGAATTTAAATAAGGATCATTGTGTGGCTCAAGTTTGCATTTAGAGATTTAATGCATTAATTGTAATGTTGTGAAATAATATTTCTCATTTTGAATTGTCACACAAAATCAAGATTATAATTATAATTGAATTTATTATATTGTCATGGCATAGGAAATGACCTAAATGTTTTACTAAATGGTTGATGAAATCCCAAAGAGTTGAAAGAAGACATGGGAACTCTATTCAAACCAATATTTTAAGCTTTCCTTGTTCAAAGACAACAAAATCCAAGGATATCAAGGAAAACATAGAGTTTAGATAGGATACAAACATATATCAAATATAATAAGTTTTATGCAGCCATAGTGCAAAGATGTGTGTCTTTATAACCTTCGCCCTCTCCAAGGATTTCAAGGAAACCACAAATATTTAGATAGGAGACATATGTATCTCACAATGTGTGTTGTATATCATCATGTCTTAACACAATGTTGATATAAGTGCTACTATAAATTTAAGTGCTATATTGAATGTTATCTAAATGTTTGCTTGATTTTTTAAAAATGGTTGTAAATGTTCAATAAATCGTAATGACAATAAATGCTAGATGCTTTTCTAGATAACCCTTGGATTCTTAAATGCATTAAATGCTTATATATTTATTGATGACTTAAATTCAAAATAGAATTCTATTGGTTTAGAAATCAACATCAAACAGTTGAAAAAATGAACAAATCGGGACTACAATACATGAGACATCCGTGATAGACCCACAACATTAAAAACCTAAAAACATATTGGACCACTAAAACAAAAAGTGATAGAAAAAAAGATACAACAAAAACTAACAAAATTCACTAATAACGATTAATTTCAACCAATAAATAACAAATACAACTTTTACCCAAATCTAATACAATTTAATGTCTAAGAAATACCTTGTGACCATTTTAAATGTTTACATTTAAAAAAACATAAAAGATAAAATAATAATAATAATTATTATTATTATTATTATTATTATTATTCCGCCCAAATTTTTCCTTTCCATTAAAAATAATAAAAAAAAAAAAATCCACCGTATTTGACAAGTTGATAAGATTATAAACGTTCATACGGCCGTCAGATTTAATATGAAAATGGTTAAACTACTTTTAGAAGAAAAAAATTTAGGGGAGACATAAATAATGTCAAACATGGATGGCCATCGTCCCGCGCGAAAGATATTATAGATATTATTGTCGTCATGTTCAGATTAAGTTTGTCTGGAGTGCAGACAAATTCAACTCGTTCACGGCACTGGGACGTAATCACAGACAGTTGTATTTGTAAACCGCCATTGTTAAATCTCAAAAATTCCTACAACGGCCCCGTGGAGGCTATCTGCAGAAGGATTTTGGTTTGTAAAGGCTTTGCAGTCTGTTTCGTACTTGTTTTCAATAATTTTCTTAGGAGCTCTGCTTTCACGTAATCCAAATTTGGGGATAAGATGGGACTGAAATTGTGAATCAGATCGGTCCCTGAAAGACGACGAAAACCGACATCCCTCTCGCTGCTGTATTAATCTATGTGCTTCAAACCAGACATAAATTTTCTACTTTCACGAACCCATCGCATCTTTGTTGGCATAGTTCTTGAAAGTTGCAACTTGCACATGTGCACGCCACGAGATTTAGTTGTCTTGCCGACGTGTACAAATTTGTTTTTATATTAAAATTTCTGATTGAAGGGGAACGTCAGAATCTTTCAAACAACTTTTTTATTTTTTTATGTTGGGATTTAGTATCGAAGACGAGAGGGTATCTATTTTATTAAAAAAAATTACGGATTCAAATGTTAACATATTTTAATATAATTGGAATGTTTTATATTATATTAAATAAAATATATATAATTATAGAAGGTTGTAAAATAATGCGGTCGGATAAATTATGGTTCAAACATTATGTTTGAGAAGAAAATCGATTTAAAACAATCAAATTAGCTAGTTAAGGTACGACGAAAGCAACTACAAATAAATATTAAGCACATGACACTGTTTTAGAGGGTGAAGGTGGACGATCATCTTTGGGAAGCATCGACCAAGTAGGTGGTTCTACGTTAGGAATCTCTAGAGTAGTCTAGCCATCCAAGGGGTCATCATAAATAGTGATAGGGAAACCATCAGTACGCTGTGTAGGAATAATAGTACTCATCAGAGACCACTGTAAAGAACCAACATTAGACTTGCCATGAGAACTCCAACCATCCCCTAGGGAGGGCAAGGAGAAAAGTGGCCCATGCTTCAAGACCGGCTTCTACTTCTACACCTCTTGGGAGGAGGTAGTAGTGGATTGTGAGGTAGGCCATTTGGTGGAACTCTGTTCATAGTGCAAGGAGCACTCCCCCAATAGTCGAAGAGCTCCTACAAAGGGTGGAGGTCTAGCACTATCTTCTCAACTTGTGCTTGAATCTGTAAATAAACCAATGAAATAACAACAACCGATTTGGTTACCTCTAGAGACTAGATTACCTGGCCTAATTTAAATAATACAGACTTACCTTCCATATTCGCATTTAGGATTTGCTCCAGATGTTATGCTGCATAAGCTTGGCTTGCAACATCCTAGGACTTAGTGGAAAGACTAGAGGTGGAACTGTGATATACACTTTAAAAGCTACTCTCTCGAGCTTCTTTATAAGGTGATGAGTCCATTCTCTTCGGCTTTCAACAAACTCAACAGTGGTTGGAGCCTCCAATCCTCTCCCAGAACTTAGCTCCCTTGTCTAGATCATGTGTGGCACCCTAGTTTGGAGCCCAAGCTAGGTCATTTCTTGTGGTGTTTAATTTACCAAGGACTCCCCCTTGTTGAGACGCTACTCCACCTCTGCATTCCCCAACCTTTTTGTCTAGCTGGCAAGCGACCAGAATCTTTTAAACATCTCTTTTGATTTTGTCTTAACGCTCAATCTGCCTAGCGATGGATCCATTCATTATCCCATCGTTATCACTCTAAACCTTTCTCAAATACTTTTTGAATTTTTTTATAATTAACCAATGTTTATTACCTTTTTCTGAAATTTTTTTCGTACTATCATCCTCTTTCAACTTTAAAAAACCAAAAATAATATTTTTTTAGTATATAATAAACTTTCTATATTGATAGACGATGTGATAATACACATTTTACTTCTTATAATGAAAAATGAAATTGAAAGAAAAAGACCTCGTTGCTACTTTCTTGTGAACATCCCTTCCACATTCAATACCTAACCCAAATAATAAAGCAGGGACCCAGTCTGTACACTATTCCCTTCTGCTTTTAGTACCTAAGCCAAGTAAAACAGCTGGAGGCACAATCAATGCCCTATTTATTTCCTCAGACACCAGGCTATTTCCTACGAGATTTTAGGCCGTCGTTGATGAGAGATAATGGAAAAAGCTTTATTACAAGTATTTTGCAGCGTTAACCCTCATTTAACTATAATTGGCATATTAGTCCTGGGCTTGAATTTGAGCAAGGCTATTCAGGTAGGGTTTTACTCGTCCAGTTGTTCCGATGCGGAGTCCGTGGTGAGATCAACGGTGGAAGAGCATTTCAACGCCGACTCAACGATTGCAGCTTCGCTTCTGCGACTTCACTACCACGACTGCTTCGTCCAGGTATACCATCATAATGTTGTAGAGAAGTATGATTGTGAATTAATACTACAGTAAAAACATTCCCAAATAGTATAATTTGTAATAAAATTTTGAGAGTTTTAGTATAAATGGTACTGAATTCCAGGGGTGTGACGGGTCGGTACTCATTGCCGGTTCGAATGCGGAGCGAACTGCGGCGGGTCACTCAGGATTGCGCGGGTTCGACGTGATAGAGAATGCCAAGACCCGCCTCGAACGGATGTGCCCGGGAGTCGTTTCCTGTGCTGATATCGTCGCAATGGCTGCAAGGGACGCCGTGTCGCTGGTATTGTAGAAGGCCGTTGAAGTTTTTTCTTGCAAAAACTTATTCCATTCCTTTTATTTTTCCAAATTTTTCTCAATGCATCTAAATTTCATCCGAATCATTCAATAAATTCCATGCCGTCCTCAAAATCATTCCAAATATAGTCATTGAGTGTATGAAATGGTTTGGATGGAATTTAGATCGACTCTCAAAAATCTAATAAAATCTCAGGCGTCCATTTGGTATACAATAACTTGAATTGAAATAAGTACCTGCTTGTACGTCTTGTTTGGTAAATAGAGTAACGGACCCGACTACGAGGTCCAAACGGGGCGCCGAGACGGCCTCGTCTCATCCGCCCGTGACGCTTCAGACATGCCGGACCCGACTGACTCCGTGCAGGTCCTCAACCGTAAATTTTCTGCAAAAGGTCTCTCTACCAAGGATCTCGTTGTTCTTAATGGTAAGACTAAGCAACGAAAAAATTCTCCCTAACCCTCAACTAAATGTGATTTTACTGATAAAGTATTGTGGCTTCCAGCGGCACATACCATTGGAACGACTGCCTGCTTTTTCGTGGAAGACCGCCTCTACAACTTCGGAACCAACGGAAATGCAGACCCGTCAATCAACCCCGAGTTTTTGACGGAGCTGAAAGGGATCTGCCCAAGAGGTGGGGATGTGAATGTGCGGGTGCCTTTGGACAGAGGCTCTGAGTTCGAATTCGACAACCAGTTTCTGGAGAATGTGAGGGACGGGAACGGCGTGCTGGAATCTGATGCCAACATGTACGCAGATTCTTTGACAAGGCCATATATTGACTCCTACTTCGGGTTGCTTGTCGGCCTACTTGGACCCTCGTTTGAGTCTGATTTTGCAAATTCAATGATAAAATTGGGGCAGATTGGCGTTAAAAGCGGATCGAACGGAAGGATCCGTCGTGTCTGCTCCGCTTTCTAAGTAATTTAACCACAATTCCTGAAATTTACTGTAATGTGATCTTTGCCTAAATCTGTACAATTACTGATTGAGTCGTAGGGCTTATCGTTGGGCCTGTCCAGTGTTAATTATTAACCGAATAATCTTCCCATTCATTGGAGATATATATGTGATTAGTATCATTGCCCATATATCATGATGGAGTGTGGATATGAACACTCATTCATTCCCTAAATCTGATTCAGGAATCGCTCTCCGGGGTGAGATTTGACGGTTGGCCTCGCCCGTCAAGGAAAAATGGAGGACGGCAAAACATTTTTTTTTAAGCGGCCGTCATTCTACATCTGTAAAATATATGGTCAAATGAAAAATAAAAGATGTTATGTAATTTAATAGTAAAAATGTTACATTTGATTTTACTGTTCGAAAATTGTATTAAATTTTGAAGATAAATTCATTCAATTTATATTATTGTTGTTCTATCATATTAAGTATAGATAATGGAATAGGTTTAACATAACTCTTTCAAATAATGTTCAAATTTTCAAAGACAACTTCTTTTGGTTACCGTTTATTTGTCAAAAAATCAAAGCGTCTTTACAAATTCAAAACAAGATTTGTTTCTTATTTGAATAACTCCAACCCCTAAACATATATTTCTTCATCGCTACCATATTCCATGCCTCCAATCCAAATAAATCAAATGTTACATTTGTCATCACCCTGGTCACATTGCTCCTAATTGGACTTGCAAGAACAAAGTTGTCAATGTTGTATATTCTACCAATGTAGCAGTGTGGTGGGATCTAATAGATGAAGGTGAATAATTTTATCAACAAGATGGTGTATTTGAACTAAGAAAAGGTGATTGATAAAGACATTGATCATGATGAAGATGATTTGGACAACCTAGTTGATGATTTTAAAGAACCAACCATAATGATGCAATATCATTGGTTAAGAAGATAATATTATAAAGGATCTACACATGGAAGATCTCTTAGAGGAAGATCTCCCAGATGAAGAAATTATGGAAGAGGGACACAACCCAGCATCCATTATATGCCTCCAATAGTGAAAGAACAAGAAGCAATGCCAATCTCATTTGATCGCCCATTCCAGCTAAGTGATAATTAGATGTGAAATAAGTTCATTTTCTTGTTACTAGAAGAAAACTTGGTTCAATAAAAACTTGCAATCTAATGGGGACCAGAATGGAGAAAATCAAGAACATCATCCATAAATAAGAAAGAAATTAATTTGAAAAATGATTACTTATTTGAAATTGATTTAGAAGAATGTTTTAATGATAATTTTGAAGATGAATATTTTATTTTTGAGAATAAATGTAAGATTGACCCATGGTGCAAGAGGGTAGCAAATCCATAAAAAGAATTCTATGAAAAATTCTAACTATAATATATAAAAAAACTTCTTAAAGAATTTATAAAAATTCTTTTACAAGATACAACACATTATAGACTCGTGTGTACAATAGTACTAGTCATTTAAAGCCCAAACCTAATCTACATTACCCAACTCATACATTGTAGGAATGCTCAGTTTATCTCCATAGAAATTAATGGGAAACTCGTATATGTTAAAATAGATACATGATTGAGAAAGATTAGACATGACCAAGTTTATACATCCATTGGTATTCAAGAAAACTCTTTTGAATGTAAATATTACAAGCATTAAAAGCCAACAAAAATCTAAGATAAATAATTCTTTAGTGATTTCTTTCAATATAATAATATATGTGTACATATCTTTATAGGTGGAGTCTTTATCAATATTTTTTTTCTTTATGGTAGGAGTCCAAATTATATTTTATTTGTCTAACAAAGAAAAAATAAAGAACATTTAGATTCTAAATTGACTTATATTATTGAACAATTTTCAAAGATGACAAGCTAACAACCAATAAATTTTATTCTAAATAAAATCCTAAAAATAAAAAAAATTATAAAATAATATTTTTAAAAAAATAACCCACATAAATTTTGGGAAAAGAAAATCTTAAAATTGAAAATAAGATTATTTGAAAGAAAAATAATAAAAATTGAGAAAAATATCTCAATACCTAAAATAAGTTACCAAAATATTAAAAAACCCCAAAAAATTAATTGATACTAAATTACTAAAATCTTCTACATCCTCATTTTATTATTATGTATTTATAGTTAACAAACATTCTTATCATAAATGAAAAAAGAGAAAAATGATTATTAATGATCAACCATTAAATACCATAACAAAAATCATATTCTTATCCCATTTTGAATAAAATGTATATGTTGTGAAAGGTAACTAAATGTAGCAAATCCCACTTCCACCAAAACCAAATCAAAAGTAAATATTAAAATAAACTCAAAACAACATTCAATATGTTTATTTGAATATTTTTAGTGGAATGTCTTCATATTGGTAAGCGGTTCTTTTTGACTATTTTTATAGGGGGACCTTTGAAGACCCGTGGGGAGCAATGCTACTTGAAGAGTCAACTACCAATGACAAGGGAGACTTGAACATCAGACCTACTAGGTAAAGCCCACCTTCTTTACCATTGAGTCACCACCAAAGACTATTTCTAATAGAATGTCATGCCTTTCGACATGATGAATGCTCTTCCCTACTTCCAAACTTCTCCATTTTAAAAAATTCTTTAAAATTGCTAAAGGATGCAAGAAAAGTATTATCCAACAATAAATTAAAATTATGCAAATAAGACTGCAATTTTTGGGGAATGAAAGTGAAAAACGGCCAGCTTGAGGTTCATCTCTAAATATCATACATATAAGAAGCAATTACAAGCATTCTAAAAAATCATGTATGAGAAGCAATTACAAGCATTTCTTGGTATACTGTTTCTACTAAGATTCAGTGAATCACAGATCTATTCTTCATCCAAAATTCCACCCAAAATTTCCCCTTTCATCCCGTAAGATCTTGCAAAACATTCCACCGTATTTCACAGCTTAAAAATGCTCATACAGCCGTCATATTCAATGTGGACATGGTGCGATTACTTTTTGTAAAATAATTTAGGGGAGACACAGACTAATGTCAAACATGGATAGCCATTTTTTGCGCGTGAAAGATATTCTAAGGATATTTTTGTCGCCATAATCGGATTGTGTTTGTCTGAAGTGCAGACAAATTCAGCTCGTTCACGGAACTGAGACGTAATCACACAGTTGTATTTGTGATTAGAGTCTCGTAACCCGTCGTGAAACCACAAAATTCCAAAACCGGCCCTATGGAGGCTATCTGCAGTAGGATTTTGGCTTGTAAAGGCTTAGCAGTATGTCTTGTACTTGTTTTTCAATAATTTTTTTTAGCAGCTCTCCTTTCACGCAATTCAAATTTGTTGATGAGATAGGACTGAAACAGTGAATCAATGGTGATAAGATAGGACTGGAATTGTGAATCAGTTTCGTCCTAAAAGACGAAGAAAACCGACATACCTCTCGCTTTTGTACTAATCTATGTGCCGTCCCGTCGTTTTGGGACGAATCGATCGCATTTTTGTTGGCATAGTTCTTGAAAGTTGCAACTTGCACCCGTGCACGCCAGGTGTTTTCGTCACGAGTCGACGTTTTTTTGTAGACGTTTACATTAATTAATTAGGGTTTACAATTAATGCCTGGTTGTCTCCCGCTTATAATGAAAAGGAGAAATGGGGTAATCGCGGGTGGGGGCGGCAATAAGTGCTAGCTACCTATGAACAATTAACGCCCTGCGAGTTCTTCAGACACCAGGTTATTTCTTACGAGTTTACAGACCGTTATGGATCAGACATGATGGGAAAAGTTTTGTTACGAGTAAGTATAATGCGGCGTTCCACCCGTGACGCATCAGACATACCGGACCGGACAGACTCGGTGCAGGTCCTCCAGCCTAAATTTGCCGCAAAAGGTCTCTGTACCAAGCATCTAAAAAATTCTCCCTGACCCTCAACTAAATGTGATTTTACTGATAAAGTATTGGGGCTTCCAGCGGCACATACTGTAGGGGATGTCAATGCTTCATACTCCCCGACAACATTCAAGCGATTGATGAGCTTTTTTTGTCCAGCGATTTGAGTGAATGCAAGTCAGCAAGCTAACAAAGAGTCAAAGAGTGAATCAATGAGAAGCAAACCTGTGTCAGTGCCAAGTTTTATGTGAACCGTTGACTCCGCTGGTGTCAGTTCTGTTAAGTGAACCGTGGGCACGATCCGTGCTAGTTCTGTGCGGGTGTTTGTGCGCAGTTCTTGGTCTCAGATTTCGTGAAGCAAAGACTAGGTTGTCTTGCGCTGAGAGTGATCAGACCCGGGAGGGGAATTGTTCATTGTAATCATACGAGTGGTTCCGAGCATTATCAGCTGATCCCGACTCGGTGTGGTTGTTGTGTATGCGGCCAGTTGGCCCCGATTATTGTACATAGGACCGGATTGTCCTGAGATGTGAATAAAATACACGTTACTCCCAGCTTTCTTGCAATGTGTGAATGTCCATGTGTGTTGGGTTGATTTACTGATCTTTGCAAGTGTATGCTTGTTTTCCGCTGCTAATCCGTTCATGTATGCAAGTTGTTGTCCAGTGGGTTTGTGGTAAGCTTGTGCAGGTAAACACTGAAGGCGTAGTCCGTAGTCCATGTGAATCCCGCCGCAAAGGGGGAATCCCGATTGGTCAAGCGGTGCCGCACGTGGGTTCCAGGGTTCGCTAAGCTGGCCTCGTGACAGTTGGTATCAGAGCACACGGTTTGTGTTTTGAGGGATTGTGTTTGCCTGGAGTCAAACAGTGTTGTGTCCCTTCCCTTGTCGAGTCAGTCCAGCGTGTGTCTGGTGTAACTGAGTCCGTATGGCAGGGGATCTGTTCAGGAAGATGAAGCTCAGCGAAGCGGCCGGCTGGGGCCGTGGGCAACGTCAGAGCAAAGGTGAAGGTGCAAGAGGTGGCCGTGGCCACGTTGGTGAGTTGATAGAGCCTGCAATTGGTGAAGGCCTTGTTGAGCAAGTTAATGCCCAGTTCCAGTTGATTAGGGACCAGGGGGGCACGAGATTTGATGAGCTCGAGGAGAGGGTGACTACCTTGGAGCAGCAGGTGATCGCTAGGGATCACACTATCAGGGAACTTACTGAGAAGTTGGAGAAGAGCTTGATGCTCCAAACGAAGTTGCAGGATGAAGTGACTTTAGTCCAAACAGGAGTGTCGGGTTTGGCGATTGCATCAGGGTCCAGTTCTTCCCCAGCTGTGAAACTTCCCAAGTTGAAGGAGCCAGAATGTTATGACGGTGATAGGAATGACCGGATTCTGGATAACTTCTTCTGGAGCGTGGGGGAGTACCTGGCAAGTTTCAAAGGGATGTCAGGCGCACAGAAAGTGTGAGTTGCAGCAAGCTACCTTACAGGTGCTGTGAATGTTTGGTATAGAAACCTAGCTAATGACATTGCATCAGGGAGTTCAACGCGGAGTTTGGACTCTTGGAAGGATCTGAAGGATGCCCTTGAGGCTCAGTTCCGACCTGGGAATGCAGCATGGATGGCAAGGATCCGGTTGAGTCGCTTGAAGCAAGTGGGGGTGATGGGTGAGTATATCCATGCTTTCCAAAGCCTTTTGTTGGAGGCCACCAACATGTCGGAGGCAGATACGCTGTTTCAGTTTACTCAGGGTCTACAACCATGGGCTCAGGATGAGCTCCGTCTCCATGAAGTGTCCGATTTTAGTGAAGCGATTGCTGTAGCAGACCGTCTCTCAGATTTCAAGGAGGGTTTTTCATCCAGAAACACCTTGGGCCCTTGCGCACCCAGCTGGGGTGGCGTTGTTAAAGGGTTGGGGAAGTCTTCAGGGAAGCCAGGTGGTGACCAGAGAAGGAGGCTTAGCCCGATACCGTCAGAGGGATCTTGTGAGTCTTGGAGCACTTCCACGGGTGGCGAGCAGTCACAGGGTGGACGATCAAGCGGGATGCAGTCTCGATTGAAGTGTTGGACGTGTGGTGGGGAGCACTATAAGCGAGATTGTCCGAATCGGTAAGGTTGGTGTTTGTAGTTCAGATGGGGGAGTCCGGATGAACTGGTGTGAGCAGACAGGAAGCGTGCTCACGGGATCTCAATGCTGAAGGAAAGCTTGAGTTCAGAGATGGCAGTAGTGTAGCATGCTAGGTTGATTATTGTGGATAGTGGGCTCGCGGACTCGAGTGTTCTGCAGTTGGAAGTCAATCAGGGTAGCCGTACAAACTTGGCCTCTTGTCCTTCGGGGGTCCAAGTAGGCTTGAGCAGTTACAAGTCATCCGTGTTGTGATGAGGCAGGTGTTTACTCAAGGTTGGGTAAGTGGCAGTTTTCCTACATCTCCGTGTTCTTTTGTGCCCGATCCGTTGCAGACGTGCAGGGTGAAGATTGTGCAGAGGAGTGAGATTGGGAAGATGGAATTGGTGTTGGGTCGATTGCGCAGAAGAGTGCAAGACTTGGCGAGGAGTCAGTGGATTTTGCAGTGCTTGGTGGCAGTTGGGATGGTGAAGGGCAGCATGTTCCTTTTTCCCGTTGAAGTGGAGTGGTTTCTCCACAACGATGGCGTATACCCAGGGAAGCATCAGCTTGGTTTGTCACCGTGGGAAGATAACTGGTCAAAGTTACATCACGTTGGTTTCTGAGGAGAGTTCGGTGAAGAATTCCGTTCTTGCAGTTGGCCCTGGGGTGTTTGATCTAAAGTGTTGTCTTCCCCCTGTTACACTCTGGGTTGGGAGTTTCAGTACTGTTGGAGGAAAGTTTGTTGGAGCCGTTTTCCTCCGCCCCACGTTTGGGGGTTAGCAAGATCCGGTTTGGTCTTGCGAAGCTGCATCAGTATGGTGTGGCGTGTGTAGACAAGTTGTGTCTACGTGTGGATGCTGCCAGAGATTCAGTTGGTTTCTCAGTGGTGTAGTCAGTCGGGTTCTTGAACAGGAAGTTGGAGAGCAGACAGTGGGCTACGTGGTAGTTGAAGCAGTGTGGGTGGAAAGTTCGATGGGGTCACTTGGGCTACTGGGGTTGCAGAGTCCCGAAGAGGTGGGTCATCAGGAGCAGTTTTCCTCCGCCCCATGTTTGGGGGTTGTCAAGATCCGGATTGATCTTGCGAAGTTGCATCAGCAGGGTGTAGCTTGTGTAGACAAGTTTGTCTACGTGCCGAAGTTGCCAAAGATTCAGGGGGAGTCTCCGTTATGTAACCAGTCAGTTTGCCTTAGTCACTGATGAAGCCGAATCAGAGATGATTCCCGCCTAGGCGCCCTTCTGCGTGCAGTCGGAATAGTTTGTTGAGGTAGTGGCCGTGGGTTACTTGGCAGTCTAAAGCGTGGTGAAAGGTCAGGACTTGGCCTTGGTCTCTTCACGGGAAGAAGCTTGGTAAGGAGCTGCGCGTTTCTCTTAGCTTTGGGTCTGGAAGGTGGTTGTGCAGATTTTGACCTGACTTGGAAGGAGCTTGGTAAGGAGATGTGATTCTCTTGGCTTTGAGTCTGGAAAGGGGTTGTGCTAATTACTTGACTCTGGAAGAGCTTGAACAGGGGATGGTATTCTCTTGGCTTTGGGTCTGAAGAAGGGACGTGGTGATCTCTTGACTCCTCAGAGAACCTGAAAGGAGCGTAGTGAACTCTTGGCTTGGGTCTGAAGAAGAGATGGGGTAACCTTGGCTCCGGATTGAGCCCTGGGGTGAAGTTGGTCTCCTTATGGTTTCTTGCCAGCGGAGTTTGTCGGCGTCGGGGACGTCGCCGATCTTTAAGTGGGGGAGATTGTAGGGGATGTCAATGCTTCAGACTCCCCGACAACATTCAAGCGATTGATGAGCTTTCTTTGTCCAGCGATTTGAGTGAATGCAAGTCAGCAAGCTAACAAAGAGTCGAAGAGTGAATCAATGAGAAGCAAGCCTGTGTCAGTTCCAAGTTTTATGTGAACCGTTGACTCAGCTGGTGTCAGTTTTGTTAAGTGAACCGTGGGCACGATCCGTGCTAGTTCTGTGTGGGTGTTTGTGAGCAGTTCTTGGTCTCAGATTTCGTGAAGCAAAGACTAGGTTGTCTTGGGCTGAGAGTGATCAGACCCGGGAGGGGAATTGTTCATTGTAATCATACGAGTGGTTCCGAGCATTATTCGCTGAGCCCAACTCGGTGTGGTTGTTGTGTATGCGGCCAGTTGGCCCCGATTATTGTACATAGGACCGGATTGTCCTGAGATGTGAATAAAATACACGTTACTCCCAGCGTTCTTGCAATGTGTGAATGTCCATGTGTGTTGGGTTGATTTACTGATCTTTGCAAGTGTATGCTTGTTTTCCGCTGCTAATCCGTTCATGTATGCAAGTTGTTGTCCACTGGGTTTGTGGTAAGCTTGTGCAGGTAAACACTGAAGGTGTAGTCCGTAGTCCATGTGAATCCCGCCGCAAAGGGGGAATCCCGACTGGTCAAGCGGTGCCGCACGTGGGTTACAGTTATTAGCGAACCCTGTAACCCACGTGCGGCACCGCTTGACCAGTCGGGATTCCCCCTTTGCGGCGGGATTCACATGGACTACGGACTACGCCTTCAGTGGCGAACCCTGGAACCCACGTGCGGCACCGCTTGACCAGTCGGGATTCCCCCTTTGCGGCGGGATTCACATGGACTACGGACTACGCCTTCAGTGTTTACCTGCACAAGCTTACCACAAACCCAGTGGCTAACAAACTTGCATACATAAACGGATTAGCAGCGGAAAACAAACATACACTTGCAAAGCACAGTAAATCGGCCCAACACACATGGACATTCACACATTGCAAGAAAGTTGGGAGTAACGTGTATTTTATTCACATCTCGGGACAATCCGGTCCAATGTACAATAATCGGGGCCTACTGGCCGCATACACAACAACCACACTAAGTCGGGCTCAGTCGATAATGCTTGGAACCAATCGTATGATTACACAGAACAATTCCCCTCCCGGGTCTGATCACTCTCAGCGCAAGACAACCTAGTCTTTGCTTCACGAAATCTGAGACCACAGAACTGCTCACAAACACCCGCACAGAACTAGCACGGATCATGCCCACGGTTCACATAACAGAACTGACACCAGCTGAGTCAACGGTTCACATAAACTTGGAACTGACACAGGCTTTGCTTCTCATTGAATCGCTCTTAGACACTTTGTTAGCTTGCTGACTTGCATTCACTCAAATCACTAGACAAAGAAAGCTCATCAATCGCTTGAATGTTGTCGGGGAGACTGAAGCATCGACATCCCCTATAATCTCCCCCACTTAAAGATCGGCGACGTCCCCGACGCCGGCAAACTCCGCTGGCAGGAAACCATAAGGACCACTTCACACCAGGGCTCAATCCGGAGCCAAGGCAACCCCATCTCTTCTTCAGACCCAAGCCAAGAGTTCACTACGCTCTTTCCAGGCTCTCTGCGGAGTCAAGAGATCACCACGTCCCTTCTTCAGACCCAAAGCCAAGAGAATACCATCCCCTGTTCAAGCTCTTCCAGAGTCAAGTAATTAGCACAACCCCTTCCAGACTCAAAGCCAAGAGAATCACATCTCCTTACCAAGCTCCTTCCAAGTCAGGTCGAAATCTGCACAACCACCTTCCAAACCCAAAGCTAAGAGAAACGCATCTCCCTACCAAGCTTCTTTCAGTCAAGAGACCAACACGTCCCTTCTTCAAACCCAAGAACCAAAGAGAATCAAACATCCCTTCTGCGGGCTCCACACCGAGTTAAGAGACCAAGGCCAAACACTGACCTTTTACCACGCTTTAGACTGCCAAGTAACCCACGGCCAATTCCTCAACAAACTGTTCCGACTGCACGCAGAAGGGCGCCTAGGCGGGAATCATCTCTGATTCGGCTTCATCGACGACTAAGGCAAACTGACTGGTTACATAATGGAGACTCCACCTGAATCTCTGACAACTTCAGCACGTAGACAAACTTGTCTACACAAGTTACACCCTGCTGATGCAACTTCACAAGATCAATCCGGATCTTGACAACCCCCACACACTGGGGCGTGGAAAACGGCTCCTGATGATCCACTCTACGAGACTCTGTAGCTACAGCAATCCAAGTGACCCCATCGAACAATTCCACCATCTCCTTCTAAACACAAGCGCACTCGCCAAAGTCCAGAGATTTCATCCCCTTACTGAACCCACGGACCAGAGAAAACACTTCTCCTATTCGGGCCCCAACTGAGTTCTTAAGAGACAAGGTCAAATCCTGATCTTCCTTCGATCAAAGGATTCTCCAGACCTTTCTTTGAAGGCTTCACTGCTCCCTACCCACTGGAAACACCTTCTGCTTCAACTGCCAAGTAGCCCACGATCTTCTCCCCACGAACTGTGCCGGAAAACGGACTGACTACACCACTGAGAAACCCACTGAATCTCCGGCAGCATCCACATGTAGACACAACTTGTCTACACACGCCACACCATACTGATGCAGCTTCGCAAGACCAAACCAGACCTTGCTAACCCCCAAACGCGGGGCGGAGGAAAACGGCTCCAACGAACTTTCCTCCAACAGTACTGAAACTCTCAACCAAGAGTATAACAGGCAGAAGATAACTCTTCAGATCAAACACCCCAGGCCCATCTGCAGGTATCGAATTCTTCACCGAACTCTCCTCAGAAACCAATGTGATGTAACTTTGACCAATTATCTTCCCACGGTGACAAACCAAACTGATGCTTCCCTGGGTATACGCCATGGCTGTGAAGAAACCACTCCACTTCAACGGGAAAAAGGAACATGCTGCCCTTCACCATCCCATCTGCCACCAAGCAATGCAAAATCCACTGACTCCTCGCCAATTCTTGCACTCTTTAGCATACTCGACCCAACACCAATTCCATCTTCCCAATTTCACTCCTCTGCCCAACCTTCCCCTTGCACGTGCGCAACAGATCGGACACAAGAGAAAACTGAAATGTAGGAAAACTGCCACTTACCCAACCTGGGCAAACCCTGCCTCAGCACAACACGGATGACTTGTAACTGCTCAAGCCTACTTGGACCCCCGAAGGACTGGGAGCCAAATTCCCATGGCTACACTGATTGACTTCCAACTGCAGAATACTCGAGTCTGCGAGCCCACTATCCACAATAATCAACCCAGCACACTACACTACTGCCACCTCCGAACTCAAGCTTTCCTTCAGCATTGAGATCCCGTGAGCACGCTTCCTGCCTGCTCACACCAGTTCATCCAGACTCCGCCTTCTGAACTGCAAACACCAACCTTACCGATTCGGACAATCTCGCTTATAGTGATCCCCACCACACGTCCAACACTTCAAACGGGACTGCTTCCCCTTTGATCGCCCACCCTGTGACTTCATCTCGCCACTTGTGGTAGTGCTCCCGGACTCACAAGATTCCTCTGACGGTATCGGGCTAAGCCTCCTTCTCTGGTCACCACCTGGCTTCCCTGAAGACTTCCCAAACCCCTTAACAACGCCACCCCCGCTGGGTGCGCAAGGGCCCAAGGTGTTTCTGGATGAAAAACCCTCTCTAAAATCTAAGAGACGGTCCGCCACAGCAATCGCTTCGCTAAAATCGGACACTTCATGGAGACGGAGCTCATCCTGAGCCCATGGCTGCAGACCTTGAGTAAACTGAAACAGCTTATTTGCCTCCGACATGTTGGTAGCCTCCAACAAAAGGCTTTGGAAAGCATGGATGTACTCACCCATCTCCCCCACTTGTCTCAAGCGACTCAAACGGATCCTTGCCATCCATGCTGCATTCCCAGGTCGGAACTGAGCCTCAAGGGCATCCTTCAGATCCTTCCAAGAGTCCAAACTCCGCGTTGAACTCCCTGATGCAATGTCATTAGCCAGGTTTCTATACCAAACCTTCGCAGCACCCGTAAGGTACCTTGCTGCAACTCGCACTTCCTGTACGCCTGGCATTCCTTCGAAACTTGCCAGGTACTCCCCCATGCTCCAGAAGAAGTTATCCAGAATACGGTCATCCCTATCACCGTCATAACATTCCGGCTCCTTCAACTCGGGAAGATTTATCGCTGGGGAAGAACTGGACCTTGATGCAATCGCCAAACTCGACACTCCTGTTCGGACTAAAGCCACTTCATCCTGCAGCTTCGTTTGGAGCATCAAGCTCTCCTCCAACTTCTCAGTAAGTTCTCTGATAGTGTGATCCCTATCGATCCCCTGCTGCTCCAAGGTAGTCACCCTCTCCTCGAGCTCGTCAAATCTCGTGCCCACCTGGTCCTTAATCAACTGAACCTGGGCATTAACTCGCTCAACACGGCCTTCACCAATTACAGACTCTATCAACTTACCACCGTGGCCACGGCCACCACTTGCACCTTCACCTTTGTTCTGACGTTGCCCACGGCCCCAACCGGCCATTGCGCTGAGCTTCATCTTCTTGAACGGATCTCCTGCCATACTGACTCAGTTACACCAGACACAAGCTGGACTGACTCGACAGGGGAAGGGACACAAGACTGTTTGACTCCAGGCAAACACAATCCCTCAAAACACAAACCTAGTGCTCTGATACCAACTGTCACGGGGCTAGCTTTTCGAAGCCTGGAACCCACGTGCGGCACCGCTTGACCAGTCGGGATTCCCCCTTTGCGGCGGGATTCACATGGACTACGGACTACGCCTTCAGTGTTTACCTGCACAAGCTTACCACAAACCCAGTGGCTAACAAACTTGCATACATAAACGGATTAGCAGTGGAAAACAAACATACACTTGCAAAGCACAGTAAATCGGCCCAACACACATGGACATTCACACATTGCAAGAAAGCTGGGAGTAACGTGTATTTTATTCACATCTCGGGACAATCCGGTCCAATGTACAATAATCGGGGCCTACTGGCCGCATACACAACAACCACACCGAGTCGGGCTCAGCCGATAATGCTCGGAACCACTCGTATGATTACACAGAACAATTCCCCTCCGGGGTCTGATCACTCTCAGCGCAAGACAACCTAGTCTTTGCTTCACGAAATCTGAGACCACAGAACTGCTCACAAACACCCGCACAGAACTAGCACGGATCGTGCCCACGGTTCACATAACAGAACTGACACCAGCTGAGTCAACGGTTCACATAAACTTGGAACTGACACAGGGTTTGCTTCTCATTGAATCGCTCTTAGACACTTTGTTAGCTTGCTGACTTGCATTCACTCAAATCACTAGACAAAGAAAGCTCATCAATCGCTTGAATGTTGTCGGGGAGACTGAAGCATCGACATCCCCTATACATACCATTGGAACGACTGCGTGCTTCTTCGTGGAAGACCGCCTCTACAACTTCGGAACCAACGGAAATGCAGATCCGTCAATCAACCCAGAGTTTTTGACGGAGATGAAAGGGATCTGCTCAAGAGATGGGGATATGAATATGCGGGTGCCTTTCGACAGAGGCTCTGAATTCGAATTCGACAAGCAGTTTTTGGAGAATGTAAGGGAGGGGAACGGCGTGCTGGAATCTGATGCCAACATGTACGCAGAATCTTTGACAAGGCCATATATTGACTCCTACTTCGGGTTGCTGGGCGGTCTACTTGGGCCCTCGTTTGAGTCGGAATTTGCAAATTCAATGATAAAATTGGGGCAGATTGGCCTTAAAAGCGGATCGAACGGAAGGATCCGTCGTGCCTGCTCTGCTTTCTAGGTAATTCAAATCACAATTCCTGAAATTTGCTGTAATGTGATCTTTGCCTAAAACTGTATAATTACTGATTGAGTCGTGGGGCTTATTACTGGGCCGGTCCAGTGTTAATTATTAACCAAATAATCTTCCCTTTCATTGGAGATATATATGTGATTAGTACCATTACCCATATATCATGATGGAGTGTGGATATGAACACTCAATTCATTCCCTAAATCTAATTCAGGGATCACTCTCACGGGTGAGATTTCACGGTTGCCCTCGCCCATCAAGATAAAATGGAGGACGGCAAAACATTTTTTTTAGGGGCCTACCTCCGTGAAATATACGGTTAAATGAAAATAAAAGATGTTATTAAATTATATGGATAAATGAAAATAAAAGATGTTATGTAATTTAATAGCAAAAATGTTACATTTCATCTTACTTTTCGAAAATTGTATCAAATTTTGAAGATAGATTCATTCATTCAATTTATATTTATATTATTGTTATTTCATCTATCATATTAAGCATAAGTGATGGAATAGGTTTAAAATAACTTTTTTAAGTGATTTTTTAATTTTTGAAGACAATTTTTTTGGGTTATCGTTTATTGGTCAAAAAACTAAAGTTTTTTCATAAATGCTTATCATTTAAAAGAAGTTTTTTTTTAAATTTGGAGAACTCCAACCCCTAAACATATTTCTTTTTCGCTATTGTAATCCACCCCTGTAATCTGAATCAATCAAATGTTACATTTCTCATCATACTGGTTGCATTGCTCCTAATTGCAACTACAAGAAAAAAGTTATCAACGATGTGTGTTCTACCAACGCAACAATTTGATGGGAGCTAATAGATGAAGGTGAAGACTTTTATTAACAAGATGATGTATTAGAACAAGTAATTGATGAAGACATTGACCATGATGAAAATGATTTAGATAGCCTAATTAGTGATGCAATATCCTTGGTCAAGAAGACAATATGAGGAAGGATCTATCAATAGAAGACCTCCTAAAGGAAGATCTCATAGGGAAAGCAATTATGCAAGAGGGACATAACCCAACTTCCATCATATGCCTCCAACAGTAAGAAACCCAAAAGCATGTCTAATTTCATTTGATCACTCATTTCAGCGAAGTGATAATTAGATGCAAACTAATTTCAATTTCTTGTTACTAGAAGAAAACCTTGTGCCAAAAAAAAAACTACAGTTTCATTGGAACCAAAATGGAGAAAATCAAGAAAATCGTCCAAAAATATGAAAAATAAATGCAAAAAATGATTATTTCTATAAAATTGATTTAAAAGAATTTTTTAATAATAACTTTGAAGATGACTATTTTAATTTTGAGAATAAATACAGGATTGATCCATGGTACAAGAGAGCGAGTAAATCAAAAAAATATAACTCTATAAAAAACTTCTAATTATAATAAAAAATAAATTCCCATAAAATTTAAAGAAATTTCTTTACAAGATATATTACATTATAAATTTGTGTGTTCAACAACATTAGTCATAGAACAATCAAACCTAGTCTATATTACCCAACTTATACATGGCAAAAATGCTCAGTTTATCTCCATAGAAATCAATGGGAAACTCTTAGATGCTCAAATAAATATATGATTGAGAAAAATTAAGAGAAGACCAACTGTACACTTTCAATTAATGTTTAATGAAATTATTTTGAGTGTAAACATTACAAGCATCAAAAATCAACAAAAATTCAAGGTAAACAATTTTTTTTCGGATTTCTTACAATATAATAATATATGTATAGATATCCTTTTAGCTAGAGTTTTAATTAATAATCAATTTTTTTTTTTTTTTTTTGGGATAAGAGTACCTATATTAACTTATGCTATTGAATAATTTCCAAATATTACAAGCCAATAACTAATAGATAGATTTTATTTTAGAAGAAATTTAAAAAAGAAAAAAGAAATTAGAAGATGAAATCTATTTAAATCAATTACAAATATGACAAAGAAGATACCAAAAATAAAGATAAAGTTATTAAAGTGGAAAATAATAAAAATTGGGGAAAAGATTTTGATATTTGCAATAGACCATTAGATTATGAAAAACCAATCCAAAAACTATTCGATGATAAATTAATAGAACCTTATACATTGCCATTTGATTATTCTGCATTCATGGTTATTAATTATGCGACCATTAAATGTTATAGCAACAACAATATCCTTATCCCATCCCAGATAAAATATATAGTTGAATACAGAGATTTTTATCAATTTAAGTGGAAGTACAACATCTACCAAACCAAATTAAAAAATTGGTAAGCCCAAAATAACATTCAGTTATCTATTTAGATCTTTCTAATAAAATATCATATCTACGATATGATGAACGGTCTTGCCTGCTTCCAAGCACACATGGATTCCATATTCTAAAATCACTCTAGTTTTATTTATATTTATATCCATTTTATACTTATTTCAGTGAAACATTAGAAAGTCAACTACTCCATTTTTTTTAAAATTCTTTCAAATTGCTAAGGATGTAAGAATAATAATATTTAATACTAAATTACAGTCATGCCAACAAGACTGCAATGTTTGGGGAATGAAAGTAAAAAACACCCATCTTAAAGTTCAACCTCACATCGAACCAGGATTCATCCAACATTCCACCCAAAATTCCCCCCTTCATCCCATAAGATATTGAAAAAAATTCCACCGTACTTCACGGCGTATATAACTTTAAAATGCTCATAAAGCCGTCATATTTAATGTGGAGGTGGTGAGATCACTTTCTGTAAAATAATTCATGGGAGACGGAGACTATTGTCAAACATGGATAGCCATTTTTGCGCGTGAAAGATATTCTAAGGATATTTTTATCTCCATAATCAGATTGTGTTTGTCTGAAGTGCAGACAAATTCAGCTCGTCCACCGAACTGGGACGTAATCACACACAGTTGTATTTGTGATTACAGTCTCGTAACCCGTCGTGAAACCACAAAATTCCAACAACGGCCCTATGGAAGCTATCTGCAGAAGGATTTTTGATTTGTAAAGGCTTTGCAGTATGTCTTGTACTTGTTTTCTATATTTTGGAGAATGTGAGGGAGGGGAACGGCGTGCTGGAATCTGATGCCAACATGAACGCAGATTCTTCGACTAGGCCATATATCGACTCCTACTTTGGGTTGCTGGGCGGCCTACTTGGGCCCTCGTTTGAGTCGGCCTTTGCAAATTCAATGATAAAATTGGGGCAAATTGGTGTTAACAGTGGGTCGAACGGAAGGATCCGTCGTGTCTGCTCCGCCTTCTAAGTATTTACAGCACAATTCCTGAAGCTTACTGTAATGTTACCTTTGCCTAAAATTGTACAATATACTGATCCAGTTGTAGGGCTTATTATTGGGCCTGGTCCGGTCCACTGTCAATTATTTAACCGAATAATCTTCACGTTAATCGGGCATATATATGTGATTAGTAACATTATCCATATACCTAAATCTAGTTATGTATCACTCTGACGGGTGATATATGACGGTTCGCCTCACCCGTCAAGGGAAAATGGACGGCAAAACAATTTTTTAAGGAGCAGTCATTCTACATATGTAAAATACACATGGTTAAATGGAAATAAAAGATGTTATGTTATGTAATGGTAAAAATGTTACATTTCATTATATTTTTCGAAAATTGAATTAAAATTGAAGATAGATTCAATTTATATTTATATTATAGTTGTTTCATTCTCGTGTATGTATGTATGTATAAAAAGAAAAATTACCAGTTATTTTATATAAAAACATGTTTTAAAAGAGGGTTTAATTTTGTAGTTATCAATAGAATTCGTTTGAAACCCTTGAAAATAAGGGGATAGATGTTAAAACTCATCTCTGATTCACTTTTGTATTTCTCATTTTTCTTAAAATTAGAATTATATTAAAAATGGAGCAACCCTAAGAATAAGATCTTATTTAAGTATTTATAGCTTTGAGAATGTATGCCAAAGATTGAGGTCATCTTATATAAAATTGAGAATTAAAAAATGTTTAGCTCTAAGAGAGATTGCATGTAGACATGCTTATAATATTAGCAAAGTGTAGACAATTAATTTTAGTACACGACCATTTTATATTATGTCTTTGTAATGTTTTATTACATTTGGTGTATTCATGTACATTTGACTCCCTTCATATATTTTTTCCTGACATTTGACCTAGGCTTATAGCCTCATTTCGTCTAGATTACCTCATAATCACCTCAGATATCTCAATTGTCTACATTAGGGTATATCTAATCATCCTCATGTTAGTTCTATCTTTATTTTGAAACTTTTTTTTAACATGATCATAATCGTGGATCCAAAATTTTAGCATGACTAGAATTGTGGGTCCATGATTATGATCATTCACATTTTGTGGATCATTTCATCGTACATTGATTTCACATGCCTTGAATGTTGCTTCTCACTACTTTTCATGGTCAATGGTTTTAAAAATTGGTCCTTTTAGATCATATATATAAAAATGTACCCTAAGCCTTTTATCATCTCCTTCTATCATCTGGATCACTTAAAAGCCAAGTCTCTCACACACATTGAACAAGTCTTCTCAAGATGTGTGCACATTTGTTAAGGAGCCTACACATTGAGCTTCCATTACTCTCATTGCATATTCAAATCCTATAACAACACATCTTAAACCAAAATAAGGACATAACAAAGCATATAGTTGCATTTGATTAACTAGAAAAGGAGGTAAATTATCTCTCATTTGGATTGAGATCACTCATGAAGCACTAGAATTAAATTAAGCCTTGATTTTGAGTGTGCTAGATATATAGATGCAATGCTCATGAGGAATTGTGCCACTAACCTTATAAATATTATTTATACTTGCGACATTTCAGTGAAGGGTAGATGCAAGATAATGGTGGACAAATGGTGGGGGGGCTTAAAGCAACATTTTTTTCTTCTGAAAATGACAATAGTTGAACTTGAAGAGAATATTAGAGACACTTGGAAAAATAATTTGACAATGACATAAGAATATGAATTGTGAAATTTTGAATGTAGTAGTTTCTAATTTTTTTTCAATACCTAGATGATAAAAGAATGCAAAATAGATGCATTTATGACAATGAGTTGACACTTTTTTGTTTAAAGATAAGGAGTCTACATGTATATAAACACACTTTTTAAATGTAAATGAATGAAATATTCTATGAAATTTTATATATGGAGAGATGAAATGTCAAAGATTATGGAGAATACACACACACACACACACACACACACACACACACACACACATAAAGACAATTAAAAAATTGAAATTGTAAGTGTACGAATACAATATTTTGATCTTAACTTCATAAAAATCATTATTTTTAAAGGATAGTTGATGATGTGTAGATTGTTGAGATATAAGTTTTATAAACTTTTGATTAACAGTAAAAAATTATAAAGGTATTTATAATGATATGCATATAGTCCATAATGAGATATATTGTGTATAACTTAAGTAATAATTAAAAAATATAGTTTAACGTTAAAAAAAATTATATATTCAAAAACTACACTTTCTCCTCTACAAATCTATGTAATTTTTTAAAATAATGAAATATATCTGATTAGATATGTCAACAAAGACGTAAAATACTCATAAATTTCTTAAAAATAACGTGGGCTACTCTATGACATTTTTGAGGCTAGGTTTGAAACCCCCAAGCCTAAACTAGTTTTAGAGGGAAAGTAGAAAAGTCAAAACAAATACTTCTTCAAAGGGCATATGCCCTTAGAAACACATGTTTTAGCGGGAAATATAAATATTTCAACATTTTGGAAGGAAAAGGGCATACAACTTATGGTAAAGGACACACACCCTATGCAGTATAAAATACACATGCCCTTTAGTAAGTGGTGTATGCCCTTTGGTAAGATGTTTTTTGTGTTCGTTATTGTCTCTTAGTGTTAGTGTGATTATATATTTAGTACAATAAATGTAGTAAGTATAATTTTATATTTACTTTATATTAAAATTTTTATTCTTGAATATAAAATGTAATGTAAATTAAATGTAAACTTATACTTTAAATATATTTTACTAAATATAAAAAATTATGGCCACTTTGCATATTCAAAAAATGATTCTAGAGCTGTAGGATTTATGATTTATAAAATAGTTTTTAAAAATATATTCTGGTCAATATTTAGTTTTCAAAATTTCAGGATTGGAAGATAGAATGAGAAATAAGTTTCAAATCATGTTATGTATGTAATAGATCTATACCATTGAGTATGCCCCACCTAATTTAGTATGCCTTACCTAGTTTAGATACTTGAGTATGCCCTACTTGATTGAATAATTGAGCCATATCTTGATCTCAATGAGTATTCCCTACCTAAATAACCAAGCCATATCTCGATCTTGACTATGCCTTACCTACCTTCCTGTACTTAAGAATGCCCTACCTATTTTGACTACTTGAGTAATCCATACTTGCCTATATTTCTTATCCTACCTACTTGAGTATGCCCTACTTGAGTTATTTACTTAAATATGTCATACCTAATTGAATATGCTCTACTTGATTGAATACCTATATCTAATCCTAGCCATATCTATCTTACCTAAGACATATCTTAAAAAGAGAGAGGGAATTATGATGCTTGAAAATCAGTGGAGGGGGCATTAAATGATCAAGGGATAAAGGAGAGGAGGAATTATCAAGGGATGCTTGAAAATTAGGAGAGGGGGCATTATTGAATTTATATAGAAAAAGGAGATGGAGAATTAAACAAACCATGTATTAAAAGGAGAGGGGGGCATTCTCACCTATATATAGAAAGGAGTGACTAGGGATGATCGTACAAAAAGGCTTGAAGGTGGATTCAGGGCAAATTCCTAAATAATTTATGGGCTTTTTGATAAATGGGTCTATCTATATGCATAAATGACTACCATCTACCATGTACCCTATAGCATACCTATAGTCATATTATAGTCACTCATACATGGCATCTACCATATACATATTATTACACACGTATGCATGCTATCAGGGTAAGTGCACAAAGTTGGGGGATAAAAAGGGGCCTACCTGTGGACAAGATTTTCATAGAATTTCAAAAATTTGAACTTCTATAGATAATTTGAGATATCTAGACTCTAAATTTGGAGATGGTGTAAGAATATGAAATGTAAAATTTTGAGTCTAGTTTCCAAAAAAATATTTTAAAACAAAAATTATTAAGTATAGCTAGGTCAAATATATAAAATTTGAAGAACTCTTATTTTTTTAAGAAAATAAGGTAGATATACAGATGTGCGATGCACCATTTTTTAAGAAACATTTAATATTGTTTGAAACTCTTTGGTTAACATTTAGATAAGATATTCTAGTTTTTGATCAAGATTTTTTCAATGAATACTTTTTTTAATGAATTTTTCAAGTAAATATATCCTAAAAAATAATAATAAAATAGATAGTGGTTGTGCAGTGCACCTAACTACCTCAAAAAAATGAAAATCAATTTTTTTGAATGTGTGTAGAATTAGGCCTAGTTTGTGAGAATATAACTTTTTTTGCGCTTGGATCAAGAAAAAAATTTACATGAACATGTATAGGCATGTATATTTGTGGCAAGTGGCCTAAAAAAGGTATAGTTAGAAATCAACATAGTTTGAAATCTTAAATTAGTAAAAAAAAGTATAAAAATCATATTTTTGGAAAGAAGAGATCATATTCATTATTACTATTAAAATTCTTAGTGTATTTGGTGGTTGAAGTTAAATTTTGTTATTCTTTATCAAAACTCTCAAACTCAATTGTAGATTGACAGGGCTAAGCCTTTGACTCGAGAATCCAAGCCATTCTTAAGCCCAAAGGTTTGGTGTTTTAATTCAAATTAAAATAGTGTGATCATATTAATAACATGATCATGTTAATAGATAATGTGATCACTTTGCTATTTTTTTCATATAAAAATATGTGAACATATACATGAAATGAGTATTGACCCGAAACTTATATTTACTACTCCAAATGTTACATTTATTTCCTTATACTTTAAATTTATTTTAGTAAATATAAGAAATTAGGGTCACTAAAATTTATTTAAAACCCTTGAAAAAAGGTGATGGGCATCAAATCTCATCTTTTATCACTCTCCATATGTTTTAGGCATTTCTCATTTTTCTTAAAATTAAAATTATATTAAAAATGGAGAAACACAAAGAATAAGATCATATTTAAGTATTTATAGATTAGAGAATGTATGACGAAGATTTTGGTCATCTGATATGGAATTGAGAATTAAAAAATGCTTAATTATAAGAGAGATTGCATGAAGACATGATTATAATATCAACAAAGTGTAGATAATTAATTCTAGTACAAGACCATTTTTTATTACATCTTTATAATGTTTTATTAAACTTGGTGTATTAGTGTACATTTGAATCTTTTCATATGGTTTTTCTTGACATTTGACATAGGCTCATAGCCTCATTTTATCTATATTACCTCATAATCACCTTAGATGTCTCACTTGTCTACATCAAGATCTATTCAATAATCCTCAGGGTAGTTCAATCTCTGTTTTGAAACCTTTTTTTAATATGACCATAATCGTGGGTCTAGGATTATGATCACTAACATTTTGTGTATCATTTCAAACTAAATTGATGTCACATGCCTTGAATGTTGGTTCTCACTAATTTTCACAGTTAATCTAATAATGAATTGGTCCTTTTGAAGCCTACATATACAAATGTACCCTAAACCATTTATCATCTCCTTCTATCATTTGTATCACTTACAAGCCAAGTATCTCACACACATTGAAAAAGTCTTCTCAAGATGTGTGGATATTTGTTAAGGAGCCTACACATTGATCTTGCATTACTCTCATCACCTATTCAAATCTTGAACAACACATCTTGAACCAAAATAAGGACATAACAAAGCATATAGTTTAATTTGATTATCTAGAAGAGGAGGTGAATTATTTCTCTCATTTGGGTTGGGAACACTCATGAAGCACTAATACTAAATTGAGCCTTGATTCCAAGTGTGCTAGATATATAAATGTAACCCTCACTAGGGATTGTGCCACTTACCTTACACATATTCACTGTACTTGAAATTTTTTGGTGAAGGGTAGATGCAAGATAATGGGGGACAAAAGGGGGCTTAATTTGACACTTGTTTTCTAAAAATAATAATAGCTAAACTTTGAGAGAATTTTAGAGACACTTAGAAAATGAATTTGACAATGATGAAAGAATATTAATTATGGAATTTTAAATGTAGTTTCTATTTTTTTCAATACTCAGATGATAAAAGTGTGTGAAATATATGCATTTATGACAATGGATTGACACTTTTTTTGTGAAAAAATAAGGAGACTGCATGTGTATGAAAACACTTTTTTGGGTAAACAAATGAATTGTTGTATGAAATTTCATATATAGATAGATGACATGTCAAAGATTGTTGAGAATATATATGTATATGTATATGTATGTATGTATGTATGTATGTATGTATGTATATAGGTATCAAAACAAATAAAAAATTAGAACTAAAAGTGTATGAACACAAATTTTTGACCTTAACTGCACATGAAAATCATTTTTTTAAAACATAGTTGAAGATGTGTAGATTATTGAGATATAAGTTTTATAAACTTTTGAGTGACAGCCAAAAAGTTCTAAAGGTATTTGTAATGATATATATAGTCCATGATGATATATGTTGTATATAAATTAAGTAATAATTAAAAATAATAGTTTAATATTATATATATATATATATATATATATATATATATATATATATATATATACTGAACCTAGCCTAAAATATGTCATGGAGAAACCCACATGATTTTTAAGAAATTTATGAATCTTTTTTGTCTTTGTCGACACATTCGATCATGTGGATTTCATTATTTTAAAAAAATGGGTTTACAAAGGAGAAATTATAGTTTTTGAATATATATATATATATATATATATATATATATATATATATATATATATATATATATATATATATATATATATATATATATTCAAAAACTATAATTTCTCCTTTGTAAACCCATTTTTTTAAAATAATGAAATCCACATGATCGAATGTGTCGACAAAGACAAAAAAGATTCATAAATTTCTTAAAAATCATGTGGGTTTCTCCATGACATATTTTAGGCTAGGTTCAGAACCCCTAAGCCTAAACTTGAACTAATTTTTAAGGGAAAATAAAAAAGTAAAAACAAAAACTTCTTGAGAAGGTATACACCCTTTGAAACACATTTTTTTAGAGAGAAATATAAATATTTCAAAAATTGGAAGGAAAGGGAATACACCTTGAGGTAAAGGGTGTATTCCCTATGTAGTACAAAGGGCATACACCCTTTAGTAAATGGTATATGCCCTTTAGCGAATGGTGTACACCCTTTTGTGAGATGTTTTTTTGTGTTTATTATTGTTTATTTATGTTATGTGAGTATATATTTAGTAAAATAAATGTAATAAGTATAAGTTTACATTTAATTTATATTAAATTTTATATTATTGAATATAAAATATAATGTAAATTAAATGTAAACTTGTACTTAAAATTTATTTTACTAAATATAAAAATTTAGGGCCACTTTGTATCTTCTAAAATCAATTCAAATCTATACGAATTATGATTTAGAAGATATTTTTTTCAAAATTTATTTTGGTAAATACTTAATTTTCAAAATTTTAGGATTGAAAGATAGAATGATAAAGGAATTTTCAAATCATGTTATGTATGTAATAGATATATACCATTAAGTATGCCCCACCTAATTTACCTAGTTGAGTATGCCCTACCTACCTTATCTACTTGAGTATGCACTACCCAATTGATCTTAACTTCACGAAAATCATTATTTTTAAAGGATAGTTGATGATGTGTCGATTGTTGAGATATAAGTTTTATAAACTTTTGATTAACAATCAAAAAATTATAAAGGTATTTATAGTGATATGTATATAGTCCATAATGAGATATATTGTGTATAAATTAAGTAATAATTTAACAAAATAGTTTAATGTTAAAAAAAATTATATATTCAAAAACTACACTTTCTCCTCTACAAATCTATGTATTTTTTTAAAATAATGAAATATATCTGATTAGATATGTCAACAAAGACATAAAATACTCATAAATTTCTTAAAAATAATGTGGGCTACTCTATGACATTTTTGAGGCTAGGTTTGAAACCCCCAAGCCTAAACTAGTTTTAGAGGGAAAATAGAAAAGTCAAAACAAAGACTTTTTCAAAGGGCATATGCCCTTTGAAACACATGTTTAGAGGGAAATATAAATATTTCAACATTTTGGAAGGAGGGCATACACCTTATGGTAAAGGACACACACCCTATGTAGTATAAAAGACATATGCCCTTTAGTAAATGGTGTATGCCCTTTGGTAAGATGTTTCTTGTGTTCGTTATTGTCTCTTAGTGTTAGTGTGATTATATATTTAGTACAATAAATGTAGTAAGTATAATTTTATATTTAATTTATATTAATTTTTTTATTCTTGAATATAAAATGTAATGTAAATTAAATGTAAACTTATACTTTAAATATATTTTACTAAATATAAAAAATTATGGCAACTTTGCATATTCTAAAATTGATTCTAGAGCTGTAGGATTTATGATTTATAAAATAAAATTTTAAAATATATTCTGGTCAATACTTAGTTTTCAAAATTTCAGGATTGGAAGATAGAATGAGAAAATAAGTTGCAAATCATGTTACGTATGTAATAGATCTATACCATTGAGTATGCTCCACCTAATTTAGTATGCCTTACCTAGTTTAGATACTTGAATATGCCCTACTTGATTGAATAACTGAGCCATATCTTGATCTCAATGAGTATTCCCTACCTAAATAACCAAGCCATATCTCGATCTTGACTATGCCTTACCTACCTTCTTGTACTTAAGAATGCCCTACCTATTTTGACTACTTGAGTAATCCATACTTGCCTATATTTCTTGTCCTACCTACTTGGGTATGCCCTACTTGAGTTATTTACTTAAATATGTCATACCTAATTGAATATGCTATACTTGATTGAATACCTATATCTAATCCTAGCCATATCTATCTTACCTAAGACATATCTTAAAAAGAGAGAGGGAATTATGATGCTTGAAAATCAGTGGAGGGGGCATTAAATGATCAAGGGATAAAGGAGAGGAGGAATTATCAAGGGATGCTTGAAAATTAGGAGAGGGGGGCATTATTGAATTTATATATAAAAAGGAGATGGAGAATTAAACAAACCATGTATTAAAAGGAGAGGGGGGCATTCTCACCTATATATAGAAAGGAGTGACTAGGGATGATCGTACAAAAAGGCTTGAAGGTGGATTCAGGGCAAATTCCTAAATAATTTATGGGCTTTTTGATAAATGGGTCTATCTATATGCATAAATGACTACCATCTACCATGTACCCTATAACATACCTATAGTCATATTACAGTCACTAATACATGGCATCTACCATATACATATTATTACACATGTATGCATGCTATCAGGGTAAGTGCACAAAGTTGGGGGATAAAAAGGGGCCTACCTGTGGACAAGATTTTCATAGAATTTCAAAAATTTGAACTTCTATAGATAATTTGAGATATCTAGACTCTAAATTTGGAGATGGTGTAAGAATATGAAATGTAAAATTTTGAGTCTAGTTTCCAAAAAAATATTTTAAAACAAAAATGATTAAGTATAACTAGGTCAAATATCTAAAATTTGAAGAACTCTTATTTTTTTAAGAAAATAAGGTAGATATACAGATGTGCGATGCACCATTTTTTAAGAAACATTTAATATTGTTTGAAACTCTTTGGTTAACATTTAGATAAGATATTATAGTTTTTGACCAAGATTTTTTCAATGAATACTTTTTTAATGAATTTTTCAAGTAAATATATCCTTAAAACTAATAAAAAAATAGATAGTGGTTGTGCAATGCACCTAACTACCTCAAAAAAATGAAAATCAAATTTTTTGAATGTGTGTAGAATTAGGCCTAATTTGTGAGAATATAACTTTTTTTGCGCTTGGATCAAGTAAAAAAATTACATGAACATGTATAGGCATGCATATTTGTGGCAAGTGGCCTAAAAAAGGTATAGTTAGAAATCAACATAGTTTGAAATCTTAAATTAGTAAAAAAAAGTATAAAAATCATATTTTTGGAAAGAAGAGATCATATTCATTATTACTATTAAAATTCTTAGTGTATTTTGTGGTTGAGGTTAAATTTTGTTATTTTTTATCAAATCTCTCAAACTCGATTGTAGATTGACAAGGCCAAGCCTTTGACTTGAGAATCGAAGCCATTCTTAAGCCCAAAGGTTTGGAGTTTTAATTCAAATTAAAATAGTGCGATCATATTAATAACATGATCATGTTAATAGATAATGCGATCATGTTGCTATTTTTTTCATATAAAAGCATGTGAACATATACATGAAATGAGTATTGACCTGAAGCTTATATTTACTACTCCAAATGTTACATTTATTTCCTTATAATTTAAAATTATTTTAGTAAATATAAGAAATTAGGGTCACTAACATTTATTTAAAACCCTTGAAAAAAGGTGATGGGCATCAAATCTCATCTTTGATCACTCTCCATATGTTTTAGGCATTTCTCATGTTTCTTAAAATTAAAATTATATTAAAAATGGAGAAACACAAAGAATAAGATCATATTTAAGTATTTATAGATTAGATAATGTATGACAAAGATTTTGGTCATCTGATATGGAATTGAGAATTAAAAAATGCTTAATTATAAGAGAGATTGCGTGAAGACATGCTAATAATATCAACAGAGTGTAGATAATTAATTCTAGTACAAGACCATTTTTTATTACATCTTTATAATGCTTTATTAAACTTGGTATATTCATGTACATTTGAATCTTTTCATATGGTTTTTATTGACATTTGACCCAGGCTCATAGCCTCATTTTATCTATATTACCTTATAATCACCTTAGATGTCTTAGTTGTCTACATCAAGATCTATTCAACAAGCCTCAGGGTAGTTCAATCTCTATTTTGAAACCTTTTTTTAATATGACCATAATCATGGGTCTAGGATTATGATCACTGACATTTTGTGTATCATTTCAAAATACATTGATGTCACATGCCTTGAATGTTGGTTCTCACTAATTTTCATGGTCAATCTATTTATGAATTGGTCCTTTTGAAGCCTATATATACAAATGTACCCTAAACCATTTATCATCTCCTTCTATCATTTCGATCACTTACAAGCTAGGTATCTCACACACATTAAACAAGTCTTCTCAAGATGTGTGGATATTTGTTAAGGATCCTACACATTGATCTTGCATTACTCTCATCACCTATTCAAATCTTGAACAACACATCTTGAACCAAAATAAGGACATAGAGAAGCATATAGTTTAATTTGATTATCTAGAAGAGGAGGTGAATTATTTCTCTCATTTGGGTTGGGAACACTCATGAAGCACTAGTACTAAATTGAGCCTTGATTCCAAGTGTGCTAGATATATAGATGTAATCCTCGCTAGGGATTGTGCCACTTACCTTACACATATTCACTGTACTTGAAATTTTTTGGTGAAGGGTATATGCAAGATAATGGGGGACAAAAGGGGGCTTAATTTGACACTTGTTTTCTAAAAATAACAATAGCTAAACTTGGATAGAATTTTAGAGACACTTAAAAAATGAATTTGACAATGATGAAAGAATATGAATTGTGGAATTTTAAATGTAGTTTCTATTTTTTTCAATACTCAGATGATAAAAGTGTGTGAAATATATACATTTATGACAATGGATTGACAGTTTTTTTGTGAAAAAATAAGGAGATTGCATGTGTATGAAAACACTTTTTTGGGTAAACAAATGAATTGTTATATGAAATTTCATATATAGATAGATGACATGTCAAAGATTGTTGAGAATATATATGTATATGTATATGTATGTATATATATAGGTATCAAAACAACTAAAAAATTAGAACTAAAATTGTATAAACACAACTTTTTGACCTTAATTGAACATGAAAATCATTTTTTTAAAGCATAGTTGAAGATGTGTAGATTATTGAGATATAAGTTTTATAAACTTTTGAGTGACAACCAAAAGATTATAAAGGTATTTGTAATGATATATATAGTCCATAATGATATATGTTTTATATAAATTAAGTAATAATTAAAAATAATAGTTTAATACATATATATATATATATATATATACATATATACATAAACTATAATTTTTCCTCTGTAAACCCATTTTTTAAAATAATGAAATCCACATGATCGAATGTGTCGACAAAGACAAAAAAGACTCATAAATTTCTTAAAAACCATGTGGGTTTCTCCATGACATATTTTAGGCTAGGTTTGGAACCCCCAAGCCTAAACTGGAACTAATTTTGAAGGGAAAATAAAAAAGTTAAAAAAAACTTCTTTAGAGGGTATACACCCTTTGAAACACATGTTTAGAGAGAAATATAAATATTTCAAAAATTGGAAGGAAAGGGAATACACCTTGAGGTAAAGGGTGTATTCCTTATTTAGTACAAAGGGCATACACCCTTTAGTAAATGGTATATGCCCTTTAGCGAATGGTGTACACCCTTTTGTGAGATGTTTTTTGTGTTCATTATTGTTTGTTTATGTTGTGTGAGTATATATTTAGTAAAATAAATGTAATAAGTATAAGTTTACATTTAATTTATATTAAATTTTATATTAGTGAATATAAAATATAATGTAAATTAAATGTAAACTTATACTTAAAATTTATTTTACTAAATATAAAAAATTAGGGCCACTTTGTATCTTCTAAAATAAATTCAAATCTATAGAAGTTATGATTTAGAAGATAATTTTTTCAAAATTTATTTTGGTAAATACGTAATTTTCAAAATTTTAGGATTGAAAGATAGAATGATAAAGGAATTATCAAATCATGTTATGTATGTAATAGATATATACCATTAAGTATGCCCCACCTAATTTACTTAGTTGAGTATGCCCTACCTACCTTATCTACTTGAGTATGCCCTACCCAATTGAATAGTTGAGCCATATCTTGATCTTGAGTATGCCCTACCTAAATACCCAAGCCATATATTGATCTTGACTATGCCCTATGTACCTTATTGTACTTGAATTTACCCTACCTACTTTACCTACTTGAGTATGACCTACCTACTTATCCTTCTTCCCATACCTATTTGAGTATGCCCTAATTACTTGAATTATTGACTTGAATATGTTGTACCTAATTTAGTATGCTCTAATTGATTGAATATATGAGACATATCTTGATCTTAAATACTTGTATCTAATCCTATCCACATTTATCTTACCCAAGCCATATCTTGAAATGAGAAGGAATTATCATGCTTAAAAATTAGTAGAAGGGGCATTATTAGATCAAGGGATAAAGGAGAAGGGGCATTATCAAGTGATGCTTGAAAATAAAGATATAGGGCATTATTGAGCCTATATATAAAAGGGAGATGAGGAATTGACTGAGACATATATTGAAAGGAGAGGGAAAATTATCACCTATATAGATAAATTTATGACTAGGGATGATTAGGAAAAAGGCTTAAAGTTGAATTTGGGCCAAATTCTTAAATATTTTGTGGGATTTCAATCAATGGATCTATCAATATACACAAATGACTTTCATGTAGCATGTGACATGTAGCATACCTATAGTCATGATATGGTCACTCATACATGATTTCTACCACATACCTAATATTACATGTATGTGGTCACTTGTACATGACATCTACCTATAGTCATAATATAGTAACTTATACTAGATATGAATGTAGTAAATTACTCTAATACACTCCATTTAGAATAGAAAGCATTGAAACACCATTCAAAATTCATCCTAAAAAGATACCATACACTCCAAAACAAATGTCAGATAGATGGGTCAATCCATGCATGCTTCAATTCCAATCTCACACATTATTCCAAACATGCATAAAACAAATTCATTTTCTAGCATTCTAAACTCACATAGAACACTACCACTACCATTAATATTTGGGATATAGAGGAGTGATTTTGAACCATATTTTATTAGGCTCATATCAAAATCACTCATATCATTATCTCCCTCTTTCTAAAACATATGAAGAGAGGGGTTTCAATTGCATAAATCACCATTCATCATCATAATCACTTCCTCATCATTTGTAATCATTTTTCATCCCTCTCTCATCAACCTTCATTGTCTCTCATCATCCCTTATCATCCCTAATGACATTATCAATGGTTCTCATCATCTCTCATCATCCTTAGCCACTCCTTCATTATCCATCATCATCCCTAATCACTCCCTCATAATACTTCATCATCCATAATTAGTCTCTCATTGACCCTCATCATCCCTAGTTACTCCTTCACCATCCCCCACCATCCTTAATCATCCCTAATCACTCCCTCAATGGTCCTCCTTGTCCTTATTCACACCCTCATTGACCCTAATCATCCATAATCATCACTAATCTCTCCCTCATCATCCCTCATTTTCCCTCATAATCTCTAATTAGTACATTATCAACCCTCATCATCCACCATCATCCCTAATCACTCCATCAAACCACATCATACCTTATCATTCCTAATCACTCCCTCATTAGCCATCATTATCCCTCATCATCCCTAATCACTTAATTATCAACCCTCATCATCCATACTCATCCCTAGTCACTCCCTCATCATCCCTCATCACCCCTTATTGTCCCTAATAATCTGTAATCACCCCCCCATCAGCCCTAATTATACATAATCACACCTTCATCAACCCTTATCATACCTTATCATCCCTAATCACTCTCTCATCATCCCTCATCATCCATAATGAGTCATTTATTCACCCTCATCATCATTTATCATCCCTAATCACTCTCTCATTAGCCTTCATCATCCCTCAGCATCCTTAAACACACCCTCATCATTCCCAATAAATATTTCATCATCCCTCATCATCCCTCTAAGAGGATCCTCCTATAATAATTAATAAAAATGAATGAAATGATATGAATTAATAACATGAATTAATATATTTAGATAATTAGCAGAACACTTGAAAATATTGAATTGATTGCAAGCCATTTCAAGATGGCAACCTCCTTTCAACAAGCTCAATACAATAAATTCATGGATGCCTTCTTTGGCCTCAACACTTACTTATATACTAAGTCTAATTTAAGTAACTACTACTTCCCTTGAACTTGAGATAAAAAAATGTTTACGAGATAACTTACAAAGCATATGCATCTATAGAAACTATTACACTAACAACATAAAGAAAAGGGGTATCATAGGTTCCTAACATCCCTTCCCTCTTACAAAGAGCTTTGTACTCAAATCTTCAGATGTGGGAATTGATGTTGCATCTAAAATAGTGGTTCTCATGTTGCATCCTCTGGTTGCATTTGATGCCACTAAATTAAAAACTCTATGATGAAGTAGGAACAAAGTTGGCATGTGCACCTATCTAAGATTGCCTTAGACTTGAGAAGGATGGACCTTTCATTATCATGTTATGGTAAAATAATATACACTCTGATGTTTGTGCCCAAAAATTTCTTTAGATGAGAAACATGAAATACTAGGTGAACTTAGGAAGAAGGTGGAAACTCCAACTTATAAGCAAATGACCCAATCTTCTAGATAACCTTATAGGGCCCATAGAACTTGGGAACCATCTTATGATGCCCTTTGATTTTTAGGGAGGATTACTTGTATGGTTGTAGGCAAAGAAAAACCATATCACCTACTTGAAAATTATACTCAAAATGGTGTTATTCAACCTATTATTTCATTCAATTTGATGCCATATGATGATTGTCCTACAAGGTATTGAGGATCTAATCTTGGGTGTAGAGAATCATGTCAATCGCTTGAATTGATGAATTATTAGGGGTGTACGGTAGGAGCACTAGTGGTTCTTAACCATAGACTACTTCATATGGAGTCATTTTTGTTGGAGTGTGGTAGGAGGTATTGACCACCAGTCAGTGAGGGGGAACCACTTGTCCTACTGATGTTGTTGTTCTGAGGTGAAGTAATGAAGAAAAGTTTTCAATTATTTGTTGAAAATTTTAGTCTGCCCATATGTTTGAGGATAATATCTAGAACTCATCTTTAGTTGGGTGCCAGTGTGGTGAAATACTTCTATCCAAAAATGGATGGTGATAGTTACATCATGTTCTAAGACAATGGATGAAGGAATGCCATGAAGACAAAAAATATAGTCCAAGAAAATTTGTCTGATTGTGGAGGTTGTATGAGGATGGTTGAGGGCACAAAAAAATGATTATATTTGGTAAGCAAATTAACCATAACTAATATCACTATTTTCCCTCTAGATTTAGGGATCCCCTCAATGAAATCTATATAAATATTAGTCCAAATCCTAGTAGGGATGGGCAAGGGTTCGAGCAACCTAGGGATGAGTGTTATTTCACCCTTATTGTATTGATATGTATCACATTCAAACACCATATGTTGAATTACCTTTTTCATCCCTTTCAAAAGAATTTTTGTCATGCCCACTCAAAATTTTTGAGTAACCTTGAGTTCCCTAATGATGGAGAAGCATGAAGTTCATAGAATACAACTTACTAAAGATCTATGCTCTAGGGAAGCACCACATGACCCTTGTATCATAAAGAAGCACCATCTCAAGAATAATGAGGTACAACAGAAGGGTTAGTGGCCAACTATTGAATGATTTGAGATAATGAGGATTCATTTACATACCCTTGTTTTATAGTGTCTAACCAATTTAGAATAGGCATGGGGATAGATGAAAGGGAGGGAGGCTTGGTCTTCAAATGTGTGAGACAGAGCATCAACCACAATATTATCCTTACCCTTCTTGTAAGTGATCTCATAGTCATAACCCGTGAGTTTAATGACCCATTTTTATTTTTATGGGGTGGATAACCATTATTATAATAAATATTTTAGCTCTAGTGATCAGTTTTGATGCAAAAATGACTACCCAATAGGTATGGCTGCCACTTCTATATTACATGCAAAAGAGCTCTGATTTCCTTCTCATAAGTAGAGAGTACTAAATTCTTACCATAAAGGGATTTACTGGTGAATTCAATGGGTCATCCTTCTTGAAGGATAACAACACCAAGTTCATTACCACAAGCATCTTTCTCGATAGTGAAGGTCTTGGCAAAATCAAACATAGCTAGAATAGGTGTAGTACACATAGTTTGTTTCACTTTTACAAATGCACACTCAGTAGCTTGTGTCCATGTAAAAGCATATTTTTTTAACATATATATCAATAGAGCTATAATCTTCCTATAATCCTTGACAAACTTGTGATAGTATCCAATCAGCCCCAAAAATCCATGGAGGCTCTTGAGTGTCTGAGGATGAGGTCAATTTATCATGGCAGTTATTTTTTCAAGATCCACCTGAAACCCTTGGGATGAAACAATATGTGCAAGATACTCCACTTTGTCCTAGACAAAATTACATTTGGACTATTTTGCACAAAGATGATGATCAGAGAGAAGTTGCAGTGTAAGCTCCAGATGTTGGAGATGCTCAGACCATGTTTTACTATAGATAAGGATATCATCAAAGAAGACTAAAATGAATTTTTGTAGGTAGGTATAAAATATTCTATTCATCAATGCCTAGAATGTTGAAGGATAATTAGTGAGGCCAAAGGGCATGAGCAAAAACTCATAGTGGCCATCATGCGTATGAAAATATGTCTTAGGGATATCATCCTCATGAAGCCAGATTTGGTGATATCTTAAGTAGAGATCTAAATTTGAGGAAAAATGAGTTCTATGAATCTCATCAATAATAGGGATTAGGAACTTATCCTTGATTATGATGTGATTAAGTGTGTGGAAGTCAATGCAGAGGTGCCATGACCCATATTTTTTCTAAATAAGGAGAACTAGGGAAGAATATGGGATGCTACTGGGGTGAATAATGCCTTGCTTTAGTAAGTCTCAAATGAGCATCTCAATCTCAATATTTTGTTGAAATGTGTAGTGGTAGGGATAGAAGTTAGGAGGAATACTTCTAGAAAATAACTATATATGGTGGTCCTCTTACCATGAAGGTGGTAATCCCATAGGTTTGGAAAAGACACTTGCATACTTATGTAGAATGATTTGTAGATTAGGAGTAGTGGAGACTGTTGATGGTTACACTTGAATAGAATGGATTTAGGTAATGTTATTGTGTGAATTATTCTTAAGAAGATTTTCTATTTGATGTGAACTTATGATCCTGAGAGACATCAGTTGTAATCTTTTCAATGTGTGTTTTTTCCCATTGTCTAAAAATTGCATCCAAAGTTTAGCAATATATTATAATATGGGTCCAAGTGTGCATAACCATTGGGCTCCCAAAACAACATCACATCCACCAAGGGCAAGGAAAACATGTCAGAGTGAAAGTTATAATCTTCAATAGAGATACACATATTATGACACTTCCCTTTATAAGGTAATATGACCCCATTAGTAATCATGACTTCAAGTTGGAGCAAGGATAGAAAAAATATTCAACCTATTTGGTGATCTGAGTGTTAATGAAGTTATGAGTGCTACTATAATCAATGAGTATTGTGAGAGGGAATTTATTGAAGTAACCCCTAACATGATTTTTGGGATGGTGACTCCTACTAAGGAATAAAGAGAGATGTTTGGTTGGTCTTCCTGAGAATTAGGTTCTACAATCAGCTAAGCTTATTTTATATCATCTATTGTATCTTGAACATCTTCCCAATCTTCAATTTTAGGGGGAGATTCCACATCTAATAGGTAGATCTTTTGCTCAACACATAGATGTTCTCAAGTGAATTTATCATCATAGTTATAATATAGTCCTTTTTTCTCTATGATCTTGCATCTATGCTTTAGTCAAACACCTGATAGGAGTGGTTCTAGGGGTTGGCATTATTTGAGATCATTATGGAGGTATATTTTTGAATGGAGAAAAAATGGATTTGAATCGCTAATGAGATGTGATCTTATCCTCTACCAACTTAGCCAACCCTAAGGCTTCCATCATCACGTTGGGTCAGAACATTTTGACCTCAAATTGAATTACATCCTTTAGTCCACTAACAAAGCAACTCCTAAAGAATTCATTAAACAATCCCTCTATGTGATTGGATAAATTTTCAAATTTTGTTTGATATAATCTCATGGTTCCTATTTGGAAAAGTTTAGTGAGTTTTTTAGTAAAGTCATCAAAATCACTAGGGCTAAACTATTACAAAAAGAGGGTGTAAAAATTAGTCCATATGGGCTCATCATAAGCCTTGGTATACCAATGATACCATTGAAGGGATCTATGTTCCAAGTGAAATGATGTAAAAGCGACCTTGTTGACATCAAAATTATTATGCAGACTAAAATATTATTCTACCTGATAGATCATCCAGTCAGATCTACACCATTAAATTGGGGAAAATTAATCTTCAACCCATGAAAAGTGTTGGAAGAAGAAAACCCAGTGTCTGAAGAGGACTCTAGATGTTGTTTGTTGTTCATGGTGGTATGTTGAAGACTGAGGTCATGGATTTTTTTATCAAGATCTTTGATGTGGGTCTTGAGGGAAGAAATTTCATCTTCCATTTTTTTTGCTCCTATTCAGGTTACTACCATGACTAGAATAAGAGATTTTTTATTTTTTGAAATGGATATAAAAACTAGAGTTAAGACATATTTAGTAAAGTAATTTTTTAATTTGGGAAAAATTGAAAGGGGTAAAGGTAATTTTAATAATTTTTTTACATAGTGGGAGTATGATTGATGAAGGCAGGGGAAATTTTAGGAGTGAAAATGGAAAAACTAGAAAATTTATCAAAGAGGGATAAAGGATTAGAAAATGGAGATGAACATTGTGGAATTTTTTTGAGGAAAACAAACAAAAATAGAAGAAGTTATGGTAAAACCTAAAAAAAGGGAAAGTTACAATTTATGGGAATTAGGAGTGGAATTGGGATATGGGACCTCAAGGAAGAAAATGTGTGGAGTGGAGTTTTAGGTGTTAGAATATTGTTTGAGGATCAATAGGGCTATAGAGGAAGATATATAGAAAAAATATGGAAAAAAATTACTCTAATTTCTCTTCTATTTTTTATCTAGCGATAAGTCCTTTGAGATTATAATGATACTCTTTGGATGGTTTGCAAATTCTGGTTCCTATCAAATATCTACCTGTAAGTCCTTTGATAGTCCATAGATACTGAATGATTTTTTTAGTCTATGGATACTCTACTGATTGATTTTTGAGTCTGATAAAAATATTATGAAATTGATATAAATGGCCCCCAAGTTTCAATAGCTACTTAAGGGTTTTAAAAATATCACTCTAGTCACCAATGTCATCTAAGTGAGTACCACTTTCTAGAAATTTTTTGGCCATGTATTTACCTCTAAGAGAAATCTCTTGGTTTTTGTCATAGATGGGAACTAATCAATAGGGAAGGGGCCATTACCTATTTCAGTGGAAAGTCCTCTCAATGGGATAACTACTTTGGGGTTCCTATGGTACTCCTTATGATGAGTTTTAGGGCTTTTACCCAAGCACTTCTCATAATTGTGTGATCAAGTTTTTACCTTGATCAAAAATAGATTATATAAAATTACTTAATTAAGTTATGAAATAGAATAAAGTTGAGATTTTTTGAAAAATTACTAAAATGATGTATGCAAATAATAGATTTAAGACTTTCTAAAGGAAAAAAATTGTGGCCCTAGAAAGTGCTCTGATACTAGATGAGAGGATCCTCCTATAATAATTAATAAAAATTCATGAAATAAAATGAATTAATAGATTTAGATAATTATAAAAAAACTTAAAAATATTGAATTAATCATAGGCCACTTCGATGGGGAAACATCATTTGAGCAAACTCAATACAAAAAATTCATGGATGCCTTCCTTGGCCTCAACACTTACTTATATACTAAGTCTAATATAACCCACTACTACTCCTAAATGTGGGATAAAAAAAATTCTCATAGATGACTTATAAAACATATGAAACAATAACAATTATTACACTAAAAAAATAAAGAGAAGGGGTAGCACAAGTTCCTAACACCCTCATCATCCCTCATCATCTCTAGTCACTCTATCATCATCTAAAATCATCTTTCATCATCCCTAATCACTACCTCCTCATATTTAATCACTCACTCATTGGTATTTATCATATCTAATCACTCACTCATCAAACCTCATCATATATCATCATCCTTAGTCACTCATTCATCATCCCTCATTGTCTTTCATCATCCATAATCACTCCCTTATTAGCTCTCATCATACTTCATCATCCCTAATCACTCCCTCCTTATCCCTATTCATCCCTCCTCATCCTTAATCATTCCATCATTATCCCTCATCATTCCTAATCACTCTTCATCATCCCTAATCACTTCTTCATTTAGTAGAGTGTGTTCCAATCTAGTAGTTGGTAGAAATTTATTTTAGAGTGAATAGTATATTTTTCATATGAATATTGAATGGTGATTCTATTAATTCTATTATAATTGGAGTGTACTAGGATTATTATCCTCATTCATGTTTGGTATATTAGGTAGGGCCATGATGGATTAATCTAGAGAGATTTTTGTATGATTTCCATGGTGGAAATAAGATAATATTGATTCAGTCATATTATTTAAGTAATAAACATTGGAGTGATGACTATGGAATGACTCACTTATATCTATCTATCTCCCACCTCCTCACTAGTGAAAGAATATCTATGGGTCTACATTGATGTTGGGGTGTAAAAGTGACCTAGATGTTGGGGTGTATATTGGTTACCATTATTAGATGTTGGACTATATTATCTAGACTATACCTTGTTCTTATGACACTCTACCCCTCTACCAGATTAGAATACACTCTACCAGATTTGTAACCACCTATCTATCTATCTATCTATCTATCTATCTATCTATCTATCTATCTATCTATCTATCTATCTATCTATCTATCTATCTATCTATCTATCTATCTATCTGGTGATCCACTCTATTATGGATAAATTATTAGTGACATATAGATAAAATGAGAATTAAACTATGGGGTTGGGATTAGGATTCTCAAATTTTCTCTTTTCACACCTATCTATATAAATATAGACTAGAATTCTTAGCATTATGATTGGGATTTTTATATTCCTAAATCCCAATACACACACACACACACACACACACACACACACACACACACACACACACACACACACACACACACACACACACACACACACACACACACACACACACACACACACACACACACACAGGGATTAACTTTTAGTCTGTGAGAGTATGAGTAGCCTAAAGATAAGGATTGAAGATTGAATATTATCTTGATATATGGAGAAGAGAACTGAACTATGGGATTGAGATATGACTAATCATAGATTGGCACTCAAGTCTGGGTTTCAATCCTTGTTAGATACATATATGGGGGATTTAATAAATCCCCAAATATGTATATATATGGTATGGGCTACTGATAGTCAATTAGGTTATGGGATTCAATCTCCATCCTTTAATATCCCATACATATATACATATAGTGGTAATCCAGCATCCCACTAATAGTTTCCATTGATAGCTGCATCTAGGATTGGCTCAACTCTCATATTAGGTGACTAAATCCATTTCATCTAGATTTTTTGGTAGTATACTAATATCTTCCTAGTAGAAGACCTCAAAATTGGAACCATTGATCCAAAACTCAGAAGTTTTGGTTGATAAATATCACAATAACATAGAAATAACATAGTAACAATGAATTCTCTGAGAAGAGATGTAGTATTACTCAAGATCGCAATACAAATATATGCTTATCTCTAGGAAGAGATGTCTGTCTTCACATTTTGGGTTACCTCTTATTTTATACACAATTTGAAAGCATGGGGAGGATGTGGAAGGTCACCAATCTTGAGGGAGATGAAATGGTTTAACTTCTAATATTTAAAACAATACAAAATTCGAGGAATTACTATTTTTAGAAACTTACTATTTTTAGACTGCATAACTAAAATTGAAATTTGAGGCACTTCCATTGGGTTTTTGGGGGTCAAACTTCATTGAGCAAAGCTCCATGCCATTTCACGATGTTCCTCTCATTCTTATATTTCTAATGGTTCGAACGATGAGTCAATTGGAGCTAGGGTCCAAAAGTTATGGCTCCCGGAAGTTTTGTCATCAATTGGGGTGGAACTGTCACCCGAATTGTCGCCTAAATTGATGCCTAGATAAACCATAAACCATAATTATTTAACTAAATATTAGAAATAATTCAAATGTAACTGATTATATACATTTATGTGCTTAACTATGATCAATGCCTCGATCAACAACATAACCACATTGATGTATAGTAAAATGGTTAGTTTTTATGACTATGAAATTAATTGATAGTCAAATTGAGACTTCATTCTACATAGATATATTCCTTAGTCACATAGTTTCAATAACACTAGGAGAAACTCCAATTGGGTGTCTAAGATGGGCCATGTGCATCAACCTAACCCTGGAGAAGCACCCCAAATAGAAAAAACCCTATATCACCCAACATGTTTTAAATTTAATAATAATTCTCAATTTTGGACAATGATAGTGATAATGATAGTGGAAATTAATATTATGATAGATATTTTGGCATAGAGTCAACACCATGATAGAGATTTTAGTTAGTGATAGTGGGAATCATAAACATATCAATTTTCAATCCACAATGATAAAATTTATTAGAAACCATATTTGAACCTTATTTGAGTGAACAAAACTTAGAATTAGAATATAATCCAATTAGACACAATAAAAAATCCACTTCATCCATTATTGATGAATATGAGGTATGATGAGGGACTTATTAAGGATAATGAAGGATGATGAAGGAATGATTAGGGACAATAAGGGATAATTATTGAGGATGATAAATGATGAGGGTTAATGGGAGATTGATTAGGTATGATGAGGTAAAATGGAGTGATTAGGGATAGTGAGGGATAATGAAAGATGATGATAAAGTGACTAGGGATGATGGAGGATGACAAGGGATGTCAAGGGATGATGGAGTGATTAAGGATGATAAGGGCCAATGAAGGAGTGATTAGGGACAAGGAAGAATAAGGATGGAGTAATTAGCGATAATGACATATGATGAGGGATGATGATGGAGTGACTAGGGATAATTAGAGACTAATTAAGATGATGACAAATAATAGGGAGTGATGGAAGAGAGATTATAGATGATGAGGGACAATGAAGGATGATGGGGGTATGACTAGGGATGATGAGGATCATAAGGGCCAATGATGTTCTTATCAAGGATGATTAGGGATGATGGTGGTTTATGAGGGAGTCATCATCCCTAGTCACTCCCTCATCATCCATCATCAGACTTGATCACTCCTCAACATCCCTCATCATCCTTAACCACTCCTTCATCAACCCTCATCTTCCCTAGTTTCTCCCTCATCATCCTTCATCATCCCTAATCACTCCCTTAATGTCCCTCAATGTAACTAATTATACCTTCATCAACCCTCATCATCCCTAATCACTCCCTCATCATCCCTCATTACTTGTCATCATCCCTAATCACTCCTTATTGACCCTTTTCATTCATAATAACTCCCTCATTGATCCACATCTTTTCTTATCATCCCTATTCATTACCTCATTGGACTTCATTATCCCTCGTCATCCCTAATCACTCCCTCATCATCCCCATCATCCATAATTATCCATAATCACTCCATCATCAACCTTCATCATTAAAATAAGGATAAGGGTACGAAAAGGGAGATTGAAGTTGATCCACAATTTCAAGGGATAAAAAATATTGAAATAAATATGAAAAGAATGATGGATAACTAGGAGGAATCCTTTAGAGGGCATAAGGACATTTGAATTTTATTTTTCATTATTTTTTGGTTTTTTATCTTGTTGCTATTTTATTACTATTCTATAGCCATTTTCTAGTCCTCTAATCATCCCAAGGAGGATTCTCTCCCATTCAAGATGAGAGAGACATGGTGACATGTTTTCTCTCTTAGATAAATGTATCTTAAGAGACCAAAAGTTGGTCATTTGGTAGAATATATATTGAATTTCTATCCCAGTCAATAAACCATATTCATTGATATTTTTGGATAGATGTATAAAATCAAGAATGTCCACCCTCTACTCTTTATTAGGACTTGAGGTTAAAAGTTATATGTCATTAAATGAATCCCTAAAGATAACCTTCTCATCCCTAAGTGAGTAAATAGATCTAAATTTGGGTGCATGTTTTAGGAGATCCTTGAGGGGTAGAGATGAGTCATCAGTGCCTAAAGATGCATAGGTGAGTCCTTTGAGTACTTGATGATTTTTTTACACTTAGGATAAATAAGACATGGTAATGCATTTTCTCTCATTTTTAAATGTCTCTTAAGGGAACAAAATTTGGTTAGTGGGTAGGATATCTTTTGACTCACTATCTAAATCTACAAACCATATTCGTTGATGCATCTACATGGGTATATAAATAATAAAATGGTCATCCTTTACTCTTCATCAATCCCTAGTTTTAAAATTTGTAGGTAGCTAGAGGCATCCCTAAAGAGAATATTCTCATCCCTGAGTGGGAAAATAGAGACAACTTTCAATTTGTATTAAAAAATAATCATAAGGGATAGAAATGAGTCATAAATACCTATAATTGCATGGAAACATCATTTAAACAACTATCAGAGGATTCCATTGCACTCATAATGAAGGAGTGATTAGGAATAAGAAGGGATAAGGAGGGGGTGATTAGGATGATGGAGGATAATTAAAGATGATGATGGACTAACTAGGTATGATGAAGAATGATGAGGGATTGATTAGGGTTGATGAGGGATGATGAAATATTATGAGGGAGTGATTAGGGATGATGAGGATAAATTAAGGAGATATTATGGGTTATATGGGACAATGAGGGATGATTAGGGAGTGATTAGGGATGATTAGGAATGATGAGGGTTAATGAGGTTGTGATTAGGGATAATGAAGAATGATGAGGGGCTGATTAGGAATTATTAAAGATGATGAGGGAGTGACTAGGGATGATTAGGGATGATGAGGGTCAATGAGGGAGTGGCTAACGATGGTGAGGGATGATGAGGGTTGTTGAGAGAGTGACTAGGGATAATGAGGGAAAATGAGGGATAATGAATGAGTGAATATATATGGTAAGGAAATATGAGGGATAATTAGGGAGTGATTAGGGATTATGGTGTGTAATGAGGTCTAATTAGGGCCAATGAAGGAGTGACTAAGGATTATAAAGGATGATTAGGTCTGATGAGGTAGTGATGAGGGATTATGAGGGTTAATGAGAGAGTGATTAGGGATGATAAGGGTAAATAAGGTTTAATGAGGGAGTGATTAGAGATGATGAGGGTCAATGAGAGTGTGATTATGAATAATGAGGGCCATTAAGGGAGTTATTAGGGATAATGAGGGGGTGATTAGGGATGATGAGGGAGTGACTAAGGATAATTAGGGATGATGAGGTCAACGAGATAATTATTAGGGATAATAAGGGATGATGAGAGATGATGAGGGAGTTATTAGGGATAATGAGGGATAATGAGGGTTGATGAGAAGGGGATGAGGGATGATGATAAATGATGATGGAGTGATTTTAATGATGAATGATGATTTATATGTTTGATCTCCCTCTTTTCATATGGTTTGGTGAGAGTGAGATAATGATATGAGTTATTTTGAAATGAGACTAAGAAAATATGGATATAAAGTGTATGTAATCATAAATGCATCATGTCTATAAATAAATGCTATCTCAGAGAAGATAGATCATACCATACATTTCTAAGTAGGGACACATTTGTTAATTAGGAACATGACCAATATGGGGATTTGGTAAACTTGATTAGGGGATTTATTAACATAATACACTATGATAGTGAGGGTTCCAAACCCTATAGGTAATCATAACCACACAATAACCCTAAGGGAGTCTTATGTTTTGATGTTTCACCTAAACTAATAACAATTAAAGTAAATCTAATCTAGTGCTCACCAAAGCTTGTGGCATAAAGTGGGGGTTAGAAAGAATAAAAGTAAACATGCATAAGAGACATATACTCACATCAATATATATGAAATATTAATGCATGGAATAAATGTACAAATGGATATCTATCTACTCTTACAAAGGACGAACAAAATTAGGAATACTTACCTTTGAAGATGAACCCACCAAGCCTCAATCTCTTCCTTGTCTAAGTTACTTTGTAAGAGGTTGTTGTGGTATGTAAGGATGACAAAGATAAATCATATCTAGACTATAAAACCTATCAATTCATCAAAAATACATCTCCACAAGATAAGATCTATATATCCAAAGAAAGTATGAAACCCTAAGCTTACTCCTCAAGTATAATGGTCAATAATCAGATGTACAATTTATCTTAATTATTCTTATCTTTTCTTAATAATGGTGAAATTAACTTGTATATATAGACAACTCTAACCCTAACTCCTTAAGAAAATTATGGTTGATAGGGTTGACTTAGTTGACCTAGTATTGTTTTACTCATACTGAAAATGAACTACATCGGTACTATAGGCTAATGACAAACAATTTAGGGTCGATATTGTCAACATAGTTATAAAATTGTTGAAAGGGGATTTAGGCTAGGAAAAGCTAAATAAAGGTGGAAAATGACTAGAGAAGGGTGAAAAAGAGAAGAAAAATCTTAGGGATAAGGTTTTTAAGAGATAAGTGTGTAGATAACAAGTGGTAAAATGGATAACAATCTTGTGAAGCACCAATGGTCTACCCATCCATTTCTCGATGCACCCCTTAAGGCATGCACTCAAAGCGATTGAGACTCAATGGGTTCCTACAAGATATACGTGTCAATAAGTGATGAAATTTTGAAAATATTATGTGTATACATATGTTTCATTCGAATCTCATCACATGTAAGATGAGTGCAACACAGGATGGTGCTTCAGGAAATAAAACATGATAACACATAATATTGATGCTAGGTAAAGTGAAACAAGGAGAAAATAAGATAAATGAAAGGATAACACATCCTTTACTTACCTTAGTCATATAGATAAATAATTAGACTTAAAGAGAAGTGAAGGCATCCAAATGTGAAGAACATTAGGTGAACCTATAGAGATTAGTACAAAAAATAGCCAAAAATAAAATAAAATAGATGATAGGCATATAGTAGTGGAAAATATTCTCTATGTCATCATGATTCCATAACATTTTATGGTTCAAAAAATATAGTAATAAAAACAAAGATATGGGTAAAATAAGAAATTAGAGTAATAACTAGGTAGAAATAATTAGGTCGACCTAGTCGAGCTAGTAGGCTAAAATTTTGCTAAATCCACATTACTGACCTAGTAGGCATGTGTCAACCTACTATATTTTTTAGATTGCTAACTTAGTACATGAATTTTGACCTAGTATAAAAATCCACTCTACTGACTTACTACTAAGAGGGGGAAAATTAAATGGTTAACTTAGTTTCTAAAGTCAACCTGGTCAAAATAAGAAATTTTTGGTTAACCTAGTGTTTATTAAGGAAAGGTTAAAATATTAAAGGCAAATGAATGAAAAAATGATGGAAAATTAATGACATGATCTTAGAACACAATAAATAATGTTGGAAAACATGTAAAACATAAATAGCAAAAAGGAGTGTAGAACATACTAAATCACATTGTGAAGTATGTAAAATATGAATGACAAATGTAATATAGAACACACTAAATCACTTTGGAAAGTATGTAAAACATAAATGAAAAATGAAATATCAATTCAATAAAACTTGAACAAAGATATGTAAGCAAGTGAAAAGTAACCCCATGTAATATAAACATGTCAAATCAAACATAAATAAAAACATGAATGATTGAAAATGAAATGTAAATCAAGATGTAAGATAAAAAAAAGAAGTTATACATAAAGAGAAACATGTAGGAATGCAAAATGTCATATGTCAGATAAGTGAATTATGTAAAAGTAAAATAAGAACATGATAGAGAAATGAAAATAAAAAAGATATAAAGGATGAAAACTCAAACTTAGTGCTTGTTCTAAGATACAATGTAAGAAAACACAACCACCTAATGACATGACTAGTATGACAATGAGATGGTGTGGTAATAAAATGGTGTAAGGGTGTTTATGAGGAAGGCCTGGTCCTATCCAAGGTCTTACAATGTAACTCATAAACTATAAACCAAGAGGTGTAATAAGGTAGATGTGATCAAGGATGTGATCATTTAAAATAAATATTCAACAAGGGGAATATAAGGAAACTATGATGTAAATAAGGAATGTGAGGTGACACATGGGTGATGTGAATATCCTTAGCAAAAATGAAACACACTAGGCAAGTGAGAAAGGCTAAGAACTATAAGCACTAAGGACTTAGGACATTTTGAATAATGAATAGAAAGCTTGGGATAATTAGTGAAGTATATAGATCATTTCATGAAGGTTATATGCATGAAAAGTAAAATGGCCTTACCTTCCCACAACATGTTCCCCATTCTTTAGGACCTTTTACAAAGCCATCAGTCTACTGTAAAGATTAGGTACTTGCAACAGAAAGTAGGTAGCACTGAAATATTTTTTTATTCTCATTTTCTAATCTATTGCCCTCTATACCCTGATGGACCTCAACTCTATTAATAGGCCAACTGTGGAGTTTGAGATTTGACTTAAAAAGGAGATGTGTTTTGAATCATGTTTTTTAGTGTGATTTAAATTTTAAGATTGTTTTTACCTTTTGGATCATTTCCTTTTATTTATATTTTATGCTTTGGCTTTTAACTTGTTTTGGATTTTTCTATTCCTCCTCCATATGGATTTTGAAAACTAGACATGGGTGTCAAAGATGACAAACACAAAAGAGCTTACACTTGGTAACTAGAAAAAAGGACCTAAAGACCAATGTGTCTAAAAACTCCTAGACTTGCCCACAAGTAAGCATACAATCTCAAAATTGATTGATGTGAGCCTCAAATGAAAGGAAATAAGGGGAAATGGGGATCATGAGATATCTATCTATGTAATAGGTGATACAATGATGAATATGATCATAAATGATCACAAGGAGATAAATTAGTGCTATTAAAGGGATGGATCTATGCTTATGATAGTCATATCACTAAAAAATCCATGTTAACCTACAATGGATCTAGAAAAATCACTAATGAATGTAGTAGTCATCCTAAAAAGTAGTTTGAATATTTTTTAATGTGATGATTTGTGAGGAAGGCTAGGTCCTATCCATGGTCTTATACTGCAACTCAAAAGGTAAAAATTAATGAGGTGAAATTCTAAATAGATGAGAAAAATAATCATAAAGATACTAAGGAAAATAGTGACATAAAAAGACTAAAATAAAAAAGATATATAAGGATAAAAATATAAACAAATGCTAAATTTAATGTGTAATAAAACCAAAGAATGTAAAGGAAAACAATGATTCTAGTAAAGTGTGACTAAAATAAGTAAAGTGAAAAAAATCAAATAAACATGAGACAAAAATAATAAGAAAGACCTATGCTAACATTTGTATCAAAGAGGAGCATGTGAAATATAAGTCTATAAGTCTTAGAATGTTTCTTGAAGCTAAATTTGTTTGTTTTTATGCATTTCAGAATAAGAGTGGGCATCATAAGATGCCACAATGGGTAATTTGATGTAGGTATGGGAATCACAAGATGCCCTAAAGTCTAAAAGGACATGTGGATATGCATCATAAGATGCCCCAACATGTGATATGGAGTGAGGTAACTTTGAACCATTAAAATGATTTGTGTTGGTCTGGTAGGTGCATTTGGAGATAGGTAAATGTGTTATTTTGTTATATTTTAAGGATGTTCAGTGTGACATAGGATGTGTAGGAGAGTTCTGAAGAGGTAAAGGAGGAATATGTATGATATGCTTTGGAGTAGGCATTTGAACTAAGTAATATTTTGGTTTATGTGACTTAATAGGTTGAGGTTCAATGAATGCAATGCTATGTTTAAAGTTATTCATGTTAGCTATCCTTTCCTTATTGGTGTAGGAAGAAGGATCAATTATGGTTTGAACAACATTAGTAGATGAAGTGTACGTATGGGATAATTATTGTTGATCATTAAGTAGTTGATGTTGATGTGATTATGATTCTTGAGATTGAAGTTAAGAAGTATGAAGATAATCTTGATAATTTTGTTTTATGAGAGTATCAAGATTGAAATGTGGATCAAGCAAGGAAGAAAGAATAAAATGATGAAGATCATGACAAGACTCATGATAATGACCTATAGTAACATTCCACCAACAAAACTTATTAAGATTGTACCATTATAGAGGAGGTTTGGAAGGATCAAATCTCATGGGTTTAGAGGATTGTAATTTATGCTTAAGTTGTTATAAAATCAAGGGTGGGTAGGTTAGGTTAAAATTGGTTGGATTAGATACTCCAATTTGAGTTTGGGGAGGCTTGGATGAATCAATGTTATGTGAAAATGATTGGAAAGGTTATTTAATGGTTGTTTGAGGTGTTTCAAATTGAGTCATAATAAATTCTTACCTTTTTTATTATCTAAGGCTTCTTCTATAGTTTTAGGTGAAAATATTTGAACTTTGTATTGAAGGGGAGGTTTAAGAGCAGTCATAAAAAGTTTTAAAAGATTATCATTATTCATGTTATGGTCCACTTTATGAGCGAGAGTCTTCCATCATTTGATGAAAGTGTGAGAAGATTCATTAAGAAGTTGCTTGGCATTGATGAAATGGATAAGGTAATTTTTAGGAAGGTCATCATGTTGGAATTAATTAATTAGAGCATTGACTAAATTCTCTAGTTGTGAGATGAAATGTTTAGGAATTTGGTTGTACCATTCAAATGCATCACCAACAAAGGTTTTGGCTAAGAGCTTGGTGGTAGAAAAGGTGTTAGTTTGGACCCATTCCTTATAAATATGACCAAAAGACTTAAGAAATATAGTAGGGTCCTTAGTCCCATTATATGTGATATTTGGATAAATGTTTCCAATATCTATGTATGAAATAAATGGGGCTAAAGGTTCATTTTGAAGATGTTGAAGCATTTTGTTATTCATTAGAGGTTGAGGGATGATATTCCCATTGTCATCACTAAGAGGAGGAGTGATTTTTTATTTTATTTTATTGAGACATGATGACCTAAGGTGGTTGATTAATCATGTTGATTAAATGTTTTTACATGTAAAAACATTTGAGATTAATTGGTTGTTTTCATGATGTTCATTTGTTGAACTATTTGAGAAAGAATTTGAGTTGTGTTGATTTGCAAATTTGAAGGTAAGGTATAAGTGTTATTAGGAAGAGGATTTTTAGTGTTGGTGTGAGGAAAATTATTTGTAGGTGGAGGATTCCCAGCATTAGTTTTAGTTATCTTAATTATGGTAGAAGAAGAAGGAAGCTTGGTAAATCCACCATGCTTGGTAAGAGTGTAAATAGTATTATCATCAAGGTTTTTGAATAATTGGGAATCATCTAGGTTATCAATTTGAGTGGTTTCAACCATGTTAATTTTGGAAGTGATAAGGCTTGGTGATTTTTTTATGGGTATAACAAGAGGATTGTGAACATTGGTTGTAAAAGGTAGAACATAATGTGAGGTTCCAACATTTGATGTAGATGGGTTGATGAGTTAATGAATTCTAAGTTTATAAGGTGTAAAAGTGGTATAAGGTATATGATTTTCATGGTTTGGGATTTGTATAATATGATTCTTGAGATCTACTATATGGTATGGGGTAAACCAAGATTGAGAATATTTAGAACCATGTGATGAAGAGATGCACCATAAAGAGTTGTCTTCTATGGTGGATAAGTAGGGTAAGAGAGAACAAACCATATATATTTGCAATGGGTTGAGACTATCAATAATTAATTTGATAAGAGGGTTCATGATTCCAAGTAGGAGTGGATATCAAAAAGCTAGGAGGAAAAATAAGGATAAAATTGACCAAAAAGAAGAATAATGTTAAATAATACTAAGTCGACAAAGTCAACCTAGTATGTTAAGGAAACATTATGAATGATACTAAGTCAACACATTAAACTTAGTATGATAAGGGAATAATTATGAATGATACTAAGTTGACACGATCAAATTAATATGCTAAGGACATAGTTCTAAAAGATACTAAGTCAACACAGTTGACTTAGTATGCTTGGGAGATAGTGTTCTAAAAATAGGAAATATTTTACAATGTACTTTGAAAGAAAGAAATGGAATGAAAACACATAATCAATTGAATCAATGAGGACGATCCAATTAAATCACATAACCCAAAACCTTACACCAATGTTGGCCAATGCAAAATTTTTCAATACAACATATAATTGAGCAAAGAGTAAGCAATCAACTTGGAATGTAAAAACTAACTAAATGGTCAACTTGAATGTTGTTAGATTATTATAATATGATTTTATATGTGATAAGAATTTGTCTATAAGAAATAAACTAGAAAGAAATCTAAGGATGGTTTCAGGATGTTTGGGTTGAAAGGGATCTATATTGCCAATGGTGCCAACTTGGTATTGGGGTCTACCCCCTCACTTCACACACCATAATGATAAGAGTGTTAGGTACTTAACCAAAATATACCATTAACCATGTGTTCATAATTGTATAGAAAACCAAGTCAACTTCCCCCTTAGTGATGAAATCCAAGTAGGTGGGCCTTGTGTAGACAATTGTTAAAATGCTTTTTAAGATTTTGTGATTTGGTATTGTGTGCATAAAAGTGAAAATAGTGAAAATAAAAAATATATTAAAAACCACCTAATTAGACTATGTGATTTATTATAAGCATAAAAGAAATAAGAAATGAAAGTGTGAGTTGACTACTAGCATATAAAGGTTAATTCCAACTTTGAAACATTGTACAGTGTCAATTTTGATGATAATGTATGTAGATAACATAGAACAGATTTGACAATGACAATTTTATACTACATAAGCATGGGTTTTAAAATGAACTATGTCGATAGTTTTAACCTAGTTTTCTAGATAGCACACAAAATATAAAAATACGTCAACAGGGTCGACCTAGTTGACTATAGATGGGTAGTTTTAAAGACTACAAACTATTAAAAATAAAAGTATAAAAAATGCTATAAATGACCAAGAAGGATAGAAAAAACCTTGGTGGGTTGGAGGATGCAAAGAAAGATGAGATTATTATTGAAGAACCCTGATTTATACTTGCAAATTCTACCAACTGTGTCAATTGAGTTGACCTAGATTTGTAAATCCTATTTATTGAAAGCCTAAAAATGTATAGGGTTGAATAGGTCAACCTAGTATATTGATCTGAAAGTCTATAAATGTACATAGGTCAACCTAGTAGTCTAAACTAGATGCTTGAAAATGTATAGGGTCAACTAGGTTGACCTATTAGTCTAAACTAAAGTCTAGAAAACCTACACAAATAGAATGGAGTTGTAACACTATCGACCTAGTATGGAAAATATATGATAAAATAATGAAATAAAGTGAAATAAAAGTTGTAAGGGTTAAATTCATGTTAGTTTCATTAGAATTTATGCAATTAGAAATGCATCATGTCTATAAATCAATCATATCTCAAAGAAGATAGATCATACCATATACTTTTGATTGAGGACACATTTATTAAGCAAGAACATGACTAATATGGGGATCTGCTAAGCTTGATAAGTGGATTTTTTACCATAATACATTATGTTAGGGAGGGTTATAAAGCCTTAAATCAAGAACAACCATGAAATAACCCTAAGGGAGTCTTGTGTTTTGATATTTCACCTAAACTAATAACATGTAAAATAAATCTAATCTAGTTCTCATCAAAGCTTGTGGCACAAAATGGGGGTTAGAAATAATAAAAGTAAACATGCATAAGAGACATATACTCACATCAATGTTTTTAGAATCCTAATGCATGGAAGAGAATTACAAATGATATATCTATCTACTCTTATAAAGGAGGAACAAAGTTATTAATACTTACCTTTGAAGATGAACCCACCGGTCTTCTCACAAGAGGTTATTATGGTATGTAAGGATGAAAAGGATAATTTAACTATATCCTACATAACCTATCAATGAATCCAAAAAACTTATCCACAAGACATGATCCATATCTTCAAATAAAGCATAAAACCCTAAGCTTTCTCCTCAAGTAGAATGGTCAATAAGCAAATGCACAATATATCTTACTTCTTATCTTCTCTTAATAATGGTGAAATGAACTTGTATATATAGGTAAATCTAACCCTAAACCCTTACACAAATTATCACTAATAGGGTCAAATCAATTTACCTAGTATTATTTAACCCATGTTGAAAATGAACTACATCAGCACTATGGGTTGATGACAAATAATATAGGGTCGACACTACCAACGCAGTTATAAAACTGTTGAAAGGGAATTTAGGCTAGTGAAAGGTAAATGAAAGTGGAAAATGACTAGAGGATGGTGAAAAAGAGAATAACAAGCTTAAGGATAAGGATTTTATGAGACAAGTGTGTAGATAACAAGTGGTAAAAGGGACAATGATCCTATGTAGTACCAATGGTCTCCCCACCCCTTTCCCAGTGCACCCCTTAAGGTGTACAGTTAGAGAAATTGAGACTCGATAGGTTACTATAAGATACAAAGTGTTAATAAGTGATAAAATTATGAAAATATTATGTGTATATAGAAATCACTCCCCTCCACCTTAAAAATTAGTGGTAGTGGTAGTGTCTCATGTGAATTTGAAATGATAGAAGAAAACTTTATTCTATGAAAGTTTGAATTAAATAGGTTAGGTCATACGTGAGTGAGATTGGAATTGAAGCATGCATAGATTAACCCATCTTTTTGACATTTATTTTAGAGTAAATGGTATATTTTATGTTAAATTTTGAATGGTCTTTTGATTCCTTCTATTCTAAATGGAGTGCCCTAGTGAGATTAGCTACATTCATGTTTGGCATGAGTGATTGTATCATTAATATAGGTAAATGTCATGTATGAGTGATTTCATACCTACATGTAATACCGGGTTTGTGGTATATATCATGTATGATTGACCATATCATGATTAAAATTATGTTATAATATGTATGTTTTAGGCCAATAATTTATGAATATCGATAGACTAAGTGATAAAAAAATCCCATAAATTATTTAGGAATTCAGCCTAAAATTGCCTTCAGGCCTTTTTCTTGATCGTTCCTAGTCACTACTTTATATATATAGGTGATAATTCTCACTATCCTTTGAATACATATTTGGTTTAATGCCCTATCTCCTTTCTCTATATAGGAAATAATTCCACCTCTCCTAATTTTTAATCATCCCTTAATAATGCCTTTTCTCCTACATCCTTTAATCCAATAATGCCCCCTCTATTGATTTTCAATCATGATATGTCCCATCTGCTTTAAAAATATATCTTGGGTATTCAATTGAGATCAGGTATTCAATATATGTCTTTGGTAAGATATATATGGTTAGGATTAGAGATAAATGTATTCAAGGTCATGATATAGCTCATGTATTCAATTGGTAAGGCACACTCAAGTAGGTATGACATACTCAAGTAGGTAACTCAAGTAGGCATGGTATACTCAAGTAGGTAGGGAAAGAAGGATAGGTAGGTAAGAAATAATCAAGTAGGTTTAAATTATTTAAGAAATACTTAAGTATATTAAGGTAGGTAGGTCATAGTTAAGATCAAGATATGGCTTAAGTGTTTAGGTAGGGCATAGTCAAGATCAAGATATGGCTTAGGTACTCAATTTGGTAGGGCATACTCAAGTAGATAAATTTGGTGAGTCATACTCAATGGTATAGATATATTACATAAATAAAATGTTTCAAAATTTCATTTCTCATTCTATATATCCATAAGCAAGCTTCTCTTACTAGCTACATAAGCTAAGTAGGTATGACATAGATAAGTAGGTAGGGAAAGAATATATTAAGGATATAGATATAGATGTATGATTCCCTTGATAGTTAATAATATACTCTATAAATTTGAGTAGGTATGACATGAATGGAGTTATTTATTGAGAATAAATCTTCCCTTGATTTATCAAGTAGGGCGTAGCTAAGTAGGTAGGTACTAAAAAAGCTATCAATCATAATCAAGTTTCCATTGATAGTTATGTCTTAATCTAGAATAAAAGTAAAGACATATATTAGGAAGGAAAGATTCCCTTGAAATATATGCCTTACTCAGATTATATCTATAATAAAGGAAAGATTCCTTTGATATATTATTAGGTGGAACAAAGCTATATATTAGGAACACAAGCTTACCTTGCCTTACTCCTTGGCATAGATGAAGTAGGTAGGGCGAGTTTCCCTTGACTTATTAGGTAAAATAAGCTTGAGATCAGGATAGGTCCTTTGTAATGGTCCCCCCTGGATATCTATGGTGGGGTTCCATTTTTATAATATCTCTTGATTTACCATATTGGGGACCAGGGCATACTTAGAGTATGGTAAGGCCTTGATTTGAGAATATCACCACCTAGAATGGTGTTAAAATTATAACCTAGACCATGAATATGATATGGGAGTAATGGTCTTGGTTTTCATCGAGGGTTGGCCATATTAGTAGAGATAGGTCGATGCATCCATTCATGCTCCATCCCATCATATTACATATATGCTACATCCATGTTAGCAAAGTTCCTATCTCTATCTCGATCAACCCATACCTAAGACCCTATATATATATATATATATATATATATATATATGACTTCTAATATCTATCTCAAATAGTGACATCCATAATTGATCTTAGATATTAATAACTCTAATATTTTAGTCAGTTTCCAATCTTGATATCTTGAAAATTAAGTATTGATCAGAATAGATTTTTAAAAACTAACTTCTAAATGGTATATGGTATAATAGAAGGTAATTATAATACTCATGATCTTTATACCATTATACCAACTTATTTCCTTTCATTAATCATAGAATATTAGTATATGGTTTTGAGAATTATAAGTTTGTATGTGATAGCCATAATTTATGTGTTAATACCATTACAATTGATGGATTTTTTATTTTCCTTCTATTACTAAATCTTGTATGGATCAATGTATAATGATTACTTATGAGGTAAAATTCACAAAAAAAACTAAAAGGATAGAGCATATAATTATTTTATTTATCTTTTTTATTCTTAGCCTCAAAGCCAGGTAAATCAAAACACCCGTACCAACCTCCCCCTACTCTTACTCATAAGAGAGTCTAAGTGGATAAGGATTATGATATCATTGATTATTTTAAAAGTACCCATGCCAATATCTTTATTCCATAACTACTCAAAATCTCAAATATTTATAAGGATATGATTTATGAGACTTTTCATGATGATACATTACTATATCATATAAAACTAACCTAATTTTCTTCTATTGTTAAAAAAATTACAAAATAATAAGAACCATGACTCTTTTGAGGATCCTTAGAGTGGTTTCTACAATATTAAAAAGGATCCATCATCACCTTTGATGAATTATATGAAATTTTCGCAAAGCACTTATCTTATAACATAGATCATGATTTGACCACAATTCACTTATATAATGCTAAACAATGTGGTGGGGAAATATTTTTTGCTTACCTACAATGATGGAGAATCTTGGCTAGTCATTTTACACACAATCTTCCAAATAAATAGTTAGAAAAAAATTTCACTTTTAATTTAAATTCAGAGGTGGCTCATAACTTAAGACTCCATTTTGATGTCACATTTGAAGAAATTATAGACAAAGAAGTGCATATTAAAAAATCACTTATAGATAAAGGCCTATTTAAGATCTATTCTTAGAATTAGATGGATTCTTAAGCTCCACCACAAAAACATGTAAGTACATTTGAGAAGCCTAAAATCTTTTATAAAAATAAGAATGTCTTAGGAAATGGAGTAACTAAATCAAAACATGTGTAAATGGTACAACCACCACCTATCCAAAATAACACATATAATCTAAAAATTACATTACAAAAGAATCTCCAATAACGAATTAGTATCAAAATAATTCTTTAGTGACCTTGGTGAACCTATTGAGGTAGTGTTTTAGAAATTAGTTAGAACTAAGATAGTTATTTGGCCAAACTCAAAACCTTTTCTAGAATACCAACTAAAGTCTCAATGGTATAAAGACAATGACTATTATAATTACCTTGATGTCAAAGGGCATGGAATTCATAGGTCTATGTAATTAAGAGACTTCATCCAAGATATGCTAGAGTGAGGTAATATTGAGTTGGATAGCATTATTTATACATCTAATAAAAATGTAGGTATTTATAAAAAAACATTTTCAAAGCATAATTCTAACAATCAATGCTAATTTATGGTAATAAAAATAAGAATCAAGATTTGAACTAGTGTTAAGGAAATCATAATCAAAGTTAATATTCTAAAGCCAATCAAATTAGCTTTCATGATGTCTCATACAATTAAAACAATGTTTTTAGTTGTATTACTAATAACCATGTATATACCATCAAAATCAACACCCGTCAACCTTTAAGCACACCTCAAAGTGTTTCCCTTTATATTTTAAGACCTTATCATTAATATCCTAGTGGCCATTTTCTAACATTCAATAGCATTGTTGTGCCTTGATGCCCATGGAGCATTATTCTAAGTCCTACGTCATCTTCCTCTAATTCAATTAATCCTTTTCCAACATAAAATTTCACTATCACAAGATGTATAAATGTTATAATTAAAGTTAATTTACCTCATTCCAACAATAATCCCATGATAAACACCTTTCCTTCAAATTCAAATCCATATCCTTCTACTAAAAATCCATACGATCTTTTGGAACAATTAAACAAGACAGTGACACATATTTCTATTCTAGATATCTTACATACATTTAAATTCCACAAAGAGATATTGTATGACCTCTTAGACTAATCCAAGATTCCAAATGACATTGAGACTAACACATTCTAAGCACTTGTGGGGCATTTATCCTTAGGTCAACAACTTAATAAGTTTGATTAAAGTGACATGTCATCCCTTAGTCTGCTACACAATAACCCTATTCACATTGAATTCATCATTTCTAAAAACAAGATTTAGTGGGTTCTCATTGACAATGATTCAAACCTCAATATAGCCTCATTGAAATTGATAAAACACTTGGAATACACTTCAATGGCTTTCTAGCTAGATACCATTGCTATCAAGGTGTATGATAATGTAGAGAGACTCAGTGGGAACTATTTACTTACCAGTCATTATTGGGCCTATCACCATGATACTCTATGCCATTTAATTGATAATGAGATACCTTAAAATTTGATTTTTGGATACCCTTGAATATGTAAAGTATGTGTATTCCCTTCTACACTTCACTAATACCTCAAAATTCCTAATTCTGGGATGGAGGTCACTATTCTTGGTGACTTACAACCAAAATAATATTACAAACATTTAGAATTTGAGCATGGTCAATATAATTACTATCCTATAATTGAGCATGCACATAAAAATGAAAAGGCTAAAGTTCATGAATTCCCCTAGTCAAATTATGTTGACCTAAGTGACCTTGCATCCACTTATTTTGCTCCATTTCCCTAAATTTCCTCCCACTTCACTATTGAAGATAAGGGTATTGGTAATTATATCATCAAGGATGATATTCATATTGATAATTTACCCAAGTCTCCCAAGTCTCATGGTTAACCCAACTACTAAATATCGTGATAGGACTAAAATGGTATGGCATAAAAAGATAGGGTCTCATCTTAAGGGCCCTCATTTATTTGTTAAAAAGACTTTTCCAGATCAAGACCAACCTAGATGTTATAATGATTCCTATTTTTACAATGATGACTTTAACTCTTTTTATTAGAGTGTTAAGTATCCCATTCTGAATAGAATCTTAGATCATCAAGATTATAAAGGGAAAGGCTTGGGGCCTAATCAATAAGGTATTATTGAGCTAGTTTTGGTAACAAAACATAAAGGTACTCAAGGTATTAGATACAAAATTCCTATGGGTGACCCCTTAGATCTTGAGAGTGATACAACTTTAAAATCTAAGGAAGATAATCCTAACAATGATGCAAAGTCCTATTATAGTATTTATGATGAGCGTCATGACACAAACCTATTCAATAAAAAAATTATTCTCACTATCACTTCCTTTCTTAATTTCCCTCTTATCCTTCACTACCCTAAACTAATCAATTAGGATCAACAAGATCACACTATACTGTTAAACAAGTTTTATAATGAAGAAGAATTATTAAAATTCATGGGTATTAGAGATGGCCTATTGATTGGATATCACAAGAAATGATTTGAGATAATGTTGGACCCCACCACATACTTTGGAGAGTAGGTGAATTTACTTAGTCAAAATAAAAAATAAAATCAAACAAAAAGTTCCTCTAGTGAAAACTGCTCTGAGGCATTATTGTACCAAGAAAAAAGTAAATAAAAAGACAAGTCTTTTGGTGAAAACCTATTTCAAGAAATAATGGATGGGGAAGTTTACCTTCCTCTTTAGGAATCTTAAAGTCCTACAACTCCACATCTTACATTTTTCTCAGATATTATAATAGAAGAGTAATGGGTGTTTACTTAGCTAGTTCAATATTTCCTAGAAACATTCATTGAATGTCCATTACTTGAACAAGGTGATTAAAATTCTTATTACATGGGTGGACCTGATGGCCCACAGTCATATGAAGAAAATTAATTTCCCTCAATAACTAATTTATTAGAAGATGTTTCTACACTACTATTGGAAGACACCATTGAGGCTAATATTGGTACAATAAATGATCCCAAAGTGGTTAAGCTTAGTACATCCCTCATTATAGAGGAACACAAATTCACCATTACCATTATTTGAGAGTTCATTGACATATTTGCATGATATGACTAGGTTGGATCTATCTCTATTTTTACACCATATTTTTGTGCACCTCGATACAAAGCCTATTAAACAAAAAATGCATCTTTGGATCACTATATTAGTCAAAAAGAGCTAGAAAAGTTATTGGGTCCATATTTATTTGCCCAATTGATTACTCATAATTTATATCCATTATTATTCTAGTAAAAAAGAAACAAAAATAATTCATCTATGAAATGAATTCAGAGGTATAAACAAAGCATTACAAAAGATGATTTTCCATTACCAACATTGACATGATTATGGATTCAATAATAGGTTACAAAACATTATCTATCATGGATGGTTTTTTAGGATACAACCAGATCAAAAATTGCACTAGAGAATCAACATAAAAAAGCTTTAACCACTTCATGGGGAACATTATGTTATCAAGTCATGCCATTTGGATTGAAGAACATTGGGTCCACATAGTAACATGTCATGACTATCATATTCCATGATATGATACATGACATTGTTGAAAACTATGTTGATGACATTATAGAAAAGTCAAGAACATGGGCTGGACATCCAGAAGTTCTATGAAAAATCTTTGAGATACTGTGTCAACTAAGATTTTCCTCAACCCAAAGAATTGTGTCTTTGGAGTCACATCATGAAAATTTCTAGGATTAATTATTTCCCACTGTATAATTTAATCTTATCCATCCAAAGTGAATGAAATAAAAAAAATGCCTCCCCCCTTCTAATTTAAAACAACTCTTCAATTTATAGGGCAAAATCTAGTCTATTCATCATTTCATTTTGTAGCTTGTTTATTGTTGCCATCCTTTCACTCATATCTTGAATAAGGGAACCACATTTTAATTTAATGTCAATTTTCAAGAGGTATTTGATAAATTAAAAACCTATTTGGAAAACCCACCAGTGTTGGTCCCACCAACATTGGGAAAGCCCCTTTTACTCTATATCTCAATAATTTAGCATGCCTTCAGGGTAATTTTGTCCCAGCATGATGATTAGGGAAAGGAATACATAATATATTTTATAATTAGAAAATAAGTTTCATATGATCACAATTATATGCATATTAAAAAGGCATGCCTATTAGTGATGTTTGCTTCTCATAAACTACACAACTATATGCTCAAAAATAAGACTATTATCATTGCAAAGGTTGAACCCCTCAAGTATCTCCTTTCTAAAGTAGCATTGATAGGTCATATGGCAAAATGGAATATGCTCTTAAGTGAGTTTGAAATTGATTATGTAATCGAAATGATATTGAATGTAAAATACTTGCCAATTCCCCATTTTTAGATACTTATCCATTGGACATACATTTACTAGATGAATCTATCCATTATTGAAGAATTGCATCAATAGAAACCATAATTTGATGTTCCTTCACAAACTACAGTATAGGAGCTAGTATTTTATTCATTACATTGTAAAGGGATCTCAATCCAAAGGCATTTTAAATTGATTTGCCATACACCAATAATATTTTTGAATATGAGGCACTTTTGGTAGGTATTCACTTTGAAATAAATTAGAACATTAAATAATTGGTTATTTATAGATATTTTTAATTGATCATCATTCAAGTTATAAAATAGTATCAAACAAAGGATAATAATCTTTTGACCACATAGACATGGTTGATAACATAAAAAAACACTTTGAATTTATCCAATTTGAGTAAATACCAAGAGACAAACTGATATCAACCAATGCCATGAAGACCATTGAGTCACTAGCAGAAATATATTCCAACATCCATGAATATTAATTCCTTATTCAAAACCTTCTTATGACAGATTATAGTCATTTAGACACTAAAATTATATATGATATTCATAGTCTTAATTCCCATTGGTTCTAAGATGTACATACCTACCTCTAAAACCACATTATTCCCATTGACCTATAACACAACTAATATAAGCCCTTTAATCAAAATGCATCATGTTACATTTTATTTAGTGGTATTTTCTATCATATAGACTATAATGGGATGATATGTCGATGTTTAAACTTGGGTGAATAAAAATTATAACTTTAATATGTTCACAAAGGTATTTGTGGGGCTCATACAATAGGAATGGTCCTTGCCAAAAAACTCCTTAGGATATGATACTATTGGTCCAAAATGGAATCATATATGTGTGTTCATGTCAAGAAATGACTTTCTTGCCAAAAGCATAATGATTTAATTCATGTTCATTTATGATTTATTTAGCCTATCACTTCTTCTTGGACATTATATACATGAGGGATTGATCTCATAGGTAAGATAAACCCCACTTATTCTGATAGACACAAACATATCCCAACTACCACTAAGTATTTCACTAAGTGGGCTAAGGAAATCTATTTCACTTATGTAACTAGTGAGCAAATCTACAAATTCATTCTTAATCACCTCATATTTTAATATGGCTTTCCCTATTCCATTATATATGATAATGGAAAGTCATTCAAAAATAAGGACATGAAAACCATATGTACACATTTACATATAAAACATAAATGGTCAACATCCTAGTATGCCTAAGCTAACAGATAAGATAAGTCATCTAATAAGATCATTGTAAAAATTATAAAAAAGATTGTCAATAAATATATTTGATATTATAAATTTTAACTATTCCCTTCCTTGTGGGCCCACCATACCATTGTCTTCACACCTATAGGTGCAACACCCTAATCATTAATTTTTATGTTTAAATCTATTCTCCTTATCAGGATCAAGTTTCCCTCTCTATGTATTTCATTTTAGGTTATCATTGATGATGAATACTATAGAGTATCTAGGCTATAATAGATATAACTCTTAGATGAGAAATGGATAGCCACATTAAGTCATCTCAATGTGTATCAAAATATGCTACACTGTAGTTGTAAGTTTTAAGTGGTTGATCTTATTTTGAAATAAAATATAAAAATCACTAATGAATAATGAGAGGAGAAATAAAAAATTTATCCAAATTGGTTGGGTCCTTATATTGTTACATCGAAGTATGGTTATGGGGCATATAGTTTGGCTACACCATAGGGGTATGAGCTAGATGACCCTATGAACACTATATAATCAAGCTTTTTTATGCTTGAATTGATTGAAAAATTTATATGATATCCCCTAATTGGGGGTATACCCTTCATGTTTCCTATTACCCATATTTTATTTTTCCATTCCTAATTCAAGCCCTGTCTTTCTCCCATCTCCTATTACCATATTGATATTTGATTATGACTTATAGGTACTCCAAGTACCTTCAGAGGAAAGTTTAGCAAGTAGTTCAAATTTTCTCATCATCAACACATCTTTGTATGTATAATTTCATAATATAATCATGATCTTGGCATGGTTTCCTTTCTTGTTAGTCCTTGACACAATGTATTTTATCTCTTTGATGATCCTTTTCCCAATTCCATATCACTTATTTTACATCCTTATTTTCTATTGAAGGACAATTATTTCATACCTTAATTTTTTTGTGGAATAATAGTCCTTTCACATTCCCTCTCTTTACAAATTTCATGCACTCACCATTTTTAAAGCTCTTATTATAACTAATTTATCTATTGGTTAGAGGCCCCATTATAGATAGTTTAGCTATTGATTGCAGGCCTAGTTGCATCCAATTTACCTATTGGTTGGAGGCTTTGTTATAATTGATTTAAATATTGTTTGAGCCCCTACCCAAGGTTATGTTTCCTTTTCTAGATGGTTCTTTGTAAAAAAAATTATATTCACCTACATATTTTAATTACATAATAATCATGTATATATGTTATTCCAAAAACACAAAAAACATTCAGAAATTCCAAAATTATAAAAAATTAGAAATCACAAAATCACAAAAAGAGATATCAAGCCACAATTATTTTGTATAGTTTGGCATCATATTTTCCATTGGCTATTCCTATTAGTTTTGTTCTGAGTGGAACTATTTGAGTATCATATAGATAAGCCTCCCCTTTGCATTGAACATCTCACATGTAAGAAACCTCTTATCCATATCATCACTTCTCCCTTAAATTTAATCATAGTTGATCATTAAAACAAAATTTTGATTATCCCATTCTCTTAGGTGTTTTCTTGTGTCTTGGGTGGGTATATTTCCTTTTAAAAGACAAAAAAATGATGATCACTTTAATCAATAGTTTTTTCCATTCATTACACTCTCATTTTTGGTAGAACTACATCAGTCTGAGGTCCATATGGAATATGTAGAGAATGATTTTAAACATTGTTATCTCAAGTTATCTTGACCAATATCATTACCATTTTCATTCCCCCCACTCTTTCTCTTGATTTTATCTCCATTTTGAGTGTTAAATAATTTATGATTTTCACCAATTTGTGATCCAATATTATGTCATAGTTTATTTTCGATTCATTCCCTTATATTATTACTATAATAATTTCATTCTCTTCAATCCCATTCCTAGGAGAACTACATCAACTTGAGGTCCACATAGACTATGTAGGTAGTGTCAATTTACATGGAGTATGTAGGGTCATTTTGGCTAGTTATTTATTCTTATTTCATTCCCCTTTGCGGGAAGCACCCAGGAGTAACATATTATTACCAAATTCAAAAAAATTATGGTTACTTGTTTGTTATTAATTTCCCTTATGTTTTATGTGCCATTAGTTAGTTTGATTTATTGTTTATTTATTGTGTTTTTTTTTAAACACTATGTTTTTAAACTTAGGTTCTTATTATTCATATATTGATCTCAAGTTGTTAATTTTTGTATCTAAAATTATTTTGGTATGTAATTTTTTAGTAAATTATTCTTTATAATTAGGTTTTTATTTATCATATCCTGATCCCAAGTTATTATTATTTGTCTTTAAACTAGTCCTTATGCACATTGCGACTAGGTCATCATGGTGTTTTATATCATCCTACATACTATTGTGTGATAAATTAACAATCAAGTAATTGAGTATTATATAAAATGTCACATAGAGAGGAATATCTCATGGTAGGAAAACATCATCCATTTTCCATGATCAAATTACAATAATTGAACAATTTGTCTACACATATGATACTCAAAGCGTTCATCTCCAAATAAATATATAAGCATGATTCATATACCTTAATTTCAATTACACCATTATTATTAAAATATAATTTAATTATTATTATATAATTATTCTATTCTTCCAATCATATTCATATCTTCAATCATTTTGTGCCTCTTCGTGTGCCTAGTTTTTTACAACATCTTCATTCTTTGAAAATCCATTATATCATTACATATATGTTTGTATATTTTGTATCAACATTAATGTATGTTATAGGTTAAATCCTTGAACTATTATTTCCAATAATTTATTTAATAAATCAATTTATCAAGACTCAAATCCATCCTTTTTGGGGCACTTTTCACAATCCACCCTATTAGGGCAAATCAATCTTCTAATTTTCCCTCTTTGGGCCAAATGATTTAACCTTAGCTCACATTTTTTTTGATATGAATAATTCCAAACTTACTCCTCTTTGGGGAAAGTTAAATCATGAAGGTCATTTTATTTGGATGCATGCTTCTTAAGCTCACCCTACTAGGTTACATTATTCTATCATTCTTAGCAATCCAAGCATGCAAGCATTAACTCGAGTGGATTAACTTATCAATGGGTTAATTTATTTTTATTCTAACTAATTCATTCGTTTCAAGGGCCTATCTATCAAAAATATTTTTTTGGCCACTCCCTCGAAGACACATCATGGGTATCCCAAACATTATTTGAGTTACTAATGTGAATTCATTTTTAATAAATTGAACAAAAATCAACAAAAACATAGACACACCATTATTCAATAATTATACAATAATTTTAAATATTTATTATTATTTGAAAATATATTGCTTTGTCTAGTGTCTCACAACACCATTTAAAATATGAGAAAATTATAAACACTATACTTTCATGTCAAATTTTCAATCAGAATGAATTTTTACAACAAACACATAAATCAAGTCAGATTTCATTGAAACATCCAAATTTATTCACACACTTGACATGCATATTTTGGAACACATTAGGTCATCCTTAAGTAGGGAAATGCACTGTATCCAATCATCATATTTACTTGATTTATCCTGAGTCAAATTATGAATATGCAAGGGATGTTTTTCATTAATTAGGTCAAACAATTTTTTGAATTTCAAAAGTCACATCACTTTGCATTAAGTTAATTAGCCTAATATTCCTCTAATAGGAAATTTCATATATTTTGAGAATTTAATATTTTCTTAATTCATTAATTAAACTATTCCACCACTCAGATGAAAGTGTATTTAAATATCTAAAGGCATGACATCAATTATAAATTGTTAAGCATTAACATAAATGCAAGAAATATCAAAAAATTCCAACCCATGCATAATAAATGTAGACTAAAACCCTAAATATTAATGAAATTTATTACCAAAATTGAATTAAATTATAACCACACATCTTGATCTTGATCTTGATCCAATAATTGGAATCATTTTAAGAAGTCTATAAATACAAGGCTCATTTGAAATTATAGACAAGCTTTTGAGTGTAAACTTACTATGCAAAAATCTAACAAAGGATTCAATAATTCTTCACATTAATAAATCGAATCACTCATATAAAAGGGAAGATGCCATCTAAATAAATAAGTGACATTGAAAAATACTCCTATCTCTATAATTTAGGATCAAAATGTTTACATTCTATCTTAGAGGATGAATCCATGGGAAAGATATAGCTTTTGGTTTATGTTTTTCTATTGATTTATATTCTGCTATACCTTACCCAATTAGAGGGACCATGCTTGAGACGTCATGTTTTTTAATTTTTTTTGGTTTGGATAACTAAAAAATAACTAACCTATCTTATAATATTGATCTACACATGGCATTTCTATATATTATTTATACATGATTACATTATGTTCTCTTGAATTCCATATGATTTATAAATATATTGCATGTATGGGCTTATACTTGTATGTGTTTATTTTTATTTATTGTCCCATGTTGTATATATACTATCCTCTATACATTATGTCACACCATTTCCATATCATTAATTTCTTTTTAGTCACATTGCCTTCTCAATTATTATAATTAATCTTTAAATTGTTAAATAATTGTGTATAATTGCATTACCTAGACTATGTGATATAATATGTTTGGTTCCATGATATATATCATGTGAACTATTACTTGTGGTATACTGTGTTTGTTTCCTATGTTTCTAAGATTTTTAACATGCGTATATTGGGGCATATTACTATTATTGTGTGTATTCTTCGTTTATATATCTTGTACTTCCAGGGGCACATTGTCACATAAAAGAATATAATTTTCCCTTTGTATGGATATATAAGGGCATATAATTTTTTATTGAGCTTATAACCTATATATATCCATTGGTTGAATCATACCCACATTCATATCCTTAGCTATCTATGGATTTATGTTGGGGGCATCTTAACCATACACATGCATATATGTTTCTACCTATACATTTTCATTAGGGCATTATACCCAAACATTCATATTTATTTTCATAGGTTATATATTAAGCTATTGAAGACATATCTTTTTACATTAGTTCTGAACCCCCCACATCATATACACTTAATTTTTATTCATAGAGTCATGTTATTCTCCTATACATACATCATTTATGGCTATTGAGGGAATCATACCCATAAATTATCAATGAGAATAAATAATATTATATTAATTATATAGCACCTACTGTACTCATGTCCCTATTATTCACATAAATTATTTATATCAAGATACTTTTCATGCCCCATGTACTATATATAAGTAGTCATGTTGGATTTATCACACTTGATACATTCATTGAAGTATTTTATCCATATTTGGGCCTATAATTATAGAGGGGAATATCAATTTTCTCTCTTCACTAGATACTATTTAGAAATATCACTTGTCCTTAACTTCTCCTATTACATTCTCACATGTGTACATATTCCTATAGAGCCTTACATGTTGACCCATTTATATGGTTACAATAAAGCACATCACTTGTCCTTTTTTTAAATATTATCAAGGAATATCATTTGAATCTCATTAATAATTAAACACCCTTACATTACATGTGTACACATTATAATATTAACATGGGGTTATATATTACATATTGAGCTTGCATGATTACATCATTCTATAATACTATACATGCCTATGTTATAGATGGTACTTAATGATGTTATAGCTTTATGATTTTATCTATGATTACACATGGTGTGTATGAATATTTATTTTATGATGAGTGATATGGAGGAACCAATATATCCCTTACCTTAACTAGTGCAACCAAAATATCTATCTACTTCTTTGGCCAAGAATTAGAGTTGTCTTACTTCATTATAATGAGATTGTTGGAGCTAAAATATTGTATCTAATTATTTAATCAAGAAGTAGAGTTTCACCCCTAAGCACCTAAGTTTTTCATTTTTCAGTTTCAATGCTAAACTTCCAAGAGTGGAAACATGGTTTTCATACCACCATGTGTATTTAATATTATGTTATTTTTTCAAGTTATATTTTCATTTTATTACATTAGCAATGATTTACTAGGACATTGATCTACTTACACATGTTATTATTTTATTAAAAGCACCTAATTTGTTGACATTAGATCATGAGTGAGCTAAAATAAATTATAATATATTAATCCTTCTATCTCTATTATGTAATATTTAAATATGCACTTAATTTTATGTTTTACTTTGATATGCACACATGTATTCATGCATATGCATCAAAGTGGGGAATTATGTAGATATCTAATTTTGGTAAAAATAACTATTTACATTTATTATTTTTAATGATTTATCACACTTAATTTACTTTTATATATTTATATATTTTCAAAAACTTTCCATTCACACTGGACCCATCACAACCTTGTTTCATCCATATTTCCTCATAAACACCTTAGATCTCTTATTTTTATACATAAGGATTCATTAAATCATCCTTAGGCTACCTTGATATTTGTTTTGAGAACTTTTATAAACATGAACATAATTGTGGGTCCATAATTATAACATGAATTTAATATTTTTTTAACAATTATGGCCACTCACATTATTTTTGGTCCTTTCAATTACAACTAATTTACCATGTCTTGAATTTTAGTTATTAATAATTTTCATGTTCAACCTATTTAAATTATTTTATTTATAGATAATATATATGGTTTTGTACTAATCCATTTATCATCTCATTTAATCATTGAAATATTTTACAATTCAAGAATTTAATGCACTTTGATCAAGTATTCTTAATAGGTCTACACAATTGTCAAGGAGCCTACACATTGAGCTTAAATTTCCCTCATCATCTATTCAAGTCTTGTGCCAATATATTTTTTACTAGAAGAAGGTCATAGTAAACCATATAGTTTAATTTGATTATCTAGGATAGGATTTGAATCCCTTTCTCTCTTTTGTGTTGGGATCACTAAAAAATTACTAGAACTACATATAACTATTTTCAAGCATGCAATATATAAAGCTACAACCCATATAGAGGCCTAAGACACTAATGTGCACATATTATATATTCTTGGAAAATTTTATATAATTAGGGCCAAGTTAAATACTATAATATTTGAATGACATCATATAATTTTTTTGTGAAGTATATCTAGAAACACAATCATCAACATATATTAAAGCATCACTATAGAAAGAACACATATAATTATCATAAAAATTTTCCAAATTCAAAAAAATATATCTAAATTAGTGTCCAATTTTGACACTTATCTTATTTTTAGACCCATAATTCTATTCACATTCCATAATTGGTGCAAGTGCAACCACAGTTAGGGTTCCCATTGAATATATGCCTTACACCACACAACCCTTAAAGTTACTCACAATAGATTGATAAACTTAGTTTATAAATAATCTAGGATTACAAGAGAATAGTACCTTATCAACTTTAAAATGGATCTCAATAATTGTTTAAACCATTCTTAAGAACTAATTTTTTATCTCCTCACTATGGCATCCTCAAACTACCATCAACTCAAGGCAAGGGGATTTGTTCCACATTAATTCTCTTTCCCTTGTATTATCATTACAAAATATATTTCCAATAGTATTTTAAGAATTATAGTGGCCTATTTTGAACCAATATTGATAGCCATAAATTCTTATGGTTTGTTTGATATCTCACACAATTAGATGACAACTTCAATTAACATTTCATGAGTACATCCACATACTCTAAAAAATATGTATACCTATCCTATAAGTAGATTAACCTCTTAAAAAACTTTATCCATTCATATATTATAATCATCAAATATTATCCATGCTCATAGATATCACTAGATTTCCTTCTCTACTTTTGTGTCATCTACATTACTATCTTAACCTGTATACATCCAAATGTTGGTCCTTATAGTTGCCTATTTATCCACATGTCTTCCACTTCCTTGGGTTATATGATTTATATTTTAAACTTAAATTATAAACTCCCGTGCCTTAGCTTGTCCTCATATATGCCATCATGGCTAAACAAGTTCTTTAAATCTATTTCATTGATTTGTCTCATTCTTCATGTCCCTTGTGCACTTATTATCTCCTGCATATCACGTTCCACTTTACACCTTGATTGAAAAAATATGAAATTTTCTTATTTATGTAGTGTGTCTTTAGTTAATTATATTTATGCATCCCAAATGTCTAATTCCTTCACACATTATTTATTGAGTCATTATGTGCACTACTTTATGATCCCTCCACTTCATTACCTGCATATGTGTCATTTTCCTTTACATCCTAAAACATGTGATCCTATTTTATTCTACAACTCCATGCACAAATTTAATATCCTTCATCCATTTAAGTGAACTCTTACATTCTCCATAAGTCTTATAAAAATTTGTGTTATGAAATTGTGTACTCCTAGTTGATTTATTGGTTTGATTGACCAAATCTATTTTTGGGTTATGCAAGATTTCCAATTCACCTAGGATGATCCTGCATCAATAATGTAGATAGATTCCATGTTTTTTAGTATCCTCAATCTTAAAATATTATTTTTATCATCAAAAGGCAAATAAACAACCTTGGTGTGTCTATTTCAATAACTCAATAACTTATCTCTCTTTCTATGTTTCCCATTTATTCTTTAAATTTTCAATCATTCTAGATTTAAATTCTAAACTTTAGTACACCATGGAATTTATATTAATGTATTTATCTTAGATATCTCTCTTTCTTAAATTTTTACTATCCCATAATGTCTTTTACCTATTGTGTCATTACTTAGTTAAACATGAAGAATACATAGCCAAATATAATACATTTATGTTTATTATTCACTTATTTTATCTCTATGTTGATGTTGGTTGATCCACTATAATCTTATAGGCTTATATCTATTTGGAATTAATGTATAACAATGATGTACAACATTAATCATCCCAATGCACATTTTTTCCTTATCCACGATCAAAACTTACATATATTTTAAATGAAAAAAATTAAATTTCATTATATTGCAACTACATAAGTTTACTTCTTCGATATTGATTGCACCTATAAGAAGGTTTCACAGAAGGAATTGTGTTAATTTCATTGTGTATGATTCCAATTTTTATTAAATGTCTACTAGGGAATTTCCAACATGAATTTTAAAGTGTTTAATTGAATATGATGTTACATGCTTAAGAAGATAGTACTAGTGACATGAAGAATTACTATTGATGTTAATATATTTCATGTAATTGCAGTTGATGTTATTTTTATTATCTTATTTTGGATTTAATGGTCAAAACAAGATTAAATTTGAGACTAATTCAAATTATATAAAATATGTCTTAATTATGTATATTTCAATGTAAAGGGAGGAGTATGATTGATTTATTGCACTTTTTATTTATAGAGATGACAAAAAGGATAGGGTGTTTAACTTGCTTCATTTTTTTTTCTAATTTTTGATAGTGTAAATTCAAAAAAACTTATCTAAAATAGATTTTTAGTCACTTAAACTAGGAGAATGACTATTATAACCTACTTGGATAGATCTAGTAATGTGAAAATTCTAATGGTAGTCAGGTTTTTATACTTCTTAATAAAAATGTCTAATATATTTTTATTAGTATATTATGTTATAGGTCATTACACCTTCTTATTAAAATGGTTCATATGCAATTTTTAAATGTTTGGTGTTGTTTGGATATCTATTTTTTCTCCTTCATATTGAAGCCATAACTTCACTTTTGAATCATGATTTGCTTATAAAACATAGTTCAATAATATGAGTTGGACATCCCCAACCTCCCTCACTGAGTGGATGATAATTTCGTACATTCCAATCCTCTAAAAATGGATCAAAGTGCACATATTTAACTAATCTAATTATGTGTGCTTGATAGTGATATTCTATATTTTCTATAGCCTATTTGGTTTTCAACACTTTAATATATATTATTGTGACCTTTTAATAGTAGTAAAACTTGGCTTGGGGGATGTTACTTTGAGGAATTTTAATATTTTGATGTTTTAGGTAACTGCCTTAAGGATGTGTATATGTATTCCTCAATGTGAAAGTAATTTTCAAGGTCAGTGCTAGATCAACGCTAGATCAATGCTATATAATAATAAGATTATAATCTATGTGTATATATATGAGACTCTTTAGGTAATTTACACTTAAAATGAAATGAAAAACACATGGGACAACCTACAAGAAGGGTATAAATTTGTAAAATATATATTAAAGGTCATGCAGATTGATCTAGCATAGGTAGATGGCTCTAATAATTAAATACATTTGATTTTTTTTAGATACATCTAGGATACAAGAGACAATGACCTAGGATATTTTTAGGATAATGAATTACTTAGTAATAGACTAGGGATATAATATATATGAATGACAAAAAATTGGGAAAACCAAATCCATAGGGAGGTGAATAGCTAGGAAAGGATGTCAGCATGAATCACGTATTTACACAAAAGTGATGTATCTTAAGGATTCCTCAAAATTTAAATTTTCAAGAGTCTAATATAAAATATATGTCTCTACAATTTCCCCCATTTTATATTAGTATTGGAAGTGATAGAGCAAGAGGATAAATTAATAAATTTAGTACTTGAGTGTAAACACATTTGATGTATTTAGTTATGAGTATTGATATTTCTCCTTTAAACACCTATATTGAAACATGTATAAATTAGTTTCCACTTATGATATAAAATATAAAATAATGATTGAACACATTTGAATTTTTTTATAAAAGGAAAAAATACACCTAAATGTATGAAATATGAGATACCCTTTGGATTAATTGGATATTGGGGTGATTATGACCCAACAATATGTCAATGTTAAAACCATGGATTTTGAAAATAATGCCCAAGAAATCATTGGAGATGGAGAAGTGACTAGAATTTAAGCTATGAAAACCTCAATGATGTAGGGGAATCCTTTAGAGATGCCATTATAATGTCAATTTTGGTTTTTAATCGTTTATAAGGTGTTCAAGGGTGATTACAGGTCTTTAGGGGTTCATACTTGTTGTCTAGGGTGTTCAAAATTTGAATTATGACTTTCCCACAAAAAATCTTTTTTTGAAAATTTGAAACTTTGCAAGCTTTTGTAAGGAACTTTCATATGTTTGAAAACATGGTAATGTATAATAAACATGTTTAATAGGTTTATAAAATATATAAGGGTCATAAAATTCCATAAGTCTTATGTCATGGTTCACATGAGTCATATTATGTAAAAATCATGAATAATGCAATGAAATTCAATGACCTCTTGGAGGGAAGGTTTCAAGATTTAGGTATATACCTATATAGGAGTTTATTGGATTTATTTGGAATGAAATATTTCCATCCCATTAGAGGATGTTTAAAAAATATATATTTGGAATAAATAAACTATTAAAATCAAGACTACTTGTCAGCCTATGTTATCATATTTTCTATGTGTAAAGAAATTGCTTGAATTAACTAAGTATATGTATGTTTTGAACACTCAAAATGTGAGTGGATTTATTTTGTGATTTTTATATTTTTATGATCATATTTTTTTTATATGTTTTTATAAAATTAACATTGGTTCAAAGTTTAATAAAGTCACTTTAAGGATTCTACCAACCTTGCTAAATTGAGAATGCCAATATACAGTCCTGCTTAAGGAAAAGTCTGAGTGTATGATCATTTCTCAATGAGTTTTATGGAATATTTTAAATAGGATATTTTTTAAGAGATAATATAATCCTATTTTTAAAAAATAATGGTTAGATTAAGTGAGTTTCAATCTGGTCACAATCACATGCATTGAAAGTACATAGTTCACATAAAACCTGAATTCTATACTTTGCATTCTTTTTATGATGAATCTTGTTTTGATTCAAATGATGATTAATAAGGGTTTAAAACACACATATAAGGTTTTAATAATTATATTTTGTGTTATATAATATTTGGATATTGTAAGGATAAATAAACCCTATAGTAACCCTACTCATAACAATTAGAACACAGTTTTGTAAGATTGAGACCTCGAGTTTATGATTTCCCTAGAGGTTATGAGATGTTGATCATTGAATATAATTTTTTTGTAATCATAATACAGACCTAACCAACCTAAATTTTATCTTTTAAACTCAATAAAATGCTCACAATGTAATTTTTAGTGTCCTCGGGTGGTCTTAGGCCCTTAGAAGCCCTAATCTAGGGTTTAGACATTATCTCTAGTTGTAACCGTTAAAATTTTCCAAAAATTGGTGAAAATATTTGTATTAGTGTAAGTAAAAGGATTTTTAGGGTTTAATACTTTTTTGTATGTTTTGGTATTATGGTGGAAGATTTTAGGTCCAAGGGTTAAACAGTGGCCTGATAAGACTAAATAGGAAATGAAAAGAAGTTGGAAAAATGGTTTAGAAAAGGATTTGGAGGATGTAACATTGTGATTGGATCGTATAGGTGAAATGGTATCTATAAATGAGGGTATTTATCTTATTTTAATCCGTATACCTTCATACAAGGAGGAAAAAAAGAAGAAAAGGGTTACAAGGATTGGAAAAGATAGGGCAAAATTGTATAGAACTATCTTAATGCATTGTGAAAGGTTATGAATGAGTTGATAGGTATATGTAGGAAAAGAGGATCACCTCTAAGGTGAAAATAACCATGAACATTAATATTAACCTTATAATTATTTCATGATGAATGAATCATTAAGTCATTGTCAAGAAAAGAGGAAAAGAGGATAGAGTTGAGTAAAGGAGAAAGTGAGATTTGGAAAAATGTTAGCAAAGTTGATAGAAGGACAAAGAGGGTTAATGATATCCCATAAAATCATGATAAAAAAAATAAAAAATAGTTATTTCATGATGGAATGACAAAAATATATTTCTTGAATGAAGACTAAGGCAAAGTTTGGCAAAGAAGTGTATTTGCTCTGCATCACTTTGGTATCAAAGCAACAAGATACCTTGGGTTACGGTAGGTAAAGGATATATTGTGAAGAATATTTGATGTTGTTATATTTGTTGTGAATATTTTAGGGAATAGGTAGGTAAAGAGACAAGGTGAGAGGAAAAGTGCAAGATAGATCAGAGTAGGAGAAGGCAAGAAGATAATACAAGTTCATAACAAAGTATGATTATTGGTGATTGATTTAAAAATGTGTTAGATGTATTTGTTCAAAAAAATTGTATTAAAATAACTAAAAATAAATTATGTGGAAAAGAATACCAAAGCCAAAAAAGGATGAAAAGAATAAGAGAGATATTGACAACTCAGAAAAGAGATAAGCTCATAAAGAGATCTTGAAAAGAAGATAATAAACAATTCCAAGTGAGTACAAGAGGAGACTCCAAGTGAGAGTCCAAGAGAGGTGACCCAAGTGAGGTCAAGAAGACAAGTGTGAAAATAAACTTGTCAAAAAAGAGTGAAAAAAAAAGTAAAAGGTAATGATGGGCTTGATGTAAGAATATTTCCATAAAAAGATGAAAAATAAAGTACAAGATGAATAAGTTGACATGGATAAGGAAATTGCTAAGTTAAGAAGAGAGCTAACATGTATGGAAGAAAGATTGAGAGAGATGATGATAGTACACAAAAGGAATTTTAGTATCAAGATCAAAAAGAGGATACATTTTGTAGTTTAGGATAAGATGCAGGATAGAGATGTACAATAGGGAGTTATTCGCATGAGACAAAAACTAGAGGAGATGATTGGAGAATTTGAAAAATATGATAACAAGGAAGATGAATGGGCATGTGAATATGAAAACACAAATTTTTGTTATCTTAAAAAAGGAGAATAATTAGATGACATGGAAAAGGTAGGTGAATAAATTCAAAGCTTCATTGAAATAATCTAGAAGGAAGAGTTGACCCCAAGAAAACATGAAGGGTCTCAAGAGGTAAATCAATTTTTTGAATATTCTAATTTTATGAATGTACATGAGAATTTTCAAGAAGTGGAAGAAGAAATGCATAAACCATATGATAATGCTATTAGTCTAGCATCAAGAGTGTTGATTGTAGGCCATAAACAATTAGTAGAGTAGGAAGAAAATATGGTAGCAAGCATTCAATAAAAGGAGACTATTGCAACCCAAAATAAGTCATGGCATAATCCATTTTTCTCAAGTGAGTATGTGAATCAGTTGTTTACATGTTTGTCTAAACATTTGATAATGATTTATAGTAATGAATATGTACAAGGATTTGTGGAGAAGGTTAGTGATTTAATGAATATTTTTGAAGAATAAGAAGAGGACAATGGGCTGATATGTGGAGAACATGTCCAAGGAAAGAAAGGAGTTAAATCATAAGATAGTAATCAAGGAAGTAAGAGTCAAGAGAATGAGGCAGGGGAAAAATTTGTAAAGGAATGCAATGAGATATGGGAGATATACAATCACCCTTTGAAGGAGAATAAAAAATACACCAAAGGATATGAGCAACAAGTTAAGTATTAACCACAATATCAAGCATGTAGAGAATAAGAGGAAGTGGCGTACAAGGAAACATGGAAAAAATAGATAGAATTAGTCAAGGATATGTGGATAAAGGTCATCAAGATACCTACACAACAACTTCAAAAATAATCCAAAGAGGAATTTGAACAATTTGAAGATAAGATAAGATGGAGCAAGGCTTTAAATCAAGTTCAAGACAATAAGGCAAATGTTTTCTTTAATCCCATTGTGTTCTATATAGGTATATCCATCAATAAGTTGAGAAATTTTAGGTATAAATGTGGGTCCCATATACATGTCCACATAAATGAGAGACAAGTGGAGGTATATCAACAAAGAGCATCAACCAAGTACACCTACAAGAGCTTATGGGAACATTCTCTAGCTTGGCAATATGATGCAGGGGAATCCTTTAGAGATGCCACTAGAATGCCAATTTTGGTTTGGACTAATTTACAATGTGTTCTAGAGTGATTATAGGTCTTTAGGAGTTCATAATTATTGTCTAGGGTGTTCAAAATTTGAATTATGACTTTCTCATTAAAAGTCTCTTTTTAAAATTTTAAAATTTTGAAAGATTTTGTAAGGAACTTTCATATGTTTGAAAAGATGGTAATGTGTCATAAACATTTTTTTATAGGTTTATACAATATATAAGGGTCATAAAATTCCATAAGTCTTATGTCATGGTTCACATGAGTCATATTATGTAAATATCATGAATAATGCAATGAAATTCAATGATATCTCAAAGGGAAGGTTTCAAGATTTAGTTATAGACCTATATAGGAGTTTATTGGAGTCAATTGGAATGTAATACTTCCATCCCATTTGAGGATGTTGAAAAAATAGAGATTGGGAATAAATAAACTATTAAATTCAAGACTACTTGTCAGCCTGTGTTATCAAATTTTATGTGTGTAAATAAATTGCTTGAATGAACTGAGTATATGTCTATTTAGAACACTCAAATGGTGAGTGATTTTTATTTTATTTTTATCATATTTTGATCATATTTTTTTACTATATTATAATAAAATTAACGTTGGTTCAAAGTTTGAAAAAGTCACTTTAAGAATTCTACCACCCTACTAAACTAAGAATGCCAATAAATAGTCCCCGTTCAAGGAGAAGTCTGAGTATATGATCATTTCTCAGTGTTTTTTATGGAATATTAGAAGTATGATATGTGTGAAGAGACAATATAATCCTATTTTTATCAAAAAATGGTAAGAGTAAGTGAGTTTCAATCTGGTCAAATGCATTGAAAGCACACAATTCACACAAAACTTGAATTTTGTACTTTGGATTCTTTTTATGATGAATCTTATTTTGATTCAAATGATGATTGGGAAGGGTTTAACAAAATAATAAAAGGTGTTACTAATTCTATTTTTGGTTATATAATATTTGGATATTGTAAGGATAAAGAAACCCTATAGTAACCATGTTCATTATAGTCAAAACATAGTTTTGTAAGATTGAACCCTCAAGTTTTTGATTGTCCTGGAGGTTATGAGATGTTGATCATTGAATATAAAAGTTGTGTAATCCTAATATAAACATAAAAAACCTAAATCAGATATTTTAAACTCAATAAAATGATCACAATGGAATTTTTAGTGTCCTTGGGTGGTTGCAAGCCCCTAAAAGCCCTAACCTTGGGTTTAGACATTATATCCAGTTGTAACCCTTAAAGAGTGCCAAAAATTTGTGAAAATATTGGTATTAGTGGAATTAAAAGTATTTTGAGGGTTTAATACTTTTTTTATATGTTTTTTTACTGTGGTGGAAGACTATAGGTGCAAGGGTTAAATAATTGCCTAATAGGCCTAAACAAGGATTGAAAAGAAGTGTGAAAAGTGGTTTAGACAGGGATTTGGAGCTTGTAAATTTGTGAGTGGATGTTATAGGAAAAAGAGTATCTATAAGTGAGGGTATTTATGTGATTTTAATCTATACACCTCTGTATAAAGAGGAAAATAAGAAGAAAAGGGCTATAAGGATTGGAAAGGATACGAAAAAATTGTATAGAACTATCCTAATGCATTGTGAAAGGTTGTGAATGAGTAGATGGGTCTAGAAAAGAAAGGAGGAGTAAATATAAGGTTAAAATAATGATGGCCATTATGATTAACCTCAAAATCATTGCATGATGAATGAATCATTGAGTCATTGTGAAGAAAAGAGGATAGAGTTGCGTAAAGGTGAAAGTGAGACTTGGAAAAATGTTAGCAAAGTTGATAGAAGGACATAGAGGGTTAATGAGATCCCATACAATCATTATAAAACAATTGAAACCAATTATTTCATGATGGAATGACAAAAATATATTTCTTTAATGAAGACTAAGGCAAAGTTTGGCAAAGAAGTATAATTACTCTACATCATTTTGGTATCAGAGTAGTAAGATACCTTGGGTTTAGGTAGGTAAAAGATATATTGTGAAGAATATTTGAAATTGTTCAAGATTTTATGAATATTATAGAGAACAATTAGGCAAAGAGATAAGGTGAGAGGAAAATTGAAAGATAGAGTAGAGTAGGAGAAGGCAAGAAGATAGTACAAGTTCATAACAAGGTATGATTGTTGGTGATTGATTTGAAAATGTGTTAGATGTATTTTTAAAAATAATTTATATTCAGATAAGTGATAATAAATTATGTGGAAAATAATCCCAAAGCCAATAAAGGATGAAAATAACAAGAGATTTATTGACAACTCAAGAAAAGAGACAAGCTCATAAAGAGAGCTTGAGAAGAAGATAGTAAATAGTCCCAAGTGAGGACAAGAGGAGAATCCAAGTGAGAGTCCAAGAGAGGTGACCCAAGTGAGGTCAAGAAGACAAGTGTGAAAGTAAAATTTTCAAGAAAGAGTGAATAAAATAAGGAAAAGAGAATTATGGGCTTGATGTAAAAAGATTACCACAAAAAGATGAAAAATAAAGTACAAGATGAAGAAGTTGACATGGATAAGGAAATTTCTAAGTTAAGAATAGAGTTAACAGGTATAGAATAAACATTGAGAGAGATGATGATAACATACAAAAGGAACTTTAGTATCAAGATCAAAAAGAGGATACATTGTGCATTTTGGGATAAGATGGAGGATAGAAAAGTATAGCAGGTAATTACTCATATGAGATAGAAACTAGAGGAGATGATTGGAGAATTTGAAAAATATGAGGACAAGGAAGATGAATGGGCATGTGAATATGGGTAAGTGAATCAACTTGAGGGACAAAAAAATGCCTACCTATGGACATGATTTTTCTAAAATTTCAAAAATATGAAATTCTGTAGATAATTAGAGATGTCTACACTCAAAATTTGAAGATGGTATAAAAACATGAATTGTAGAATTTCAAGTCTAGTTTAAAAAAAATATTATTTTTAAAAAATGGTTAAGTATAAATAGATTAAACATCTAAAATTTGAATAGGACCTCCTATTTTCTTAATAAAAATTGAATTGTACAATTTCATGCAACCCATGATTTTTTGAGCATCATTAAATATTGTTAGAAACCTTTTGGTGAATTTCTATATTATATATTGTAGTGTGTTATGATTTTTTTTTATATTTTTTTGATGAATATATTTTTTATTAATTTTGAAATTTAGTTTATCCTAAAAACTGATAAAAACATGGATAGCTATCCATACGACCCACCCTAACTACCTCAAAAAAAAAGTTTTTTTTTTTGAATGTGTGTAGAATTAGGCCTAGTTTTTTACCATATAATTTGTTTTCTAATTGGATAAACAAAAAATAAATTATATATCCATGAATAGGCATGTATGGGTGAGGCATGTAGTGGCCTAAAAAAGGTGTTTTTAGAAATAAATATAGTTTAAACCCTTAAAATAGCCCAAAATTATAAAAATCATACATTTAAAAAGAGGACTATGTTCTTATCTTAACAATAATAATTTTTTGAATTTTTGAAATCCATAGCATATTTGGTGATTGAAGTTAAAATTTATTGGTTTTTCATAAAACTCTTGATCTTGACTGTAGATGCACATTCCCAAGCCATAGGCTCAAAAATCCAAGCCATTTATGAGCCTAAAAGGGTGGTTTTAAATTTGAATTTAAATAACACATATGTGCTATGGAACACATATGCATTCCATAACGTGTACGTGTTATATAACACATACATGTTTCTTAGCTATAAAATGAAAAAAAAATCATGTTTGTTATAGGGGAAAGGTCCCATTAGCCATGAATAATTATGGGGGAAATGTTAAATTTCATGTTTCTTATAGGGGAAAGGTACCATTAGCTCTAGACAATGAATTAAGGTGCCATAACATCGCATTAGACTTTGAAATTTTTACCTATTTAAATATGTTATCTTAACTATTTATAACTAGGGTTTCAAGTTTTAACACATGATACATTTGATAATATAACTAATTTTATTACAAGAGGTCATAAAATGCATTTTTTAAACCTATGATCAAAACTTAACCTTTAGTGTACCAATTGTTGTGCATTAGTGTATCAATACTTGAATATTACTTGTCAAGATGTGATTGGTTACTTTTAATTTTATATAATAAATGTTGAAAAAGTATTAGATATTACATGTTCAGCTTTTGGTACACTTTAATATATAAATATATACACCACTATGTTTTGTCAATAGAACACATGTTAACAAAAGCCTTGTTTGACAATTGAAACATGCACAACTATTGGGATCTTTCCCCTACTAGGGCAAAGATATAGCTTACCACCTTACTTGCCTGAAATCCTACTTGCCCTTAAATTTTGTGTTTCTTATTGATATTATCCTACTTGCCTAAAATCCTATCTTACCCTTTTGTTATTTCTTTGATATCTTTGACTAGACCCCTTTATTTATAAATTTTGAACTAATTTGTTTAATTGCCAAACCCATTGAATTGGACTATGTAGTATAGATAATCTTGTATTATTAGAAATTAGAATTGAGCCCTTGGTGTAACAATGCATCTCTTTGATATATATTTCAAGAATGCTATCTAATGGAGCCTAATACTTATGAATCATGCCTTGGATTGTCCCAAAAACATTCCTAAATTATGTTGAATAAAGTCACTTAAGTTTTCTCTAAGGTCACTTGGTGCATCTAATTCAATAGGAGCATTTTGAGGTCCCAATTGAATGTCTATCAAGAGTCTTATATTGTTACAATTATTCACTTGATTCCCCTAATGTATTCAAATACATTATTCAAAATTTTCCTAAAATTAATATCTCTTGAAATATGGTTAATCCTCCATTCTATGCACATCCTTCATCTACCCCTCCATCACACTTGGGATAAACATCAACCACTCCATCTATTCCCACATCATCTAAAGAGTGTGTCTTTGACATGGGACTCATCTTAGGTACACCATGGATGCAACAATTGCAAGCTCAAAAACAAGCTATACAACACTTGATGTTTTTCAATACCAAATAGTTTTATACCTTATATAATTGAGATGGTAAGATACAAAAGTAGGATGATGGACCAATAATGTATTTACATGTTAAATTCTTAAATATTTTGGTCAAGTTGGGTATGCATTATGTTTTATGTAAAATGTCATTTTGAGCTTAATAAACTTGAAATGGTCACATGTATCCATTAGTGATGATGTGGTAATTTATTAAGACATTGTTTTAAGATGACATACCTAGTGATGAATGTATAGATTAGAAAATATCTATTTGCACTAGGGAATTTGTTTGAAACCATTAAAGGATGGTGTAGACCTGGCATTGATGAAGTACAACATATGTATAAGCTATCCCAGCTCAAACTCTATTGAACTTATTCAAGATACATTAAACCTATGGTTTAATGTCCCCTAAATCTGAGACCTACTTTCTCTCAAGGATGATGTTGAGCAGAGAGACCCAATAATTGTTCATGTGGATGATGAAGTTCTCACCTCATATAGATGGCTGATTAGAATTGAATACCTGTGTACACCCCCTCACTAAAGGTTTCAATATTATGTATATTTTGTACATATATCTTCAATCATCTTGTTCATAATTCATTGTAATGAGCATAAAACTTATGATGTGGATTGAAATAAAGTAGTACATGTCTCAAAATTCTTGCTTCAGCTTGGGATTTGAGGTTGAGGTTTGTCCACTACTAAATTATGTTATCTCCTACATGTAAGACTTAATATGAATGTAAGTTTTGGGATCTCTAGAGGTAATTCAAGGCAAAGGGATATAAATAATTTGAATATGTATTGGTGCTTGATTGAAATTTGGATGGAACCTTAAAGGGATTGACATGATAATTTTCATATAATAATGGCAAGTTAAAGGCTCGCACCACATGTGTGAATTATTTAATAGACATTAGTTAATTGGATCGATGTCAATCTTTAAACATTTTTGGCTTTTATGTATGTATGCTAAATTTTTGAATAAGCCTTAGTTAGATTGGTTGGATCTGTGATGGAACATGTCTAAGTATCAAAGATGTGCATATCTGACAACTCTAGCACTTCTCCAAGTGTACTAAACCTACACATGTATGTGGAAATCTTTGATTGGATTGGGCATCCTGAGGCTCTAATAAATATGATGCTTCTAGGATAAGTGATAATTATATCTCTAACACAAATATATGTGTGTACAAGATACACACATGCATACATATCTAATTAGATTGAGCCTCATAGGGATCTAATATCTATCTCTTTCAAGGTTCTAAGACCTGATACCCCTAATAATGTTGACACTTTCAAGCATGTATGAGGTACACATGGTTATATGTAATTGAATTTGGCCTCCCAAGGCATTGCCAACTCTAAAACTTCTAGGACTTGATGCATCTATAATACCTTTAACACAAGTTTGGGTGTATGAGGTACACACGTGGCACAACAAGGTTCAATAATAGGGGCAATTCAATCAAGGAGGAATGAGAGACCAATTTGAACCCCTTCTTAACATTACTATAAGATCATGATATATATGATTTGGATCAAAATTAAGTGTGATTCTATCTATCATGAATTGAATAAATTAATTGATTGGTTCAATTAGGGACGTGATTTGGGCAAAGTTGAGCCCCTAAACCAAATTTATGGCCCAATCGATTGTATAATCTATATGCAAAATGTATGACTTAAATGACCCTAATTTAATAAAAAATGCATATTCAAATGAAAATGTGGCCAATTTCAACCCATTAAATCTAAATTAGAATCTACAATGTGATTGAAAGGGCTAAATTAGGTCATGTTTAGTGACATGTTGATTGTAAACTCTAATTTATCACTTGCACATGTATGTAGTTCCCTTAAACCCTAATTTTATGACATATACACATGTATAAACCCATTACACTAAACCCCTAACATACATCCTAATTTTATAACAAACATAACCCCTAAGTTCCTTGATTTCATCACAAATGCATAAATTCATGAATGTGATTAGTGCTAATTTGTGAAATTATTATTCATGTAGTTTTCTAAGGACCTATGATGGGATTTTAGGAAAAATTAGCTCATTTTGTATTACATATTGAGCCTTATTACATCATAAATTACTATTATTATTTCATAATCTTATCAAGAGTCTTATTACATCATGTATTGGATATTTATGCATCATATTAAGGATTTATGCATCATATTGAGCCTTATTTCATCATATGATAGCCTAATTACATCATATTGAGCCTAATTACATCATATGATAGCCTAATTGCATCATACAATAGCCTAATTGCATCATATAATATCCTAATTGCATCATATGATAGCCTAAATGCATCATATTAGAGATTTATTACATATGATAGTCTTATTTCATTGCATGATAGTCTTATTACATCACATGATAGTCTTATTACATTGTATGATAGTCTTATTACATCATATTGAGCCTGATTACATGATATGATAGTGTTATTTCAACATCCGATAGTCTTATTGCATCATATTAGGGATTTATGCATCCTATTATAGTTTTATTGAGTGTTATTACATCATATTATAGTATTATAATGGAAAAAATAGTTGAATATGAGCCTTTTTTATTTTTTGTATAGTATACGCCTATAATTCAAGGAACACGTATGCATTCCTTGAAATAAAAACAAAAACTCACTTTTTAGCATCTATATTTATCCCTAATCGATATTGATGTCCCTTTAGACATTCCCTACATACTTTCTTGGTTGTAGTTTTTTTTGGACCCCACATTTGAAGTACTTTCTTGGTTGATTTTGTTAAAATGGGCTCCGTTTCACATTCAAGGAGGAGGAAGAAGTTAAAGAACAAAACATCAGAGCAATTAGAAGAGTTGAGAGAAAAAAACAAGGTACAAATGCAAGCAATTCATTTCAAATAATGTACAAATACTAAAATTGATGAGCCAAATGCCTTAGTTAATGAGGAAATTGACAATAATCAATTAAATAATGATGAAATTTATAATAATGAATTGAATTATGATGAAATTCATAATAATGAATTTAATTATGATGAAATTGATAATAGAAAATTAGATAATTTTGAAAATTCACATTCAAAGTTTAAAGTTTTTGATTATGTTGATGAAGAGCCTATGCATGATACTTTACCCATAAACAATGAATAAAATTTAATGGACTCAAATAATGATGAAATTAATAATGAAGAAAATTTCATGGAAACACATAATGAAGAAATAAACACATTTGAAAAAAAATTCATAGGAACATATAATGATTTTGAAACACCCTCTAAATAGATTCCACCAATAACAACATCTCCAAGAATTATGCATAGAAAAGATAAAAACTTAATTGAAGTTGATGAAAATATTTTGAAATAAATGCATAAAAAAATGTGTGATTGCCATTTAAGAATATTGGCTCAAGAAATTTGGGATAATTTCTTTCATAATTTGGAGTATGATATTCAAAGTTGTCAACTATTTATTTCATTGATGAAATTGCTTAAGATAAGACCTATAATGTATGCATTAGAACTAAAAAAATCGAACATGGATAATGAAAATGATGGAATTATTGAAAATCTATATGATGCATATCATATTTTAGGCTTGAAATTATGCAATAAAGATTGTAATGATGCCCGATGTATAATGATGACTTGTGCAGTAAGTGGTAAAATAGGGAAAAATGATTGATTTCAAAAATAAGTCAAAAACTTGATATAAATATTAAAAAATTAATGAAAGAAATAATTTAAAAGGTGTGAGCTTGTTACAAAAGAGATACCTATTTTAGGTTTTATGGTCAAATTCATGGAGAAAATTGTTTATGAGTATGTAAGAAACACACATAGAGATAAATGGTTCGATGAACATTTAAACCTAAGAAAATATACATTCCCACTTGATTATATTATTTTAGTAGTCGACTTTACAGAAAATTACACATTCAAACTACAAATGGAAGTTTAATCACAATATTACAACTCAACACAAATTACCATAGTCATGCATATAACATTCATGCATGCACCTTATAGTATAGAGGAAGATAAAAAAACATTAAGGGATTACCATTTCTATACCATTCATGATTGATCACATTATATAGAGTATGTGTAAGGTTGTTTTGATAAGTTATATGGATAGTTGACTCAGAGGAACATTAATTTCAAATGGCATTACATTTAGTCAGATAAGTGCACATCATAAATTAAGAATGCACAGATGTTTTATTGGTTGATCAAGATGCATGTTACCACTAGTGTAGAACATATTTGGATTTTCATAAAGGCTGGCCATGGAAAAATAGAGCATGATGGTGCTAGAGCATGTATAAAAAGAGCCATTGCAAGGGAGGAGTTAAAATATGATAATGTTAATTTGATTGATGCAAAAAGTGTGGTTGACTGGTGTAATGAGAACATATGTCATGATGCTTAGCAAAATTCTACTATTCATAGGCATTTTTGGTTAATGAAGGAAAAAGACTTGACAAACTATGAGGATTATATGACTCTAAAAAGTTTAAGTGAGCTTCACTCATTTCATACTTCAAATATAGGTTCTTAGACTATTCATACACGACATTTGGCATGCTTTTGTTTTGCATGCATGGACTTTGTTTGGAATCAGTGTGAGTCACAAGAGTGGGTGGATGGATAGAGTTCCAAACCTCTAATTCCAATCAACACATATTAGGTTCCACCAGCATTTAAACTTACTGGCATGACATCCTAATATGACTTTGACCATGTATCCGATCTAGTACAACTAGTAGAAGATTAATCTTTATGGACTATTTATTCTCATAATCTATCTTCATAATGTCATTAAAAATTGTTTTTTATGATGCAAGCCATGTTTTTATAGTTATTTTAGATAAGGAAACTAAAGAGGGAAAAAATTAATGCTTATGTTGGTGTGTAAATGGAAAGAAAAAGTTGACTTCCTGGGTTGTAGATGGAGAAAACATTGATTATCCCACTAGGTCTATGGTAGTCACTAGAACTTGGCTTCAACAATATCCTATAAAAAATTTAAACATATGGTTGTTTGAAGACTTTAAAACTCACAGGAAGATTATACACTATTCAACTTTGGTTCTTGCAACGAATATTCAATTGCAAAAATATCATGGGAGGCCAAGAAACAAGAATCAATAAAAAGTTTGTGAGTCAGACAATGAAGCTATTCTTGATACTATCAATATTAGATCAGATCCAAGTGGTTCGTTGGATTGAAATGCATAGGTATGTTGACTTTTAAAATGTAGATGTAATCAATTTTACCAAATGTTTTTGATTTTGTAGGTAGTACATGCATAAATTTCATCTTCAATTACTTATTAACATTTTTTGTAGGTTAGTGGTGCCATTCAGCTTCCACCTTCACGTGGTTGGCACCATTAGTAAATAATTTCATATTCTTGAAGCTAAGAGAAGCTTGGTAAAAGTACGTGGCATTTTTGCACTCTTAAATAATCGCTCATGACAAGTTTATTTCTCCTTATAACCTTCCAAACACATTTGTTGTTAGTGTTTTTGTGCTCTAGAACAATAGTGAAAATTCACTTACAGGTGGAAGTGGGTGTCAAGATTATTGGAACACATGAAATTTTCCTATATAGACATGCTCAAAGTGGTGGATTTGCACTTGCCAGTCCTGAAGGCAAAGTTGCTAGTTGGAGGTCATGTAGTTGTCTCTTCATTAACAAAAATTTGCATTTTAGGACCCTTTACTAAAACTTTTGGCATAAATTTCTCTTAGAGTTGATTCAAACTAGATTTTGAGTGAAATTAGAGGACTTTCAAAAGCACATGAGGGATATTATGGTTCCTCAATATGACTTACATTTTTGGTTATATACATGCCTGAGTTAGGCTAAAAATTAGCCTCTTTCTTGTATTGGGAAGGACATTCTTGAGCCTGGAATGAGTGGTGTGTTTGTCATCTGAGCCAGATGGGAGGTCAAAAACCTATTCCTAGATGTTATTCACCCCTTTAAATGTTTTGGCACTACTATTTTCCAGCCAACAAGCACCAAAATTTGAGTTCTCAAACCATAACTTTAACTTTGACAACACTTGTTGTTAGTGTTTATGTGCTCCATAACAGTAGTGAAAATTCATTTGTGGGTGGAAGTGGGTGTCAAGGTTCTTGTAACATGTATAATTTGCCTATATAAACATGCGCGAAGTGGTGGATTTTCACCTACCGGTTTTGGAAGTAAAGTTGCTAGTTTTAGGTCAAGAACTTATCTCTTCACTACCAAAAATTTGCATTTTAGGACCCATTACTACAACTTCTAGCATAGATTGATCTTAGAGGTGATTTAGGCTAGATTCAGGGTATAACTAGAGGAATTTCCCATGCACATGAAGGATCTTTTGGTTCCTCCATAAAACTTATAGTTTTGGTTTTATGCATGCCTAAAGTTAGGCTAAAAATCAGCCTCTTTCTTGTATTGGGAAGGGCGTTCTTGAGCCCAAAATAGGTGGTGGGTTTGTATTTTAGGCTAGATGAGAGATTAAAAACCTAGTCCTAGATGTTATTTTCCCCTTTAAACGTGTTGGAAATGCCAATTTTTAGCCAACAAGCACCAAAAATTGAGTTCTTAGAACATAGCTTCAACTTTGACAACATTTGTTGTTAGTGTTTTCATGCCTTGAAACAGTAGTGAAAATTCATTTGTGGGTGGAAGTGGGTGTCAAGGTTCTTGGAACATGTGTAATTTACCTATATAGATGTGCTCAAAGTGGTGGATTTTCACTTGCCAGTTCTAGAGGAAAATTTGTTAGTTAGAGGTAGGAGATATTATGATAAATTTTTTGGTGAGGAACATAAAGATGGATCAATTATGCCAATCCACTAAAATTATACCCACAAACCCTCTTTGCACACAACATATAACTTTAAAATAATGTAATGATAATTATGATAACTAAATGTATGGCTTCCCTACTTCAAGTGTTGAAGGTGGTTTAGACGTTGGGGTAATTCTATGGGAGGAGATATAGTGAAACATCAATATTATATGTGAGAGTGGGGTCAAGAGTGAGAAATAAGGTCACAAGGGAAAAATAATCTTTAAGAACATGAATTAGGCCTAGTAGGCTTATAACCCTACTTGGGAAAAAGTGTAAAATAGGTATAAGGAAAACTTAGGGCCTTTAATGAAAAGGTTAAATTGGTGTGTTTTAGATGTCATGAGTATGTTTTCAATTTAATAAGATTAGTGGGAAGGTCAAATTGGTCCTTTGGAGAGTATGTACAAGGCATGGAAAACACTAGATTAGTGATCTTCAAGCATTTTTGAGAGATTTAACCATGGAAATCTAATGAAACTTTGTAATATTTCTCCCCTATGCATATACAAGGTGAATCAAAAGGTTTTAACCTAAGATTGTATGAATGTGTATGGATTATAAGACTGAGGGTTTGGAATAGGGCTAATTGGGCCTAAATGAGGGTAGGCCAATGAAGGAAGTGATAGTTAGATGTGGAGTTGGGCTATGAAATTTAACATAGAAATGAAAAATAATAGAGTGTACTTATAAATGCCCTTATAATCTCTTGATAAATCATAACATTTCCATACAAGGCAAAATAAAGTAAAAATGGCTACAAGCCTTGAGAGAGCATTGTGTCCATAGTGTGTGGAATGAGAGTATGTTATTGTTTTAGTACTTGAAGGGGGTTATACCAAGTATGTTATGATTATCTAAGACCATATGTGATAATAGATTGAGCTCTTGAAACATAAACCAAGATTTGGGCCTTGAGACTCAAAGAAGGTGCCTAGGAAGAAACTAGAAAGAGATTGAGAGGAAATTTGTGAATGAGATATGAATGAAATGAGGTAAAATATGTTTGGATAGAGATAAATGAAATCAAGGAGGTGATACTAAGAGTACAAGGAATAAGCACTAGGTGTAAGTAGATAAATTAAGTATACAGAGTCAAAAGAGGAGCTAGCTTATAAAAGAAGATTCAAATCAAACCATAACAAGTGAATGCCTAATTTGAAACATTATCCTAACAAAACCATAACATTGAAAACCATATTATATCATAAAAAACCATAGAAATTGAATGCCATTTGGGTCTTAATTTATTATAAGGGTCTGATTTGTAACATTATCCTAACAAGTTATTCTCAATCTCATAACATTTTTAATCCTTAAGAATACTTTAAAACCAATCTTTTATAATAATCTAAACACAAGTGATTCAAAAAAGATTTAATTATTTGGTTTTCTTAAATATTAATGTAAAAAATAAGAATGTAATGTATGAATTCTATATATAGGCATACAATGTCAATAATACATGCATTTCCATATAGGCATACAAAAAATTACATCATGTCTAACAACATAGTATCTAATGTCGAGTGAATACATCATATACTCATATACAATGCCAAAAATGCATACATTGCCATATAGGTATACAAACAGTACACCATCTAAAATATCCTAATCATTAAATAGTCTCCCTCTCTTTTCCTTCTTTGAAGAAGACTCTCCTTGGGATGCCCTACTTGTACATGGAGATATCCTACATGCCTTAGATTACTCCAAGGTTTGACTGTGAGTACTATGTTCATAGCTGACTTGCAACTGAACCTGTTCAAATATAAAAAATATTATAAATTTAAAAAGTATACATGAAACCAAGTTAAGAAACTCATGCTTTAAACTATAATAAAAAAATCATTTAAACATGCACTTGCTGCAATCTCATGGTCATCAATTTATCATTGACGCTCAATGATGAAGAAACATGGATGAAGAAACATGATGAACTATCATAGTAGTCATCTAAACTAAAATATCAAATGTCATATGATATCCCTACATACACAATAAATTCATGCATATAAGTTATATTTTCCAAAGTATATAGTAAAATTATTAAAATAAAAGTACTAAATTACAATTCAAAATTACAAGTGAATATACATACATCGGTGAGTGCCTATGTTGATGACATTGAAGCAAAAATTCATGAATCCATCTTGAATTCTAATGATTGAGGAGTGCCCACCCTCGTCATCATCTGAACAAACAACCTAATAATTAATAACTTGGGTAATTCATTGATTAAACAAGTTTCTAACAAACTTAGTCTTGCATACAGTCCAAGATTCAACTATAGTCCAAGAATTTTATTATTTTGGTATAAATTTTCGTGGAAGATTAAATAAGAAACATGCATAAGAGTGTTGAGAATAATATTTTTAGGAATCTAATTGGTCAAGAATTTGTGAAATCCTATTTGTCCATAGTCCTTGTTCTTGGAAAATATATAGTTTATAAACTAAGAAATTATGTGCCTTGTGTTTAGTCTTGTAACTTGTTATGGATTCTAAAGATTTATATAAGGAATTTTAATGACCATATAAATGGGGAGATAATCTTGATATAGGTGTATAGTGATTTGACATTGAAAGAGGAAACAATCCCTAAGTACCATGTTTGCTAAAGGGCAACATACAGTCAAAGGACTAAGTTATATTATGTTGAAACTAGTTTGGTATTCCATTGAGAATATAAGGGGTATAAGATAGTAAATAGAAGTGTATAGAATCACATATTAGCTTTTAAATATATTTGGATTTGAAGTAAAGGCAAAGTAACCTTGTACCCTATTTTCGTGTGTGCATAGGTAGGGTTATAAACTAAGAGTTTTGATTTTGCAATTGATTATGGGCTTTTATAACTTGATGTCATAATGAGAAAGTTTTATGAGGTTATTAAAAACCCAATGAAAAAGGTTTGGGGTTTTGAAACCCACTAAGATAAAATTTATTCCCTTTAGTGTGCTCTCGGCCTTGGTAATGGCCTAGAAACCCTGATTCTAGGGTTTAGTGTATAAAATGATATTTGACCATTGAAAAATTCCAAAAACTTGAAGTATTACATTATGTTATGTATTATCACTAATGGACATGGTTTTAGTAGTTTATAGTACTAAAAAGTATTTAAATGAGGCTGTGATCTAGTGTTAAGCCTAGAGAAAGGTTAAGGGAGAAGGGGTGATATACAAAAAAGGGAATTTGTCCAAAGAAGGGGGTCAAAAAATGATTGATTCAGATGAAATATCCAAATATGTATCTATAAATTTCAATATATTATAGATAAATTTCATACATGTTTCATACTAAAGAGGTTTGCACAAATGGAAGGCTAATTGGTGAGAGGCCTAAAGAAGGAAGTACAATTTTACTTGAGAGTTGTGTCAGAGGGTTAATGTGGGAGTTTTATGGGCCAAATGGGTTCTTAAATATGTAATTATTTTCTGGTAAAGATCTATTATATGCTCCCAAAAAGGAGCTTTACCCAAAAATAGGGCTAGTAGAAGGTTAAGCTAGAAAGGTGTATGTGAGGGGTAAGTATATAGATAGTTTGATTTAGTGACATGACCAAGGATGTAGAGAGAGAGTGATAAGAATCTATAAGTATTTATTTTAATAATATTATCATTTTTATTTTATTACCCAAAGAACTAAGGGAATGAGTTATGAATGGATGAAGGAGAACCTTGAAAAGAAGGGATATAGGCAAAGTTTGGTATAAAAGTTGATATAGATATGCATCAATAGATATAGATATAACCTCTCCCCCAAATAGATATAGTAGGTCTTTGGGCCTCCTATGTATGTGGTGTTAACAAACTAATCAACCCCATATATCTATATGAGGTTGAGGTCCCTTATTTGTATATGGTCGCATAAGCTATGCCATATACATGAAGGCTATAATTTATATAGATTCTCTCCCAAAAAAATAATGGGATATAATGGATGTACTCTCCCAAAAAACCAATGGAATTAACTATGTATAATGGGATCAATATTCTATGCCATCTAAAGTTATAACTCCATAGATAGAGATGAAATTATTATGCTTAGATGGAATCAAGATGGGAATTGAATTGCTAGCTATGACCATTTTGGATATTGATCATAGATATTGAACTGATATATGTGATTAAGATAACAAGGAATCAAGTGCCTAGCTATGAGGATAGTATTTAAATAAATGAGTGGTGTGCATATTGATGAAGACATGTTATGCTCGATTGGTAAATTGATAGAAATATATTATACCAAACAACTTTTATCAAATTATATATATATATATATATATATATATATATATATATATCTGTGTGTGTGTGTGTGTGTGTGTATTTATATATACATCCAATTATACTGATTAGGATTAACCTACTATGGAAAATACATATAATGGGATATCAATCAAATTTTCAACTCATTATTTTGGTTATTGAAAACATAATTGAGATTGAGGATGAGTTTCTAACATGTTACACCAATCCATGTTAATACATAAAATAATAAAAAGTCTAACAAAATTATATTAGGTATTTTATATAAATTCTTAAACAAAATATACAAAGGATGCAATTAAGGTGTATAAATATACATTTATAGTATATAATATTCAATTTAAATTTTACCTCTATAAATGTATATGGTGTCATATTGACATAGATAGATGTAGTAGCCTGCATTGGCCCACTACCTAGTTATGATGTCAAAAACAATGTCTCATCTTAGAACACAAAAAAATACATATATATCATTTAATTTAAATGTGTAAATTAGTTTTTACCTTTTTAAATTGTAAATATAACTTATAATTTTAACATTAAATTTATATAAAAGATATCTGCATGTGTGTAGAGACTCCCAATGTATCTAAACCAAATGTGTGTCCCAACAACTCATTAATCAAGACTACATCTTCCAAGCCCCTTAAAGAACCACCATCATCATCTAAATTTCCATTTCATATAATTCCATAGCATTTAAATTGGTGGGGTTGGGTATGACCACTAGCTTGAGTATCTTGATAATCTATCTTTGAATGTCTACTCATATGATGAACAAATGTATCAATAAGTACACTAAGCACATGACAAGTGTCTATCTCCACAAACTCTATCACCAAAAAGGGAATATATAAATGAAGTGGCTTTTGGTTAGGTATCCTTGTAGGTCAATTAGGTACATGATGTGTACTTGGTCGATCATGTACAAAGCCTTTCCCTCAGCCCTGAAACTCAACATAGTCAAAGTCATTTGGAATTTGATTAAGGACAAACTTTCAATAGAGTTTCCTCAAAAATTACAAGGGGACTTCATGGTTATTACAAGGGGGATAGTCAAACACCATTTACCATCATTCCCAAATATTAGCCTTAATCAAATTGTGTTGGAATTAGTGGATTAGGTAATATTTAGTTGTTATGGGAAATGGGGCATTGGTGGTTGGATCAATAAATAAGGCATAAATTTGATATTTTGTTATTCACCTTAGATGCTAACAATTTATTAGTATATTAATCCCTACAACTATCCTTATATGACCTCTATCTATCAATTTAACTTGTTATTGAGTCAACTTGACCTAATAATAACTCTAGGTTATTGGCCAAATAGGTACGGTGAGTGTTTATGGAAGTGGGCTCCATCATTCTCCTAATTATTTTCTTAATTTCAATTTTGTTCTCCACCATGTGAGCAACTAATTCCTCCTGACTACTTGGGGGATCTAGGGGAACTATAGAAGGGTTAGGTGGAGGGTTAGGTTGAAGGTTAGGTGAACGATTAGGTGGAGTGTTATATGAGTATGTTGACCTATTACAACAAAATAAAAAACAAATTTTCATTTCACATTAAAAAAAATAAAAAAAATTGATTTAATCTATAAAAACATACATCTTCTTCATGATGGCATCATCGATCTGGAGAATGGAGGGCAAAACATGAATTAGGAAATAGGAAAACATGAACATGAAGCCAAAATGCAAATAGGTAGTGAAAACATGAATGGGATGTCAAAATGTGAATGGAAAAATGAGAGTTTTTTTATAGATATAATAACACGTATCCATTATTATATATTTCAATAATGCGTATACATTATTATAATGTGTATGCATTATGGATCGATAATGTCAATCCATAATGCATACATGTTATAAAAAAAATGCATACATTTTATGTTATAATGCATATATGTTATAGGTTATGTCCATGAAATTATCTAGACCCTTCATGTTTTCTTGGGGTCAACTCTTCCTTCTAGATACTTTTGATGAAGCTTTGAATTTTTTCACCTGCCTTTTCCATGTCATCTAACTTTTCTCCTTTTCCAAGATAACACACATGTGTGTTTGCATATGGGTATGTCCATGAAATTATCCCCCAACTCCATGCACATACCCTATATAAACATAAATGTGTTTTATCTTGAAAAATGAGAAAATTTAGATGACCTGGCAAAGGCAAGTGAAAAAATTCAAAGCTTCATTGAAAGTATCTAGAAGGAAGAATTGACCCCAAGAAAACATGAAGGGTGTCAAGAGGTAAATCAATTTATTGAATATCTTGATTTTGATAATGTACATGAGATTTTTTAAGAAGTGGAAGAAGAAATGCATAAACTAAAGGATAATGTTGTTAGTCTAGCATCAAGAGTGTTGATTATAGGCCATAAAGAATTAGTACAATATGAGGAAGAGATGGAAGTAAGCATTCAATCAAAAGAGATTGTTTCATCCCAAGATAAGTCATGGCATTATCCAATTTTCTCAAGTGAGTATGTGAATCAACTATTTACAAGTTTGTCTAAACATTTAACAATGATTTCTAGTAAGGAATATGTACAAGGATTTGTGGAGAAGGTTAGTTCTTTGAGGAGGTTTATTGAAGAAGAAGAGGATAATGGGTTGATATGTGGAAAATAGGTCTAAGGAAAGAAAGAAGTTGAATGAAAAAATAGTATTCAAGGAAGTAAGAGTCAAGAGAATGAGGTAGGGGAAGAAGTTGTAAAGGAATACAATGAGAAAGGGGATCTATACACTCACCCTTTGAAGGAGGAGTAGCAATATACCAAAGGGTATGAGTAGTAAGTTAAGTATTCGCCACAATATTAAGCATATAGAGAACAAGATGGAGTGGCATACAAGGAAACATAGAGTAAATAGACATAAGTAGTGAAGGATATGTGTACAAAGGTTGTCAAGACACCTGCACAATAAGTTCAACAAGAAGCCAAAGAGGAATTTGAACAATTTGAAGATAAGATAGAATGGATCAAGCCTTCAAATCAAGATCAATATAGTAAGGAATTTTTTTTATTTAACCCCATTATGTTGTGTGTAGGTATATCCATCAATAAGTTGATAAATTAGAGGCCTAATGTAGGGCCTATGTACATGTACACATCTATGAGAGATAAGTAGAGGTAGATCAACAAAGAGCATCAACCAAGTACATCTAAAAGAGCATATGGGAAACATTCTCCAGCTTGGTAATATGATGTAAGGTCATCCTTTAGATATTCCATTAGAATGTCAATTTTGGTTTGGACTAGTTTATAAGGTGTTATAGTTTGATTACAGGGATTTATAAGTTCATACTTTTTGTCTAAGGTGTTCAAAATTTTAATTGACTTTCTTTCCAAAAGTCTCTTTCTGAAAATTTAAAACTTTTTGATCTTTTGTAAGGAAATTTCATATATTTGAAAATATGGCAATTTTTCATAAACATGTTTAAGAGGTTTAGACAATAGATAAGGGTCATAAAAGTCCATAAGTCTTATGTCATGGTTCACATGAGTCATATTATGCAAAAATCATGAATAATGTAATGAAATTCAATGACCTCTAGAAGGCAAGGCTTCAAGATTAAGTTATAGAATTATATAGGATTTTATTGGAGTTAGTTGGAATGTAATCCTTCCATTACATTAGAGTATTTTTAAAAAATAGATATTGGTAATAAATAACTTTTAAAATGAAGACTGCTTATTAGCCTGTGTTATAATTTTTTTTTTGTGTAAGGAAATTGCTTAAATGAACTAAGTATATATCTATTTAGAAAAATCAAATGGTGAGTGAATTTTTTTATTATTTTTATCTTGTTTTTTTTTTTCTATATTCTAATAGAATTAACATTGGAGAAAGTCACTTTAAGGATTCTGCCAACCCTGCTAAACTGAGAATGCCAATATACAATCTTGTTCAAGGAGAAGTTTGAGTATGTGATCCTTTCTCAATGAGTTTTATGGAATATTGGAAGAATAATATGTGTTAATAGACAATATAATAATATTTTTAACAAATAATGGTAATACTAAGTGAGTTTCAATCTAGTCACAATCACATGCATTGAAAGCACACAGTTCACACAAAACCTAAATTTTGTACTTTGCATTATTTTTATGATGAATCATGTTTTGATTAAAATTGTGATTGTAAAGGGTTTAAAACACCCATAAAATGTGTTAATAATTATATTTTGGGTTATATAATATTTGTAAATTTTAAGGATAAAGAAACTGTGTAGTAACCCTATTCATAACAATCAGGACATAGTTTTGTAACACTGAGACCTCAAATTTGTGATTATCCTGGAGGTTATGAGATTTTTATCATTGAATATAAAAGTTTTATAAGACTAATATATACCTGAAAAACCTAAATTGGATCTTTTAAACTCAATAAAATTCTCACAATGGAATTTTTAGTGTCCTTGGCTGGTTTTAGGCCCCTAGAAGGCCTAATCTAGGGTTTAGACATTATCTCGAATTGTAACCCTTTAAAAGTGCCAAAATTTGGTGAAAATTTAGTTATTAGTGTAATTAAAAGGATTATAAAGTTTTAATTCTTTTTTGTATGTTTTATTTACTATGGGGGAAGACTGTACGTCCAAGGGTTAAATAACAACCTAATAGGCCTAAACAGGGAATGAAAAGAAGTTGGAAAAGTAGTTTAGATAAGGATTTGGAGGATGTAACTTTGTGAGTGGATGGTATAGTAAAAAAGGTATATATAAGTGAGGTTAGTTGTGTGATTTTAATCCATACACCTCCATGTAAGGAGGAAAATAAGAAGAAAAGGACTACATGGATTGGAAAGGACAGGGTAGAACTATATAGAACTATCCTAATGCATTGTGAAAGCTTGTGAATGAGTTGATAAGTATAGGAAAAAAATAAGGAGAATATCTAAGGTGAAAATAACCATGACCATTAAGAATAACCTCAAAATCATTGCATGATGAATGAGTCATTGAGTCATTGTCAAGAAAAGAGGAAAAGAGGAAAATTTTGAGTAAAGGGGAAAGTGAGACTTGGAAAAGTGTTAGAAAATTTGATAGAAGGACAAAGAGGGTTAATAAGATCCCATAAAATAATGATAAAAACAATTTTAACTAGTTATTTCATGACAAAATGATAAAAAGATATTTTTGAATGAAGACTAAGATAAAACTTGGCAAAGAAGTGTATTTGCTCTGCATCACTCAATCACAATACTCATTATAATTTTTAAAGAATATAACCTAAAATGAGTTATAATAAATTTGAGTAAACTTAAGTAAGTTTGAATGATTCACTATAAAAAAAATTATATTTAATCTTATTATTCTTAATTAAAACAATGTAAGTCTATGTATATGGAATGACATAACATGTCACTCAATCTGTATAAAAAATTGATCAAATATGAGTAAATCTAAGTAATAAAATGACTTAATATGTCACTCAATATGATAACTTATGCATTTTGAGCATATAAGTAATGAAATAATATCATAGTATATGTGAAATATCAAGCATAATCATTTATAAATTATTAAATATACCCTACGTATGCCCCTAGTCTATATCAATCTTGTTTGAATCTACTTTAATTTATGCCCAACTAAACCAACACATGATTAAATTCTAGATTATCTAGATAAAATCACCCTATTTGGATAGTGGTGCTTTGTTATGTTGTCCAAAATTCCTAATTTTATCCAATGCACATTTTGGGACTCTTTTAAATGCATGTCTATTTTGGATTTCATTTTATGACCATTTTACCCTTCTTTGAGTCAACCAACATGTCAATGGGTTTTTTAAATTATAAATTGGGAGTGTTATATTTAATGCATTCCTTAAGGCATTTTACATCTATCAATTATCAATTTGGCACTAGAGTAATAAAGAAAAAAAATATACAATACGCTCAACACCTACATTTATCTAAAGTTTATACATATCACATATGGATTGCATGTTTTGACCAAAAGGAGGTACTAGGTGAAGAGTATTTAGAGTCACACCACATATGATCAAGTCACACACATACATTATAGGGAGAATTGGATTACCCTGAGGTCCCTATATTGGGGCTATATAGGAAGCACTCAATTTAACAAAGTTTTGATGATAACTCGACCATTCCTACTTCCCCATTATTTTATCACTTTTGAATTTTATCTCCATTTTTTAGGACTTCACTAGGGTTTTGAATTAAAAAATAATAAAACAAAATCTATATTATGTGAGCTCTATTAGAATAAATTTACCATAATAATATTATTTGTAAAATTTAGGTTGCTAACTATAAAATAAATCATGTAGTTTTTAGATTAGTTTGTTAGTTGTTAATCTAAGTTATTCAAATAAGTCTATTATGGACCTATTTCATAATTTAGTAGATTACATATTATTCATAGGTTATTTTCTCATCCTATTTTTTAGGACTATTATGAGCATATGTAGGGATTTATATATGTCTCTATAAATCATATTCTATAAAATCAATAAAATAATATTGGATTTATGCTAAAATTTGGTATTAGAGCATTTTAAAATCAAGACTCTATTAAAATTCCTATTGTGTAAGTTAGATTGCAGTTGTAGAGATTATGGTGTGTTTTGGTAGCTTTGAAGCCAAGAAATTTAAGCTAGTCGTATAGGTTTTCCTTCACATTAAGTTTTAAAAAATACAAAATAAAGGATTATAGATAAAGTATATTATTTGGTATGTTTTTTACCATTTTGACTTAATTTGAATCATTTAGGACCTAGTTGTATAGTCTTTTTGGATCTTGGAAGCCATTCGATCAAGTTTTACTCTATAAACCTACAGTAGATTGGTCTTTGTTCATATATGATCATACATGTTTTTTTTATAATGTAAAATTTTATAGATATATATTATTATGTGCACATTATGCACACAAGACATAAAATTTTGTATCAAGTATTACATCTTTTGGTATCCTACAATCTGTTCTAGTTTATTTTCTACTTGCAAACTAGTTTTCTTTTATTCTAGATCGTATGAAACAAATTTGCCAGATTTAGTTTCTAGAGAATCTTATTTTTTTAAAAAACCATATCCCATAGTTGGACATACACTTGTGCAGAAATATGTAATTCATTTTGGGATCCTTCAACTTGCATCCCCCTATAAAAGACTCCCAATTCTGCCCTTTATCTCTATAGCATCTATCTCAATCTAAGGAGTAGATATAGATATGGATAGGGGTGAGCCTTAGTCTTATCTAGATAGGAAAGAGACATATTCAAATATAAGGAGCCATATTCCTCTCCATAGATAATTTGAACATAAGACTGAGTTACAAATCATTTTTTCTCAATTATGAAATGTATGAATCATATTTTTCAAATATGCCTTTTATGTTATGTTATGTGTTTCATGATAGAACATATTAAACTGATCCATACACATCTTAATGATACCATACATATATTTTCTATGCCTCAAGGTGATGTAGTCATTTGGAGTAGTTATTTTATAAGGAATTTGATTATTTTCCTCTCAACACTCCAAGGTGGATTATGCTTAATAAGGTGTGATTTTTGTAATTTCTATTTCAGTTTTATCTTTTATAAAATTTAAATAATGAATAGAGGAGTTGTCTATGAGGTGATATGGATATGATAAATAATATAAGGATTTAGAGTTCCACAGACTTAACCAACATTCTGAACTATGATAATCAGGGTGTTCTTAAACTTGTTTGCAATCCATTTTTTCATGAATGCACTAAGCACATTAAAGTTCAAGTCCATTTTATATATGAACATTTTTAACAACACAATGTATAGATCCAATACTTTCCCACTCAATATTAGTGTGCATATGTCTTCATGAAGTCAATTGAATGTGATAAATTGGAGGAAATCATAAGTTATCTCTCTTGTACTCTCCAAACTATGATAAATTATGGGGGGAATGTTAGAAAATTTTTACCATAGTAATATTATTTAAAGAAATGAGGTTGTTATCTATAAAAAAACACATTTAGCTTTATATTAGTTTTTTAGTTTTTAAACTAAGTCAAATAAGTCTATTATAGACCTATTTCATAATTTAATAGATTACAGATTATTCATAGGTTATTTACTTGTCCTATGTTGTAGGACTATTATGAGCATATGTAGGGATTTATATACGTATCTATAATTCATATTTTGGAAGATCAATGAGTCATATTAGATTATGTTTAGAAGCTCATATCCATGATAATATGAAAGGCATCTATATGTGAATCCACATAGATCACCAATTTACACATTTGTCACAAGAGTAGCCTCGAAAACAATAATTAATAAGAACAATAGAGTAGTTTTCCATAGTCCTAATCCACTAGTATTATCCTAGGTAGATGTGATAATCATAGTCAAATAAAAAGGTGTCTCAATCAACTTTAGACCCATACACAATCATCCATATCCCTATGTTCCCTAAAATAATTTGCTCATTCTTCATTGTACCTTTTAGTCAAAAACCTAGTTGTTCTTTAATTTAAAAAAAAAATTAAATGCATGATCAAATGTCCATTTGATTTTTCATTTACTTGCTTAGTTATTTTTCGTATTATACTAAAACTCCATTAATCATAAATTTGGTAAAATGTATTAGTGAACACATTTTATTTATCAAACATAGCCAAACCCTATATTTTTCCATAGGGTTTCCTTAAATTTATCTTCCTAGGTTTTCAAATTAAATTATGATTTTAGTCTTGTTGGAGTGGTCACATTCACACTACTTATGGTTTGAGTTATTTACAAACTAGTTTTGTCTTTAACTATGTTTACACCCACTCATGGAGTTTAGATTGATTTGAGTGTTTTGTTATAGTTATTATATATATTTTATTTGTGTGCATAAACAATATTTTATTGTGCACTAATTGAAGACAATTCACCTATATTCAAGTTGTTCAAAATAACCAAGAAAATTGTTGTGAAAACCCATTCATTAGCCTATTTAATATGCTTTCCTTATGCTTCTTTGAGATAGGTGGAGAGAGAAAATAATTCAAATTGTGTATCATTATTGAGATGAAATAATGAAGAGACTATTATGCATATTTCTTATCTAAGCTTTTTCATGTGCATAATTTTTTTCTTCATGTTTATATGATCTATATTGATAAATTTAATATTTAGTTATTAACTATCCCATCACCACTAGGGAAATAATATTGAGAGATTTTTATCTGTATCCTTGATGTTTATAGTATCCTTTAGATTTTTTTATGGATTTTGATCTCCCTCTAAAGAGTAGCTAGTCTAGTGTAGCCCAATGTCAACATTTTGGTGTTTTTGTAGTGGGATTGGCTTACTGATATGTATATATTTTTTGATTCACTAAACCCACTTCAACATTATGGGTGGGGGTGTACACATAATAATTAAAGTGTTGTGCTCATTATAAGCCCTTGACATACTACATTTTATTTTGGAGGTAGTAAATTGAATTCATCTTTTGTTCCATGGGCTTCATTCCATCAAGTGCACCTAATGTAGGTTTTGTGTTGAGATTTTTAGTCATGCTTATTGGGATGCCTTATAGCATATGTTATTTATTCACTCTCACTATGGATTTACTATTTTTGGGTACCTTACAATGATACATTTCATCTATGTTAACTCTTTATCCTTAGTTTGTGATCAATGTTTTTTACAAATTGAGCCTTATATGGAGTAACAATTCCTATTAAAATTGGTAGTTACAATGAATCGATATCCATGTATTCTAATAATATGGATTAGATACCATAGGGATAATTTTTATTTAAATATGAGTTTTACATGGGTATCTAATCATGCCTAGTTGTTGAGACCCATTCAATCTCTTTGCTTTCTCTTTTCTCACTCCCTATTCTACACTTAAGGGAGAGTGTTGGAGTGGTCATGTTCACACTAGATATGGTTTGAGTTATTTTTAGAAAAAAATTACCTTTAGCCATTTTTATACCCACTCATAGAGTTAGGCTTGATTTGGATAATTTTTTTTATAGTAGTTGGATTTGTTTTATTTGTGTGCATGAATAATATTTTGTTGTGCACCAATTTAAGACTATCCACCTATATTCAAGTTTTTCACAACAACCAAGTAGTTATTGTGAAATGAACTCATTAGATTATTTAGTAGGATATCCATATGTTTCTTGTAGACATGTGGAGAGATAAAACCATTAAGATTGTGTATTATTGTTGAGAGGCAATAATGAAGAGACTATTGTGCATAATTCATGTCTAAGTTTTTTTATGTGCATAATGTCTCTATGCCAAATGTTGTGGTAATGTTGTGTAGGAGTGATCCTATATGTTACATGAATGGATATAATACTCCATAAACTCTTATGTTGGATGGTGTGTTATAATTATTTCTTATTTTTCCTCTTGTTTATACAGATTATTTATATTAATATCAGTTATAATGCCCCATGTCTTATATACCACTAGTAATATTGGTGTAAAACACTCGATACATTCATTACTATATTTTAGAATATTATTAAAAAGGAGCATATCATTTTTATCTATTCACCAAATAATATCAAGGAATATCACTTTTCCCTAACTTCTCCTATTACACTCTCACATAGGTTACGTATTCCTATAGAGCCTTACATCATGACACCTTTATATGGTTACAAAAAAGCATATCATTTGTCCCTCTTTTTGAGATAATATTGGGACATATCATTTGCATCTCCTTACTAATTAAACACACTTAAATTCCATGCTTACACATTATACTATTAATATGGGGTTACATATTACATATTGAGATTACATAGTTACATCTTTCTATGTTACTATACTAATCCTATTTTGTATATGATATTTAATGATGTTATAGATTTATGATTTTATCTATGTCTACACATGGATAAAATGACTATTTATTTTGTGATGAGTGATATGGAGGAACCAATACATCCCTCACTTAAACCAGTGGAGCCAAAATATCTATCTGCTTATTCGATCAAGAATTAGATTTGTCATCTCTTGTTGTAGTGAGACTAGTATAGACAAAATATTGTATCTATTTGTTTAATTAGGAATTATATTTTCACCCTTGAACACCTAAGTTTTTAAATTTTAAGATTCAATTTTAAAGTTCCAAGGGTGAAAACATGGTTTTCACATCCCCAAGTTTATTTATTCTTATGCTATTTTTTCAAGTTATATTTTCATTTTATTACATCAAGAATGATTTACCAAGACATTGATCTACTTAACCACTTTTATATTTTATTGAAATTAAACTTGAGTTGTTGGAATTAGATCATGAATGAGATAAAATAAATTCCAATATATTCATCGTTCCATTCCTATCATGTAATATTTAATTATGCACTTAATTTTATGTTTTAATTTGATATGCATACATGCATTCATGCATATGCATCAAAGTAGGGCATTATGTAGATACCTAATTTTTGTAAGATACCAATTTTACATTTCTTATTTTTCATGACTTATCAAACTTAACCTATTTTTTTACATTTGTATCTTTTTAGAAAATTTCCATTCACATGAGACCCATCACAACCTCTTTTAATCCATATTTCCTCATAAACATTTTAGATCTCTTAGTTTTATCCATAAATATCCATCCAATCATCATCAAGATACTTTGCTATTTTTTTAGCACTTTTATAAACATGTACATAATTATGGCTCCATTATTCTATCATGAATTTAATATTTTTTTCATAATTCTGGTCACTCATAGGTTTTGGGTCCTTTCAACCAAAGCTAATTTCCCATGCCTTGAAGTTTTATTCATAATGATTTTCATGGTTATCCTATTTGTAAATTTATCCTTGTGGAATATATATATATATATATAGGGTTACCTTAATCCATTTATCATCTCATTTAATCATCCAAATATTTTACATGTAAAGTCTCTTATGCACTTTGATCATGTATTCTAAATAGTTATACATAATTGTCAAGGAACATACACATTGAGATTACATTGCTCTCATGATTTATTCAACTTTTGTGCTAATACAAATGATACCAAAATAAGGCCATAGTAAAACATATAGTTGAATTTTATTATCTAAGTGAGGAGGTGAAACCCTTTCTCTCCTTTTTTTAGGATCACTCACAAATCAATATAACTACATTAAGAACTAATTTTCATCAGATATGTTTCTACAACCCTCATAGGGGTATGGGATACTAACTTGAACATATTCCCTATTCTTAAGAAATTGTAAAAAATAAGGGTCCAGTCAAATAATATAATATTTTTGTGAAGTGAAGCTATAAACATAGTCATCAACATCTGTCAAAGCATCAACATAAACATTACACATTTACATTATCACAATAATTTTCCATAATAAATAAAAGTTGTTTGAATCAGAGTTTGATTCCAACACTTATATTGTTTATAGACCCATGATTCTAGTGACATTACATAATTGGTGTAGTCGTGGTTAGGGTTCTTAGTGAAAGGATGCCTTACACTACACAAACCTCAATGTTTTACATAATGTATTACTAAACTTATTTTTATTAATAAGTCAGGATTAAAAGATACCAGTAAATTGTTAGCTTTAAAATGGAGCTCAATGGATCTTTAAACTAGTACTCAATTTATTATCCATCCCATCGTTGTGGCATCCTCATACTGGCATCCACTCAAGGTAACATTCCTTATTATCCATGAAGTTTTTTTCAATTATTGGATCACTCCAAGAAATTTTTTAAGTTGGATTCTTAACATTATAATGGCCTAGTTTGAACTAGTATTGATAGCCATCAATGCCTTTGCTTTGGTTGATATCTCACACAATCAGTTGGTATATGCAATTAATGGTTTCTAAGCATATCCATAGGCTCTAAAAAAATTTATAGCCCTAATTTAGAATTAAATTAATATTTTATATACCTTGAGACATACATATAATATAATCATCAAATTGTATCTATGCTCATAGATATTATTGGATGTCCTTCTCTGTTGTCATATCATCTATTATGCCATCTTAACTTGTATATCGCTAGGTGTTTTTCCTTATAGTTGATTGATCATCCAAATATATTTCACTTCATTATGTCCTACATTTTATACTATGCACCTAACATCTACACTCCCATGACTTAAATGTTCCTCTCTATATACCATCATACCTGACCAGGCTCCTTAAAACTCTTTCATTCACTTGTATTATTTTTCATTCCCATTATGCACTTATTATCTCATGCACATTATTTTACCATTTTTACCTTGATTTTAAAAATATAAACTTTTCTTAATTTTTAGTGTGTCTTTATCAAATTCACTTTAGGCTTCCATAAGACATGACTCCATTGTGCACTGTCACATGAATCCTTCTATGCACTACCTTTTGGTCCCTTTTAATCTTGAATTATTGCACATGTTTCATATTCCTTTACATCACAAAGCTTGTAACCATGTTTCATTCTCAAACTCTTTATAAAACTTGATTATATTTCTTCCATGCAAGTGGAATCTTATTTTATCCACAAGTATTCCAAAATTTAGTGTTATTCAACTACACACTGGCAGTTGATGTATTTATATGATTGACCGAATCTATTTTTGGGTGATTCAATATTTCTAATTCACCTAGGATGGTTTTTCATCAATGATGTATAAAAATTCCATGGTTTCAGTCTATTTAGTCTCAAAATCCTATTTTTAGCATCAAAATTCAAATACAAAACCCAAGTGTGTATGTTTCAATCACATATCTCTCTTTCTCTATGTTATCCATGTTTATTTAATTTTTCAATCATTCAAGATTTTATTTTAAATTTTAATGCACTATGAAATTATGATCACTTTATTTATCTTATATGTCCCTCACTCTTAAATGTTTACTATCCTATAATGTCTTTTACCTCTTGTGTCACTATTTAGTTGAACATGGAAAAGATAGAGTCAAATGTAATACATATATGTTTATTATTCATTTATTTTATATCTATGTGAAATTTGGTCAATTAAATATGTTATTATAGGCTTGAATATATTTAGAAGTCATGCAAAATAGTGATGTACAACCCTGATCATCTAAATGCACATGTTTTCGTAATCCATGGTCAAAATCTACCTAGATTTTAAATGGAAAAATAAATTTAATTGTATTTTTATTACATAAGTTTACTTCTTTGTGGCTAATTGAACCTAAAAGAGAGTTTCACATAAGGCATTGCAATAATTTTATTGAGTATAATTCTAAAGTTTTCATACACATCTAATAATTCACTTCTAACACGTGTTTTATATTTTGTAATTGTATTTAATGTTATTAATTTAGATTTCATGGTCTAAATAAGATAAAACTTGAGACTAATTCAAATTATAAAATATATGTATAAATTACATTAATCTAAATGTATAAGGTAGAGTATGATAGGATTATTATAATTTTTATTTATTGAAATAACCAAGAGAATAGGGTTTTTAGCTTGTTTCAATTTTTTTCTACTTTGTGATAATATAAAATCATCAACAATTATCTAAAATGGATTTATAGTCAATTGGATTAGGAGAATGACTCTAAGAACCTGATTGGATAGATCCAATGATGTGAAAATTCATACAGTGGTCAATTTGTCTACTTCTTACTAGACATGTTTGATACATTTGTACTAGTCTATTATACTATATGTCATTGCACCTTCCTATTAATATGGTTCTTATGTAATTTTAGACATTTGGTCTTGTCCATATATCTAATTTTTTCTCCTTCACCTTGAAGCCCTAACTCCACTTTTGAAACATGTTTTTCCTATAAAATGGGGCTAGATAAGATGAGTTGGACAACCCCAACCACCCCCAACTAAGTGGTTAAGCATTGCCTACATTCTAATACTCAAAAAATGTCTTAAAGTGCACATATTTATCTAACCTAATTATGTGCATTTTTTATAGTGATTTTATAAAATTTCTAGAGCTTTTGTGGATTTAGACACTTGAAAATATATGATTTTGACATTATAATAGTATTTAGACTTGGATTAAGCATATTTATTTGAGTAAATTTTAGATTTATATGCTTTAGGGAAGTGCCTTAAGAATGTCCATATGTATTCCTAAATGTGAAAGTGATTTTCTAGGTCAGTGTTATATCAATGCTAGATCGATGTTAAATAGGAATAGGTTTAGGATATATGTATATATTTATGAGAATATTTAGTTAATTTACATATAAATTGACATGCAAAATTGATGGGTTGACCTTGTCAGTGTAGGCTTTTTCCCACTATGTGGTTTTACCTACATAGTCTAATTAACTTGCTTAGGTTAATATAGGTCATTATTGGAAATGTAATTTACATCATTTTTTAATTTTGAGTTGAGTTAATTAACTTTTTGGGTGACCTAATTCATCACTATATAATGTACCTTCCTATTTACTTTTTAGCTAATGTGCATTAATGCAATTTTTGATTGTGAAGACAACCTTCTTATTTATTAGTTACTTTTTGATTTTAATACTACAAATAGGGTTTTCTTCATGAATTTGATCCTATCTATATCAATCTTATATTATGACACAATCCAACATGGTATTAGAACATTTATTGTAGTTGAATGTCATAGCCTCTATTGTGAATCTACCATTCTAGCTCATTTGGTACTTTTTCATTGATTTTATTTTTCTAGGGTTTAGTGGAATTTATAGAAAATACATGAAAATACATACCTCCATTGTCTCCAAATTAAAAATATACAATTCCATTAAATTTAGAAGGTTTAAAAACCCTAGATTCAACTATTCAAATGACCTAGTTTTGTGATAGGCATTTCATCCATTTTTTGAGATTTTAAAGGCTAGCTTCTTGAATTTTGCAAAATACATACCATCTAGTGCTCATAATGAAAAACTATTTTTAGGTTTTTTGAGGTTTGTTGAAAAAAATAGTGGGTATCTATTTTTGTTTGAATTTGTACCAAATCTATAGATTTGAAGTTTTTTAGCTTCGATAGTGTTTTTCCCTTTTGTAGATATTTTGGTAGATTTTGGTCTAATAGTAGAAATTTCCACCCTTTCCAACACATTTGGTAGGATTTAGTACATTTTACCCCTCTACATACATTTTAGGTTCAAAATACATTTTCACATACTTGTACATAGTCATAAAATTTGTAACCCCTATTTGCACAATCCCCAAATTCTGTGACCCCTGCTTCCATAGTTGCTAGAATCTATGACCCTTACATGTACCTAAGGTAGGATCTAATCCCCATTAATTCATGTTTAATATAACCCAACACCACTTTAATAACCTTAGGAGGACTCTGACCCCTATCCACATAGCTTATTTGGACTTGACACCCATGCATGCATCTTAGGCAAATTTTGATCCTAATGCATACACGTATAATAGAACTCAACTCCCATATATGAACAATAAGTTTAATTTACCCTCTTACTAAGCACACTCCAATTATTTACACCCTTCAATTTACACTTAATGATGTCTAGGAAATCATCAAATTTAATATCAGGAGGTGTGACACTATTCATTTAGATTTGGGAGGAATTGGTGACATTTGGTGAAATTCATGAAAATACAAAATATGACATCATTAAGGGGGGAGGAACTCATAATAAACCTTATCCCCATATTCATATGGTAAATTATCCCTTGGTCACAACCAACCCAAGGGATTAAATTATCCATAAAATTTTGAGCTAATTTTGTGCATACACAAAATTATGTAAAGTGGAAAATTCTTCTAGGAGCAAGAAATAATCAAACGTTTAGCTGATAGATCCTTTTCAAGCACTACTTTTTTGAAAGTGTGGGTTCTATCAAGATTTATGCATTGGTGATATTATCATTTATAGTAAAATTGAACCTTTATAGTTTCAAGGGGGTTTTAGATCCTAGTCTTTCAACACATCAGTTTAACACATACCTACTTAGTACAATGGATTAGTCTCAAGTTTTAATTCTTACTTCATTCAAATATCACAAGTGGAAATTCAAAATACAAATCCTATTAAGGATTAAAGGATTATAATGGATCACTATGGGTTAAAATATAGAACTGACACCAGAGGTAGAGAAGGTGAAGTGGTATAATAGAAGTGACAAAGCCTATAATATAGTATACTATCTATGTCTCTTAGCTTGATCTTTCTTATTGAATCTAAAAATAATCTTCATGAATTCTGAACCACATTATAAAAATACTTTAGGATGTAATACATAATGAGGGGTCATGAATTGAATAAATTTCTCATCATATTGAGCACAACCAATTTTGACACCATATAATACTTTTCACTAAATTTATATCATTCATGTTATAGTTGAAACTATGTAGCATTGATAAAAAGGATGAATAATCAATTCTTTCCATCTTTTCCAAATTAGGATCTAACTCTTCTATCTTCATTTCTACCTTCCACTTAACCAAACATTTCCTTAGAGCTACATAGACAATGTCATCCTTGGATGACTTTGTTGTTGACTTGATTCAAGAGTAAGACAAGATTATTTAAATGGGTACACTGAAGTAATCTAAATCACATGCCTTAATTATATGTCATGATAAATAGAAGGATTCCAGTGGCAAAGAGAGGAAATAAAACAAGGACATAAAGTATATAAAGGGTTAAAAATCTAATGCTAAGTCTAAAGCATTAAAAGAGTCTACCTCTTCAAATGGGAAACCTAAGAAAGAGTGACTCATATGTGTCTACTATAATAAATCTAAGCATGATGAAACCAAGTGCATGAAGAAGTAGATTGACCAATTGACTAAGATTATTGAGAAGCATAATATCAGTGTCCCTAATTCTACCAATCATATTTCATCAACACATGATTATTATAAGGCCAAAGATAATATAAAGGGAAAATATAAGGGAAAAACACTTGTTCTAGTACCATCTCATCATTCCACATGGTTAATTGACTCTAGTGCCTCACACCACATTGCTTCATTATAGAACCTTTTCTTGTCCTTAGATTTTTTTCATATGCCTTCATCTTATTAGGTGATGATACTATTGGCCACATTTGGTCTACATAGAGATCTTACCTAGAAATGGTTTGATTAGGTAGACCAAATTTTGGATGGAATGACTGGTCCATAGAAATCTTGTAGCATGCAAAGCTTTTGAGACACCTTAAGCTTTCTTGACATGTATTTTATCGATTCATAAGGGGAAAGTATACATAGTGAGCTAAAGGGTCTGAGAAAGTTTTCATGTTGATCAAAGTAGTTCTATGTCATAGAATGAGTCTGTATAAACTTCAAGTTTTCATAATTTCATTCGAGCCTGCAAGGATCAAGAAACAGGGCAAGTTACACAAGTCTATAAAAGCTTATGAGCTAAAAAGCTAAGTGTTAATTATTTTTATCTTTTATTTTGGCTAATTTAAATTCTTTTAGACCTTCTATTTGAATGAATACTAATATTTCCTTCAAGATAAATGTTTTGGGATTTTTGACTAAGTGTTGGGAAGTATTTCAGATATTTCGTTCGAAACACATTCCCCAAGGACCCAATTTCCTTCAAAAATTTTATCCAATTCAAAATCTAAGACAAATTATTTTGGGAAAATTATCCAATGATAATTTCTTTGAATATCAAATTCTCTCAGACATTTTATTTATAGAAAAAACCCCATAGGGTCATTCTCTCAAACATTTTATTCGTAAGCATAAGTTTTGAAGATCATTTCTTTCACAAAAGTTGTTTTTCACAAATCCCATAATAAAAGACATAAGATGGAATTATTTTAGGTAAAATGTCTCAAAAATGAAATCCTAAAGTCATTCTTTCAAAAAAATTATCTGATACAAAAATCATACAATAAAATTCTCAAAGACAAAGGAAGATTTCTTTTGGGGAAATTGTTCCATAATAATTTCCTTGAGGACATGTTTATTTTAGGCAAAATGTCTACAGTAATAGTTCTGAATAAGATAAAAGACCAATGCAAGAGCTTCAACATAATGGTTTGTCCCAAATAATTTGATCCAACAAGTATGATGTTTACATAAGTATCAAAATCAAGCTCAATAATTGGCAATTTGAGTTCAAAGTTTGACGGGTTCACAGACATGAATGATAGTCGTATGTACATCTTTGATGGTCATGCAAACATCAAATTCAAACCATAGTAAATAACTATTGAATTTCAAATATCTTTATGATGGTCATGTAGACATTAAATACATTCACATGGACATCAAAGATAGGAACACAAACATCAAAGATAATCCCTACAAAATATTCAATAGAATTTAAATAAAAAGATTAATGATCGATGTTAAATCGTATAGAAGATCCAATGGCAAATGGTGAATGATAGTTTAATGTACATAGGGAGATTAATGGTTCACATTCTAACATAAATTCAAATTTAATGGCATGTGATAAATTCAAAGGGTTTCTTGACTAATGTAGGCTTGACAAGTGCCCAAATATTGGGTACCCAAATCAAATATAATGGTGACTAGGTATAGATAGGTAAGTGGGTCCATGAAAATCTAATAGAGCACATTTGATTATATAAATACAAATCAATGGTGTGAGAAAGGTTGGGAAAGTTAAGGAGCTTAGAGGCTACCATGTGGCATAAACATGGAAGCAAACATACTAAAATTAGATCTTGAGTGAAAATGTGATGTTTCCAAGTGCCACCAACTTGGTTAGCACTGATAGGTTAAGAATAGATCCAAGGGATCACATTAACCCATGCCATAAAAATTGGATGATGTGAGAAAAATTAAATAGGTCAATGAGATGAGTTAGTTTTTGATAGCCAATGAACAAAGGTAAGCCCAAGTTTTTCAACAAAAGTTGACAAAGACATTTTTGATGTAGAAAAAGGAAAGTATGAATGGAATCAAGCTTAAGCACGATCTAGGTTGAACCAAGAACAAATATTTTTGGATTAAACATCACCATTAAGACTATGCAAGATAGAATAGGTCTTTTCTAATTTGATATGGATTAGGGTGGGCTACTACCTGATCAAATGATATAGATATGTCCAAGTAGATGTATCAAATATAATAAAAATGATATTTTAAATTGTTTTTCAATCTATAGTAGGCCTAGGTTCACATTTTAAAGTAGAGGTAGATATATGTAATTAATGGAGGAGTGTCCCAAGCCATATAAATAACTGCTAAATGTAGACTTAAGCATGGCCCTAAATATAAAGACCTTGAATTTCAATGAAAGACTTTGACGTAGAGGAACTCGAGAAGGTCCATACTTAGTTATGATTTTATTCTACAACTTGTTTTTATTTTTACATCCTCCACCATGCAAGAAAAGGATAGAATGACATTAATACAAGAGCACGCTCAAAGAGGATTATGATGATGGTTGTTTTGAATGGGATGGGGATCATTAATGATCCTTTTAGTTCCATTTTCCTCTCTTCCCATTTTTCTTCATATATATACTATATTTGAGCTCTTTTTTGGGATCCTTCAATTGGAGATAGAGAAGTTCTAAAAAATTGACTTTGTAACACTCTCTTGAAGTGATATAAGACAATTTTTAGATTCTAGTTGAATACTAAGTGTGCTTTATTGAAGTTTGATGTGTAGAGGATATGTTTATGTTCATCATGTGTTTGTACTTCATGTGTCTTGCTTCAATTTTATTGGTTTCTTACAAGTTGTATGAAGTGTTAGCTAGTGATGTTCCTCTTGAAGTGTCATAAGTCCATAGTGTCTTCTATAGACCTACCCCTTTCTATCCTTCAAGTTTTAGGTCTCATTTTAACCTTAATACAAAATAATCATGCTTGTGACCTTGTCATAGAGTCTGACCAGTCTTTGTCTTATTTGAATTCATTAGTAGTCATAAAAGTGTTTAGGCTAAAAGTGGATCTTTGAACATTTGGTATATCACCATATTTAGTATAGATTACTATTCAAGTATTTCTCTCACTTTTCACCCCAATTAATCTTTAGGTTTTATTGTAAATAAGCTAAATGATGCATCAGAGGAGCTATCCATGTTAAAAATCTTAGAGATCTGACCCAAGTTTAGGTAACCCATAACTTAGGTTTATTCCCATGTTGGACTATATTTGGAAGTAGGACCTGAACACTTTTTCTTTCAACTAGGGGGAAATATTTGTCCATAATAGTTATGGCACACCCAATGGAACCAATTGAATAAGAATCTAAAGGATTGGTGTTATCATTGGCTAAAAAATGTATAATACACTCAATAAAAGCACCTAGCAACTCTAAACATATCTAGTTCATAAAAACCAATCCCTTACCTACATGCCAAGAGGAGCAAGATCATCTAAAAGTGGTATCAACTTCAATTTTAGTGAGATTATAGCACCTTCAAGAAGAAGGAGAGTAAGAGCAAACTTGTCCCTTGTTAGAAGGTGAATCATAAGCCACTCCCCTAATAGAGCACAATCTATACCACCATTCAAAAGGTTCTATTATAGGTGAAGCCTATTTCTCATTCTATTCATAATGCTACTAAGAAATAAATATTTTGTACCCTTTAATGGGGGAGCCCTCTTAACCTTCAGAAGTATGGTGACATCCTTGATACCTCTTTGAAGATTCTACCATACTTTATAGGATAAATATCCACCACTCTTATAAATCACATTGCTAATATTTCAAACCTTTATGGAGTACATCACATTACAAAAGAAAATGTAGCCATGACACTATTAACCACATCTTTGAAAGGTAAAGCCCTATAGTGGTATAGGGGTATAATTATTAAATCAATCAATACTTTTGATGAGTTTGGTGATTTTATATGTAGACATTTTGAGGATATAAGTGACCATGTTTCACTTATGGAAAAACTTACCATAGTCAAAAGGGCACCCCAAGAATCTATGGTTTATTTCACCTATAGATTCCAAAAGACTTGGGATAGGATCCTTATCATCATTAAGCCCATACCCAATTATGCTTTCCTTTACTATTTGAGAGCATTGAATTTAGACATTTTAGTCATGATTCAATCTATGGGTGGGACAACTCTACTTGGGTATCATAATACTACTATAAGAGTAGAAAACTATTTAATACAAGTAGGAAAACTCATGTCTTTTTCCTAAAATTTAGCTAACCCCACCTACCATTGATCCACTACCCACTCCAAACAACCAAACCCAACTTGATGATGGCCAATTGGATAAATTTTCAAGCATTGAGATCTTGTTGAAATAACAAAACAATAATGTAGTGGCTCTAGAGAGACAACAACAAACTTCATATAGGCCATACTCATACCAAGACCCCTTCCAAACCCAATACCCTGCTAAATCCTACAATAGATCCCCTTATCCATCAAAAAAACAATCCCAAGGCCAACTTACTCAAGGTAGACTTTATAATAGCTATAACCCTATAACTAAAAGTAGATCCAGATCCTTAGTCCCTACATAAAATAATCTTGCACAAGAAGGTCAATGGCAGTCGGGGAATAGTCTAATGAGATGGTAATTATTACAAGTGGGGAGATGCATCAAGAACTTGGTTGGTAGAATGATCCTTCATTCTCATTCCATGACACCATGCCTCCTCCACTATAAGTCCCTCTAATGAATCAATGTAATATACCCACCATGATGTCATCAAAAGCTCAAATTCAACAACAAAAAAGCATGGGTAATGATCTAGCTGACACCATGTGCATAAAAATTAAATAATGGGAGCATAGGTTTAAACATATAGCAACAAACTTGGTGGAGACTACAAAAAATTTATATGAATCAGTTGCATCCCACACCAAGTATAAAAGGAGAATGTTGGATGACAATTTGGGTTAGCCTATGGCTTTTTCAACACCTACAAAAACCAATCAACATCCATCCATTTCAAATATAAATGCTAAAGTTCCTGTAACTCAAAAAGTGCCCTAACATCAGAGACAACAATAGAAGACTCCTTTTTTTCCTCATGTCACTCAAGTGCTAAGTGACTCTTCACTTCCAAGGTGTAATCCAAAGGTACTAGGTTTCCTTTCAATATTATGGATCATATAAAAAAGGCTAATGTCACTATGTCCATTTATGATACTCTATCCTTTTTGGGATGGAGAGATATTCTTCAACAAGAACTCTCCAATCCTTCTCATATGAATGAGATAGCTAAAAAAGTGCATAATTTTTTTATAAATAGTAGTCATCCTGGTCCTAGTCAAGTTACTAATCAAGTTCCTAGCCAAAGCAAGTCTTTAATGTTGTTCATCCCCGTAGAGTTGTCAATCCCCATCCATTTTTTTTATCAACCATCATAAGAGACTATTTGGTGTATAATTGTATGATAGATTTAGGTGCTTTAACCTCAGTTATGCCTAAAGCCATCTTGGGCTTAAATATGTACCTAATGAAAATGGTGTCCTCTAATTAGATAGTTCCCCCAGTAAAATGGTAGTCATAGTGAAAAATCTTAAGATCACATTGGAAACTTTCCCAAATTGTGTCATCACTCAAGATGTAATGGTTGTAGACCTACCCCCATATTTTTCCCTATGCCTATCTAGGGACTTTACTACAAAAATTAGGGGATATTTATCCTCTGACTAGTCATACATGATTTTTAGGACTAGATATGGGACTAAGGTCACTATTAGGTCTGAACCTATCTCTAGGTTCCATCTAGATCCTTATATGCCTTACCTTACAAATGTCAATTGTACCATATTTGAATAAGATGAATAGGTTCATAAAAAAGATCCTCGTGATCATCTTTAAGGAATTTCAAACCTATATTTATATGAATGGGCAACTGAAAACCATGGATTTGATCCCTTTAGAAATATTGAAAAAGTAGAATTAGGGGTGTATTGTATACATGAGGAGGGTGTTACAATACCTTTCTTAATTAACACTACTCAAGAAAAAGATAGTCTATGGAACTTATTATTTAATGGCTCAAGGTCAAAAAATGGTAGTGGACCTAGGGTCATGTTGGTTTCACCCTTAAGACAAAATTACTATTTAGCTACAAGATTCTAATTTAGTTTTACTACAAACACAGTTGAATATGAAGCTCTTTTACATGGTTTGCAAGAGGTAAGAAGAAGAGGTGTAAAAATTCTTCAAGTTAAAGGAAATAATGAGATGGTTATGCAATAAGTGAGAGACATAACTATAGTCAAGAACCATCATTTGAAATACTATAAGCATCATGTATGTGATCTCATAGAATATTTCTTGGCATTTAATATACAATCCATACCAAGAGAGGAAAATCATTATGTAGATTGGCTTATAGCCACTGGAGCATAGTATGAGGTTGTAGATGGAGTTAAAATCAACTAGAGTCAAGGTAAGATCAAGGTCATATATAGGACATCAGTTCCTGATAATGAGTTAAGTTGGTAGGTATTTGACAATGATGAACAAACTATATGTTTTTTGATGTAGGAGGCAAAATTCTATCATAAAAATCAAAATATGTTCTAGCACTAGTATGGTGATTAGATAGTATAACTGAGATCCAAAAATCTGCCTAAGGGGATTGTGACATTGGAAAGCATCTTCAATGAAGATGATCAAGTAAGAAAAGGGAAAGCATGCATCTCAATGAAGGAGGAACATTATGAGAAGATAGAGATCTTCAAGGATAGATTGCTAAATTTAGGATAGGCAATATAGTAGAAGAAAGAGTTGCATTTGTTACTTTGTGCAAATAATTTTTTGATGTATTTGAATGGGAGTACAAATACTTGAATAGGTTTGACCCCAAACTTGCACAACACACCATTGAATTAAAAAGCAATGCTGAAACAATCAGGTAAAAATAAAGGCTTATTAATCCAAGAGTGGAGGAACTCATGAGAAGAGAACTCTTCAAATTGATTGAATCAAAGATAATATTTCCAATTTAGCATTCCTCATGGGTGGAAAACCTTGTGCTAGTGATAAAAAATTATGGATAAATTCATTTATGTGTTGAATTCAGGGACCTTAACAAGGTCTCCTTAAAGGACCATTACCCATTTCCCTCAATGGATCAAATTTTGAAAAAGGTAACAGGTTCTCAAATTTTCTCATTGCTTGACAGATATTCTAGCTATAATTAGATCATGGTCAAAGAAGAATATAGGCAAAAGACTACCTTCACTATAAAATGGGGCACCTATGCATATTTTAAAATGCCTTTTGGACTCTCCAATGCTAGAGACACCTTCCAAAGATCAATGGATGTTATTTTTCATGGTCTTTTCAATGAAATGGTTTTAGTTTATCTTGATGATATAAATATATTTTCAAAGAATATTAATGATCACCTGACACACTTGAGGTTTAATTTTAATTGATGTAGACAATTTGGAGTTTCATTGAATCCAAATAAATGCATTTTTTTAGTGCATGAAGGAAGAATTTTTGAGCATGTGGTGTCCAAATTTGGTCTTTCGATTGATCCATAGAGGATAAAAGTAATCATTTCTCTATCATTTCCTAAACATAAGAAAGGATTGTAAATCTTCTTAGGCAATATCAATTTCATCAGGAGGTTCATTCCATGCTTTGCAAAGTTGGTCAATCCCCTCACCCATATGTTGATAAAAGGCAAATAGTTTACATGGACAAGAGAAGGTAAGAGAATATTTGAGGCTATCAAGGAGGCTATATATCATGCCCTCATACTCTTTAATCCTGATTTCAATAAGGATTTATATTTTTATGCCTTATCTACATTAGATGTAATTTTAGCCATGCTTATGCAATAAAATAATGAAGGTTTGAAGCAACCTATTGATTTCTTTTGTCAAGCCTTCGAAGGTTATGAGGAAAGATATAACTTTGTATAAAAATATGTACTTGTTTTTATAAGAATTTTGAAGAATTTTAGACATTTAATTTCAAACAATAAGATTATACTAATGGTAGCTCATCTAAGTGTGAAGGATTTTATCCTCAACAGAGACTTAAATGAGAAGAGAGCCAGATGGGTCACTAAGTGCATGGAGTATGACATTAATGTCAAGGTCACATAGCTATTTTTAGGTAAATGATTATGTGAATATCTTGTAGAAGATGTGAGAGAAGAAATGGAGATAATTTTGGTAAGTCAAGACACTCAACATCAAGTCAAAATTACTTCTCCTATAAACTGGACATAGGATATCACTAGATTTATTTAGATAGGAAAGTGTCCAATGGGTCTAAATGAATCATATAAAAGACACTTAAGATTACATTAAATTCCATACATTCTAATATATGGAGTGTTTTTCAATAAAAACATATGAGGTATGTTTTTAAGGTGTGTGGAATCATGCCAGATAAACAAGCTACTTAAGTAGTTCCATAATGGTCCAGTTCATGGGAAATTTGCTACCAAAACCACAACCTCTAAAATCATTAGAGATAGGTAATTTTGGCCAAAAATGTTTAGATATTCTCACTCTTGGGTAAGGAAATTCCCAAAATGTGCAATTTCTACTTGCAAACAGAGGCTAGTTTCCCTTCCCTTGCAACTCATACAAGTAGAGCAGCCCTTTATGAAATGGGGTTTAGATTTTATAGGAATGATACACCCCATTAAATTAAAGGGCATAAATGGATCATTACAACTATATACTAATTTACAAGGTGGGTCAAAGTAGTTTCCCTCAAGGAGGCTAATGAAGTCTCTATTTTGGAATTTTACAATAGCTTTGTGACCAAATTTGGTGTGCCATCTAAAATCATTTATGACAATGCATTGGCCTTCAACAAAAATAAGGTATGTAAGTGGGATATTTTACATGGAATTTATTGTAAGGCGTATTACCCTATAGGGAAATGGACTAGTAGAGTCCACCAATAAGAACCTGCTAAGGATTATCAAAAGAATCATGGAGGATAGTTAGAGGGAGTGGCATACTAGACTAATAATTTCCCTATGGTTAGATAAAGTGACACTTAAGGTAGCTATTGGGAATTCCCCATACCTCTTTGTCTATGGTAAAGAGGATAAACTCCCTATATCTCTTGATCTTTTTGCATTATATCTTGCACATCAACTTGAGCTTCTAGATGATGATGTTATGTAGGTAAGGTTAAATGAGATAAGATAGCTAGAGGAAATAAGAGACACAGCTATGGACATCATGTGGTCCAATCAAAATCAATTCAATACACCATTCAACAAGATATACTCCTCAAAAACATTTCATCAAGGTGATATAGTACTCAAATGGGATGAGGATCATGCAAAACCCAAAAAGTACTCCAAGTTTGATAGTCTTTAGAGTGGACCTCATGATATCATAGCTTGTAAAGAGAATAATGATTTTGAGCTTACTAGGTTGAATGGATAGAGTCTCCCCATCCCTATCAATAGGAGGTATCTCAAATTCTATTATTAATATTGTATCATGATCCTTGTACATAGGTAGATAGGTTTGTCTTTTCTCCAAGTGCCCTTGTACATTGTTTTATTTATTGTTTTTCTATTGTTTCAGGTGGTTGTTCTTATATTTATTTATTTATTATTGTTCATGTGTGTCTCATTACATTAAGATGTTTTTGGAAATAGGTAGAGACTTTTTGTAAATAATGTTTCATTTATCTGAGTCATCATGGATGAGCTTGATTGAATTCTAGGATCCATGACTAGTAGGCTAGTCAAGCCAACTAAGTGACCAAAAATGTTGGCCATATTTAGCCCACATAGAGATCTTGCCTAGAAATGGTTTGAGAAGGTGGAACAAGTTTTGGATGGAATGAGTGTCTACAGAAATTATGCAACATGCAAAGCTTTTGAAACACTTTAAGCTTGCTTGAAGTGTATTTTATCAATTCCTAAGGGACAAGTCTACAAAGTGAGATAAAGGGTCCAAGCAGGTTCTCATAGTGATCAAAGCAATTCTAAGTCATGGAACAAGTCTGCATAAGCTTTAGGTTTTCATAAGTTCATTCGAGCCTTTAAATATCTAGTAGTAAGGTAATTTACACAAGTCTAGAAAATCCTATGAGCTAAAAAAATAAGTGTTAATTCTTTTGGTCTTTTATTTTGGCTTAGTTCAATTCTTTTGGACCTTCTATTTGACTAAGTACTAATATTTCCTTCAGGAGAAGTGTTTTGGTATTTTTGACTAAGTGTTGGGAATTGTTTTGGACATTTTTTCAAAATAAATTCCTCAAGGACCTAATTCTCTTCAGACATTTTGTCTGAGGTAAAATCTAAGACAAATTCTTTTGGGAAAATTGTCTCATGATAATTTCCCTGAAGATAGAATTCTCTTGGACATTTTGTCTACAACAAAAACCTTGTAGGATCATTCTCTTGGACATTTTATCTGAAAGCATAAGTTCTAAAGACTAATTCTTTTGGGGAAATTATTTTTTACAGAGCCCATTAAAAAGACATAAATAAGAATTATTTTGGGGAAATTATCCCAAACATAAAATCTCAAAGTCATTTTTTGGACAAATTGTCTAATATAAAAATCCCATGACAAAAGTCTTGAAGACAAAGGCATATTTATTTCAAGGAAATTATTTCACAACAATTTCCCTGAAGACATTTCTTTCAGGCAAAATGTTCATAACAATAGTTCTGATAAAGACAAAATACCAATGTAAAAGCTCCAATAGAATGGTTTTCCTAAAGAATTTGATCCAACAAGTATGATGTTCACACAAGTGTCAAAATCAAGCTCATCAATTAGACATTTGATTTCAAAGTGTGACAAGATCATAAATATCAGTGATGGTTTCATGGACAACATTTAATGGTCATGAAAATGTCAAATTAAAATGATGGAAAATAATTGTTGAAGTTCAAATATCTTGATGATGGTCATGAAGATGTTAAATACATTTGCATGGACATCAAATACATGCACATAAATGCCAAAGTTAATCCCTAGGAAATCACATTTGGAATTCAAATAACAAGATCAATGATCAGTGTTAAATATTACAAGAGATATAATGGTGAATTGTAACTCATAGTTTAATGGGCCTAGGAAGATCAATGGCTCACATTCAAACATGGATTCAGATCTAACATCATGTGAGCAATTCAAATGGGTCCATGATTGAATGTAAGTTTGACACGTGTTTGAATATTAAGTGCCTAGATCAAATCTAATGATGATCAAGTAAAGATAGGTTAGTGGGTCTAGGTAGATCTAAAAAATCACATTTGAGAGTAAAATGGTAGATAAATGGTATGAGCAAGGTTGGGAAAGTCAAGGAGCTTAAAGGCCACCATGTGACATAAGTGTGGGAGAAAATATACTAACAACTAATCTAAGTTTAAATGTGAGGCTACCAAGTGGCACCAACTCAGTTAGAGATGACAAGTCAAAAATATATCCAAGGACTCATGTTAACCCATTCTATGAGGATTAGATGGTGTAAGAAAGAGTCAATAGGTCAATGAGTTGAGTTAGTTTTTGATAGCCAATGAACAAGGTGAGCCCAAGAATTTTGATAGAATTTGACAAAGCCATTTTTGACCAAGACAAAGGCAAGTATGAATGGAACTAAGCTTAAGCACAATCTAGGTTGAACCAAGTGTAGATATTTTAGAATTTAACATTTCCATTAAGACTCTATAGGATAGAATAGGTCATTTTTGACTTGATATAGATCAGGGTGGTCTACTAGTTGATCATATGATATAGATATGTCCAAGTGAATATATAAACTATAGGATAAATAATATTTTAAATTAGTTTTCAATCTATAGTAGGCATAGGTTTACATTTCAAATCAAGGGTAGATATATGTAATTAATAGAGGAGCATCTTGATCCATACAAATAGTCTCTAAATATAGACTTAAGCATAACCCTAAATATGAAGACCTTACCTTGAAAGGAAATACTTTGATACAAAGGAGCTTGAGAAGGTCCATACGTATCCATGATTGTCTTATACAACTTATCTTGATTTTCATATCCTCTACCATGCTAGAAAAGGATAAAATGACATTAATGTAGGAGTAGGCTCAAATAATATTGTGTCAATGGTTTTTATGAATATTATGGGGCTCATTAATGATCCTTTTATCACCATTTTTCTCTCTCTTACCATTTTTATTCCTATAAATACTAGCTTTGAGATCTTGTTTTGGATCCCTCAATTGGAGATAGTGAAGTTCTACCAAAATAACTTTATATTACTCTTTTGAAGTGATATAAGATAGTTTTTATATTCTATTTGAATTTTAAATGTGATTTATTCTAGTTTTATATGTAAAGTGTATGTTTTTATTCATCATCTATATGTTCTTCATGTGACTTACTTTAATTTTATTAGTTTCTTGAAGGTTGTATGAAGTGTTAGATATTGACATTCCTCTTGAAGTGTCATAAGTCCATAGTGTCTTATATAGACCTACCAATTTCTATCCTTCATGTTGTAGGTCTCCTTTCAACCTTCATATGAAATACTCATGCTTGTAACCTTGTCATAGAGTCTGACTAGTCCTTGTCTTGTTTGAATTCATTAGTAGTCATAGAAGTGTCTAGGCTGAAAGTGGATCATTAAACATTCAATACATCCCCATTTTAGTATATATTTATATTCATATATTTATCTCCCTTTTCACCTCAAGTAATCTATAGGTTTTATTGGAAATAAGCTAAATGATGCACTAGAGGATCTAGCCTCATTAAAAATCCTTCCCAAGTTTAAAGCCTAGGGTCATTACCATGTTGGACTAGATTTGGAAGTAGGACCTAAACACTTTTGCTTTCATTTAGGGTGTAATATACATCCATAACACTTGTTTTAGTTCTATCCCATCCTTCCACATGGGTAATTGACTCTAGTGCCTCACACCACATGGCTTCATCATAAGACATTTTCTTGTCCTTATATTTTTTTTTATGATTTCCATCTTGTTGGGGGATGATACTTCCATTTAATTTAGTGGGGGATGATATGTTAAAGTGAATGATGGGAAATTTCATGATTTTATATGTGTTCCCTCATTATCCATCAATCTCTTATATGTTTATCATATCACTAACATTGGTTCAAACAAGAGAGTTGAGTTCAAACCTAAATCAATGGCTATTAGGGAAGCAAATAATGAATTTATTATTTCATTTGGTAAATTAGATCACCAGTCATGATTGTATACTTTATTACATTTTTATCTTGATTAACCCTCCACTACACTGTACATTGATTTAGATGGGGTTATTAAATCATAACATAAGTGATTTGACCATCTCAACTATCTATACCTAGAGAAACTCAGTCATCATGACATGGTTTCAAGGTTTCCACATGTTCATTTTGTGATAATTTTTTCCATGGTTACATGCTTGGTAAGCATCTTGAGGAAAATTATGACAAAGTTAATTCATGGAGAGCTACACAAATATAGTTCATAGTGACATTGTTGGTCTATTTCTAATTCCTTGATTTAAGAGGACTAAGTACATGTTTACCTTCATCAATGACTTTTTGAGGTATACTTGGTTGAATTTTATTAAGAATAAATATAATGTCTTTGATAATTTTTAGGACTTCAAGGTAATTATGGAAAAACATTCAGGTAAAGCCATCAAGATTTTATGCACTGATAATGGTGTTAAGTATGTCAGTAAATGTTTTTAAAAAATTAAATTAAAAGGGGATTGAAATACAACATATAGTTCCATATATTCCTCAATATAATGGTGTTGTATAATGTGGAAAGATAAAACCATTCAAATTATGTATTATTCTTTAGAGGCAATAGTGAAGAGATAATTGTGTATAATTCTTGTCTGAGCTTTTTTATGTGTATAATGTCTCTATGTCAAATGTTGTTGTAATGAAGAGTAGGAGTGATCCTGTGGGTTACATGAATACATATAACACTCCATTAATTTTTATGTTGGATTTTGTTTTAGCATTAATTTTTATTTATCTTCTTATTTATAAAAATTGTTTATATTAATATCAGTTCTAATGACCCATGTCTTATATACCACTAGTCATATTCGTGTAAAACACTTTATACATTCATTACTATATTTTATCAATATTTTGGCATATTATTATAGAGGGGCATATCATTTTTATCTATTCACTAGATACTATCAAGGAATATCACTTGTCCTTAACTATTCCTATTACACTCTCACATGGGTTACATATTCCTATGGAGCCTTACATGATGACTCCTTTATATGGTTACAAAAAATCATATCACTTATACCTCTTTTTGAAATATTATCAGGAAATATCATTTGCATCTCCTTACTAATTCAACACCCTTACATTCTATGCATACACATTATACTATTAATATGGGGTTATTTATTACATATTAAGCTTACATGGTTACATCTTTCTATGTTCTATACTAGTCATATGTTGTATATGATATTTAATTATGTTATATATTTATGATTTTATCTATGTTTACACATGGAGCACATGAATATTTATTTTTTGATGAGTGATATGGAGGAACAAATACATCCCTCACTTTAATTAATGGAGCCAAAATATCTATTTGCTTATTCAACTATGAATTAGATTTATCCTATCTTATTGTAATGAGATTGGTATAGCCATAATATTGTATCTAATTGTTTGATTAGAAGTAGATTTTCACCTCAAGCACTTGAGTTTTTAAATTTTAAGAGTCAATTTTAAAGTTCAAAGGGTGGAAACATGGTTTTCATACCCCCAATTTTATTTATTCTTATGCTTTTTTTTCAAGTTATATTTTCATTTTATTACATCAAGAATGATTTACTAGGACATTGATCTACTTACACATTTTTTTATTTTCTTGAAAGTACATTTGAGTTGTTGACATTAGATCATGAGTGAGGTAAAATAAATTCCAATATATTCATCCTTCCATCCCTATGATGTAATATTCAATTATGCACTTAATTTTATGTTTTAATTTGATATGCACACATGCATTCATGCATATTCATCAAATTAGGGCATTATGTAGATACCTAATATTTATAAGACACCCTTTTTTTATTTCTTATTTTTCATGATTTATCAAACTTGACCTATGTTTTTAAATTTGTATCTTTTCAAAAAAATTCCATTCACATGAGACCCATCACAACCTCTTGTCATCCATATTTCATCATAAACACCTTAGATATATCAATGTTATCCATAAAGATCCATCCAATCATTATCAGGCTACTTTGATATTTGTTTTTAGCACTTTTATAAACATGAACATAATTGTGGGTCCATTATTCTTGCATGAATTTAATATTTTATCCACAATTTTGGTCACTCATATGTATTGGCTTCTTTCAGCCAAAGCTAATTTCCTATGCCTTAGAAGTTTTATTCACAATACTTTTCATGATTAGCCTATTTGTAAATTTATCTTTGTGGAATATGTATAAATATATAGGTTTACCATAATCCATTTATCATCTCATTTGATCATCTAAATATTTTATAGTTAAAGTTATTTCACTAATTTTTAAATCATTTTCTATTTATTTTTGAAAACAAGTAAAACTAGATAAAGGGGGAAGGTGTAGGTGAACTTGGCTATGGTGGTGTGCTCCATTAATCCATATGTCATGAGTAATCCTATTTTACTGTGGAGGAATGACCTAAAAATCAATAAGACTTAAATACAATTAGGATTAGAATGGTTGGTAAGTGGGCTGCCTAGAAAATGCTAGCTCTTAGAAGTATGAAACTTTCTAGGATGGATGTCAACCCACTTGTTAAAACAAGTTAAGTCCAAATGATATTGATAATAAATTATTAATAAAAATAATAATAAATTAATTTAAACAAATGATAAAATACTTTGAGAATTCTTGATTCCTTTAAAAACAAACTAAGCTAATTTGCATAAAAGAAATATTAAGGTCATAATAGTCAGGTCTGGTTGCTATATCCTGACACTATGTTATGACATGGATTGAGAAATAGACATTTTAGTGGGTTTTATTGATATTTTTGTCCCAAATTTATCAAAACATTAAGTACCCTAAGGGAACCCCATAATTTTTTGGAAAAATACCTTAAATTGACCCAAAATGCCCATTTCCTTAAGCTTGTAGAATAAGTAACTCTACATATAATTTGAAGTTTAAAAAATTACAATTTGCTTCTCAAGATATAGATCCTATAATGCATTATTCAATACAATCCAAAGATATAACTACAATTTTCAATTTAAAAAATTGCAAATTGCAGCCAAACCTCTAGATCTTGCAATACACTAGCTAGCAGAAACTGGAAATCCACTTTCAATTTGCAATTTGAAAAATTATAAATTACAATTAGAGTTATGGTTCCCATAAACTAATTACCCCACATAAATCAAAACTCAAACTACAATTTTCAATTTAAATTTTTTTAAATTGTAGGCAGAGTTCTGCTTCCCTCAAAATACTCTAATTAGAATCCAAAACTTAGAGAGCAATTTGCAATTTGTAAAATTATAAATTACAATCCAAGTTCTACTTCCTACCAACAATCGAGCTCACAGAATCTAAAACTCCAATTTCAATTTGAATTTTTTTTGAAATTGTAAATTGTTCTTGAACTTTCGTATTCTTATTTTTGAAGAGGTCAACCTATCCTTTCTTGTAGGCTCTGGAGGTCAACATGTAATTTGAAAATTTGTCAAATTTTAAAATTATAAATTTTTAAAATTGTAAAATTATTTGAAGACTCTAAGATTGTACCAAAAACCACCATCAATCCATTAATTTTAGGTAATTTTGGTCTATATAAACATGGAATTATGATTTATTTAGTCATTATTTTAATCTTGTTAATTGCATTTCGAGCTCGCACCTTGAATTACACACTTGACGTCAAGTCATGACTGTAAACCATGCCTTGATCTTCATGCCACGATTCCATTAGCACCCTACAATGTACTCTTTGAATCCCATGCATTTTGTTCAATCTATCATTTCTTTCAATCACTCTTGCTTTGCATTTTCCTTGTAATTCATTTTGAGAATCTAGTTTTTATTTAGGGATTTTTTCATGTTTTTCCATCTTTATGTTTTCTATATTCATCTACTAGTGTCACAAAAAGTCTTCTAAGTTTTTCTTTGTATAATTTTTCCCATGAAATTTTCATGTGAAAACTGTAGGGTTCATAATTAAAGAACCAAGTGAGTATACTAGCATATATTCTTAAAACTAGAGCATATTCCTTGAAAATATTCCCCAAAGTTATATAGACATTCCACTTACAATTCACACCTCCAATTTCCATAGGATTTTAATCTATTTATTACAACATAAAACCTCGTGGACATTCCTATTTCTTAGAATAATTTCAATTCCCTATGGAATTTTGAACTGCAATTTTCACCCCAAGGTTTTATGGAGTTTTACATTGCTAAAAAAACTCCAAGTTCCATGTACATTCCATCTACAATTTTCACCTCCAATCTCTACTAAGGATTTCAACCTGCTTTTATAGCTATACTTTTCTACATACTTTTCAATTGTATAAAATAACTCCAAGTTTCATCAAACATTATACTTGCTTCTAGCACCTATAATCCTACCAACTTTGTAGTTGGTTTTCCCTTAATAGTCTCTCTAGAATCCATGTCTGGAAAAGAGATGAAGTTTAATTCGAAAGGACCCAATGTAACTCTTAGATTGGAATCTAATACCACTGAGATTACAGACACAGACCTAGGTCACATTGACCTAGGTGACTTCTAGACCAAAGTAAATGCAAAATTAAAGAATGACTAGATCCAAACTATCTATGAATCTAGACTATCCCAAAAATTAACTTTTCCCCTGATGGTGCAAATCCCTGAGCTAGTATTTATACTAGCACATCATTATGATGTTGACAAGAGAGAGGTGCTCAATGATAAAGGGGAAAGGATTCTAAATTTGGACCCAAATTTCATTGATTCAATGTTTATGATACTATAATTTGAGAGTTATCTAGATATAACTCAAGAGACATCTAAAAATTTCTTTCAAGACAACAACTTGGGATGCTAGAGAGTGATGAACAAGCAATGACTGAGAATCCTTAAGGCTACCTACACCATATTGCCAAAGATACTAGTAAGAATTGATTTTAAGGATGAGGTTAGAGACATAATTATATTGCTACATAGGATCACTGGTAGTCATAATGGAAATAGTTTACAACAATTGGTGTATCAGTATATATGGGTCATATATGAGAATAAACAATATATCCACTAGGCCCATCTCATTAGTGACTCCCTCCATAATTAGTTGATGGAGGTAAAAACTACAAGAAAATTTTACATGACTAGTACCTGGTATATATATTCACCAAAGGAAGATCTTTCCTAAGACTCAACATTGTATTTAGTGAGGAAAATAAAGTATACAACTATTACCTAGACCTCATTTTGGAGGCTAACAAGCAACACTTTAGAAGAGTGAATGATGCATTCATTTATTACATGATAATAATTTTTTATAAAGAATAAGAGATAAAAAAGATAATTTGATGCACATACTATAGAGATCACCAAGTTGGGTTCCTACTTCATCTAGTTCCACACCTACTCCTACATGAGGGTATGTATATTTAGTGACTACCCTTACACTCTTCCAAGATATGTTAGTGATAAGTGTGATTTGATGGAGCTAGTGAGATAACTTGTTGAGACTCATAAGCTATTATCTAGCAAATTTAAGTCAAGAATTCATTTCCCAATTAGTATGGGTAGATACACATGCCCTCCTTAGAAAAAGCTAGGTGTGTTGATGTGGAAATGACATAGATGACCTTGAGGGCTTTGGAGGTGAGACCATACTATGATGTTCATGGAAACATCACCAATACACTAGGAATCTTGACATATTACCATGTCCCCCTACTTTGAAGATTATTGGGAAGCTTTGGATGATGAGGAGGAAGTCATATTGAGGGACTACTCTATAATAACCCTTGATTAGGTTAAATATTTTGATTTAGCTCCAGTCCTTGAGGACTTGGTAGATGATGAGTTCATGATAGATAGGGTCTAATATGATAATAAGATATACTTGTAACCCCTTACAATAGTAAGGTGGTCTATTCTTGATTCTTTCTCATTGATAGATAGAACTACCCACATGATCACTAAAACACTTAATTAGATCAGGAATAATGAGGTCTAAATGACCAAGGAGACAGTAAGTATTATTGAAAAACTACTGAAGCTCAAGAACCAAGGAATTCTAATATTAGAGGGTCCTAGTGGTGCAGAAGCAGAGTAATCAAATAGGCTAGTGATCTTCCATAATAAAAATAAGAAATATAAGGCCAACAAGGGGCAATCTAGAAAAGATGTAATAATAGTAGATCAACCGATCATAATTTCATCTGAGGACATAGTTATAGTTGAATCACCCAAAAATTTAACCCCCATTTTAGTGATAGTGATAACTCCCATCTCAGTGATTCATCCCCCAACTCTATTTGTTGTTCTTATAGCTCCAACACCTCCTCCTCCTATCTCCACTACTCCTTCACCCCAAGTGACTCCACCCTCTATTCTCATCAGCTTACCCACAACATCAAGTCCATTTCCAATAGTAAAATCAAGTCAAGTAGACACTTAGGTTCCCATTTTATTGGATACTCAAGTTTCTATTCCACTTTTCCTTCCCATAATTTCACTCCCTCCTATAATTCCTTCTATTTCATTTACAATCCCTTCCCTTCCATCCCTATTAGTTTTAAACACTACAAATTAGTATCTTTCCATGGACTCAGTCATGATAACTTTAGTTTTGTTGGCCATCCAAACACTTAGGATAATTAGTAATTCATCTTTATCCAATTCCATTTTCCCTACCTTAATATCCTTGAGTGTCCCTACTACTCTAATTGACTCATTTAAGGCTTTGGACTCCACACTTTCACCAGTCCCTAATTTATAACTCTTTGTGTCTACTCCTCTATCACTTCCACCTCATACAACCCCAATAGACACATCCATTCCAATTTCCCCCACTTCTTCTACTTTCATAGTAATCCCAACCCCTTCAGTGGAGATAAGAGAGGAGAAATCTCTTGATGCAAATGTGGACTTATAGCCTATAGATGGAAAATAAATTATAATGACATATGTTGATCAATCAATGGTAATATCAGTTTAGGATATGACACTTGTCACCATGCCTACTATTGTAACATATTCAAATACATATTCTCAAGTGATAGTGTCTACTTAGTAGGATACCATATCTACTTGGTTAGCACAAACAATGGGAAAGAAATATAAGAAAATGGTGTCCCCAAGTACTTTGGATTTTGTTCTTTCAGATATATGAAATAAATCCAAGACTACTCCTTAAAACTTATCAATAATATTATGTGGATTGATAAGGGAAATATATGTAGAGATTACAGTCCCCCCACTAGACAAATAGAATGAAGATCTAGTGGTGGGGGACTATTAGGTATCAAAAGATCACCTTGTATGTCCTACGAGGGAGGGGTTGAAACATGACATTAAATCCAACATCAAATCTACATTTGAGAAAATGGATAGTGACAAGGTCACTAAGAATGAGTTGAAAAACAAGGTTGAAAAACTCATGACTACTTTAAATAAATTTATAGAGCCCATGTACAATTAGGTCAACCTAAACCAACATAGACAGTCACCTAGATCATAGATCAGGTAATACTTGATGTAGTGATATAAATTACTAGTATGGGGAGGGAAACCAAGTAATGGGTAGAATAACTCATCTCAAAAGGCAACAAAATTATTGATATGATAAAGGATCACTATGTAGTCAAGAGAGAGAGAAGAGTAACCTTGAGAGAGTTGGTCAGTAATTATGAAAGAGAGATAGCAAGATTGAATATTTTCTATCCCAAATTGACATCTATGGAATAAATTGACATAGAAATACTCTTTGTGGACAACATATTGAAAAAGGATGGAGAGCAAGAAGAATTGGATAGAGATACTCAATTTAGAGTAAAAATGCTTACAAATGTTGTCCATAAGGCCAAGGTTGCACATGACAAGGCCACCGACATGCTATATGGCATAGAATATTTGTTGAATAAAGTGTCATGTTGGCTAATAGATTATGAAGATAACCTCCTTTAATTATAATAGGTTTAGATTAAATTAAATGAAGTGACCAAAAAGGAGTCTACATAAAATACAATCTTTACCTTGAGCTCTGTCCACTCCTACATCAAGTATCATAACACATTGGATCAGATGAATAAAGATATTCAATAATACAAAACTCTGGGGACGGAAATTTTAAATATAGAGTAAGATTTTGAGATCACTAATTTCTAATCCTTTGTCCCAAACAAGGACAAAATTTAAGGGATCTCTACTCCTTTTAATGCACATGTTGAAAAATTATAGGGTGAAAAAGATAAAGTGTCAGAAGAAGTGTTGGAAATTAATTAATTATTTACATCAAAATCATTTTTGTATTTTGTATTTTTCATTATTGTAAACATATTGAAAAGTTACAAAAATATATCTTGTAAATTATAAATATATTTTTGCCAACTCTTTTTGAGAAAGAGCCATGTGTATTTTACACATTCTATTTTGGTAGGTTATAAATTATAAAAAGTAAACTTTCAAATTACACTTTTCATTTTGACAAGTTTTAATTGCATAAGTTATAAAAGCACGTATTGAAAAATGCAATTCCAATTTTGACAAAGTGGTATGACTTGTAAGTTGTAAAATTATAACTTAAAAATATGGATTAGGGTTTTAAAAAAAAGTAAGCTATCTTAAAGTTATCTTTTGTTCTAAAATGAGTTTCACATTGGAACCCCATTTGCACGAAAAGTCATTGCAACTGTATGAAGGAGACCAAGGGCATTGTATGAAGATTTTATCAAGTTCCTTCCATGCCTCTACAATTTTAGATCATTCCAAGATCTTGCATGATCTTTTTCCAACTTGTTCACTATGCCAAGCATGCCATAACTGTTGTAGATCATGCCTCTCTTCATGGAGTTTTTAGATTTGCATATTACTCTACTAAACATTAGAGTTTTTATCAACTGCATCTAATTTATGAGATATTTTACATAAATATGGGCAATATAGTGTTTCCCATCTTATTTTTTTGTTGTTATAAATATTATTCTACATTTTGAATAACTCTTCTACATGTTGTAACCTAGAGAATCAAAAATAATTAAATATTTTCCTTTCTTGTCAAAGAAATACCTATGTATGCGAGGTTATTTGAATATTTTTAGATGTTTTAAGTCTTATTTCAGTCACAAAATTTCAATTGCGGTATTTTATACCCTTGTGGAAGATTTTTTGATTAAAATAAAATAATCTTGTCCCTTGTATGAAAAATACCAAATATTTGCCCCTGATTTCCCATTTTTATGAGTTTATGCTTCTACAAATTCCGATCTATTTTATATTATATTAAATTAATTTAGGAATAATTAAAATACACTATATAAAATATTTTGTGCAATCACCTTTTTTAGTTTTATAAATTTCATTCTCACAACTCTTTTCCCAATCAAAACCCTAGTTGAGGAGCAATAGCTCTAAAGGAGGAATTTTTTTATAAAATTGGTATTTTATCAATTGTACTAAATATAGTAAAAAGAATCTGACCTTATCTGGATGTTTACTTCAATTTTCAAGGTTCTAATTATTTTATGTTTTCCCATTGTATTATTATATTTTTACACAATGAGCTACTACATCAAGAAATGGGGGCAAAATCTATGTGATAATAGTTTTTTGGCATGACCAATGGGACCCAAAAATTACAAAGAGATTGGTGTTGTTCTTAGTGAGTATTGTATGATCCTTGTAAATTATTTAAAATAACCTAATGAATCCACTGGTTTATGGAATTAGAATTTCAAAATTTACGTATGCCAAGCAAACAAACAAGATCATCTACTAAAGGTAAGAGAGTTGATTTTTTGGAATTATCATTTCCATCTAAAAATAAATCAAAATCACTTTTGCCTTTCCCTAAAGTATATCTTTGTAATATCCCTTCGAATATCAAAACAAAAGCTCTGAATTGCTTATCTGAATTTTTGCAAAATATCTTCAAATAGATAAATAAATCACAGTATAAATTCTTATTTATTTGCTCATAAGCTTACAATAGAGATCCTCTGTCAAGTATACAAAGAATATTGAAAGTACGGCCTTAATAGCCTAAATATTCTACAAACTGGTTTGAATCTGGTACGTCTCGGCCTGCTGTGTAAAAAACATAGTCGCCGACGTCGATTATACTGCCGTCATCGGTCTACCTGTAGTTGTTAGCTTGCCGACGTCGATAATATGTCGACCGATGTCAGTCTCTGTAGGTCCCTGTTCGTCGATGTCGATGCCTGAACTTCCTGTAGATGCGTACAGATTTTCACAAATCTATGAGGGAGTCGTACGGCCGCTGATGTCGCACAACTTGTATGCTTGATCCTGATTTGTAGAATTATGGGCTAATACAAAGATCTATATCTGGATAATTCTTGAATCAAAAACCCAAAATAATGAAATACCTATAAACCCTTGTGATAGCTTCTGTGTGAAGTTATCTCTCAAACTTGTAAACACCTGTGATAACTTTTGTATGAAGTTATCTCTCAATTTGGCAATAGATTGGCTGATCTTTCACAACCTCTGAATCACACACAATGAAGAGTTGACGTTCTTCAATGCAAATGGAATCCTAGAACCCTTGGCTCAGTCTTCGTAGAAGAATTTCTTAACAAGAATCAGTATCAATAATAGTCATGAATACATACTCTCTCCCATTAGAATTTCTTATACTTCTCCAAAGGTGTGCTTGCTAAAATTAGATTCCCTTAAATTAGACTTAGGGCTTCTTAAATTAGAACTAGGACTTCTTAAATTAGAACTAGGGTCTTAAAATTAGACCAATTCTTAAATTAGAATTAGGATCCTCAAATTAGACCCAATAATTAATAATTAATAATTAATTAAATAATTAATATTTGATTAAATCAATCAAATATTAATATCTCCCTTAATTCATGTCTGAAAGAGCCCGAACGAAATCTGACCCATCTCCATCAAGACCCTCTATCCATCCCACCAGCCTATGAGGGTCGCATAATAGGCTAATCATCCGCTCGAAAATATGTCAACTAGAAGGGGACATGATAGTCCGCCCCTCCTGAAATTGCTTGTCCTCAAGCAATCTCAACTCTAGATGCTATAGAATATCTTCACTTTCCCATGTTGCATCCTCAACTGGAAAATCCTTCCACTTTACCAAATATTCCCTGATAGTCCTCTGACGCAACTATCTCTCTCTAGATTCCAAGATGGACTCAAGTACTAAAATCAACTTTCCCTCATCATCTAAGGGAGGTAAAACTGTAGAAGGTATCACACGGTGTCCTAATGCCTTTTTGAGGCGTGATACATGAAAGACATTGTGTACCTTGCTCTCTGTAGGAAGCTCTAGCTCATAAGCCATCTCTCCAATGTGTCTCAAGATCCTGAAAGGACCATAGTAACGTGGCTTAAGCTTCTCTGCCCCATTCTTCCTAAGAGTAGACTGATGGTAAGGCTGCAGCATCAGATAGACCATGTCACCTACGTCAAAAGATCTCTCGATCCTCTGCTGATCTGCATACTACTTCTGCTGATTCTGTGCCTTAGCAATATTCTCCTTGAGAGTCCTCATAATATCCTAACTCTCCTGCAATAAGTCTCCAGCACTCGGCACTCTACTGTCGCTCAGTAGTAAATCTAGAAAACTCAGTGCCTCATACCCGTACAATGCCATAAAAGGAGACATCTGAATGGTCATGTGGAAAGTCGTGTTATAGCAATATTCACACAAATAAATCCACTTGACCCAAGCTTTTTGCTGCCCTACAATGTAGTTCCTGAGGTAGCCCTCCACCCATTTGTTCACTATCTCCATCTGTCCATCAGTCTGTGGGTGGTAGCTGGTGTTAGGTGTAAGCTTGGTCCCACAGAGTCTGAACACCTCCTGCCAAAAGTGACTCAGGAACTGACTATCCCTGTCGCTCACTATGCTCCGAGGCAATCCATGCAGTCGAAATACCTCTCGAAAGAAAACCTCTGCTACTTGTGTAGCTGTGTGGGTGGTGGTAATCAGAAAGAAGTGGGCATACTTCATTAACCGATCCACAACTACATATATGCAATCTCATCCTTGGGCTTTAGGCAAGCCCGTAATGAAATCCATTGACAAACACTCCCACTTCCTGTCAGGAATTAGAAGTGGCCACAACAATCCTGCTGGATACGTGTTCTCCTGCTTGTTCTGCTGACAAGCAGGGCACTCATGCACATACTGAAGAACATCTGCTTTGAGGCCCTTCCATGTGAATCTCTTCCTAATCTATCTATAAGTCTTAAAATATCTGGGATGTCCTGCAGTAGGTATATCATGAAAAGCTCGCATGATAATGTTCTTCATAGATGATCCTGGGATCAAATAAACCCTGTTCTTATAAATGATCAAGTCATTCACAAGAGTATATCTGGTGTCAACCGTCGATCCCTCAACAATGCTAGATGCCCATGTATCCTTGGCATACTCTGCCACAATCATATGTCGCCAATCCTCAGTAATGTGGACCATGGTACTCAAATACGGCCTGCGTGAAAGAGCATCGGCCACAACATTCTGGGTGCCCTTGATGAAAGATATGTCAAAGTCATATGCCTGTATTTTACTCACCCACTTCTGCTAATGATCATTGAGGTCTCACTACCCCAAGAAATGTCTCAAACTATTGTGGTCTGTTTTGATGCAAAATTTGCTACCCACGAGATATTGCCTAAATTTTGCTAAGGCATGCATGATAGCAAGCATCTCCTTATCATATATGCTGTACAGTCTCTCTAGTCCCCTGATCTTACAGCTCTCATATACTATGGGGTGCTTGTCTTGCATAAGCACCGCTCCAATGCCCTCGCCTGAAGCATCGCACTGAAGCTCGAACGGCTTTGAAAAATTAGGTAGTGCCAAAACTGGGCACGTAGTCATCAACTCCTTAAACCTTTTGAAACACTCCTGTGCTTCAGGTGTCCAACAAAAAACACCCTTTTTAGTCAAATCTATCATAGGAGCTGCATGTCATGAATAACCATTCATGAACCTCTGGTAAAATCCACACAAACCTAGAAATCCCCTTAGCTGTGTTAGGTTTGCTGGAATAGGCCAGTCTATGATAGCGCGGATCTTCTCAAGATCCATCCGCACTCCCCCTGCACTAATAATATGACCCAAGTATAACAATTTGGTCATCCCCAAATCACATTTAGACTCCTTGGCGTACAAGGATTCCCTCTCCAAGATGCTGAGTATAGTCTCCAGATGAGCCAAATGCTCCTGCCAAGTCCTACTGTATATAAGAATGTCATAAAAAAAAACAAGTACAAACCTCCTCAGTAGTGAATGGAAGACTCTATTCATGGTGGACTGAAATGTTGCTGGCGCATTAGTGAGCCCAAATGGCATCACTATAAACTCATAGTGTCCATAATGGCAACGGAAAGCTGTCTTCTCCACATCCTGCTTGCGAACCCTGATCTGATGATAGCCTGACCTTAAATCTATCTTTGTGAAGTAATGTGAACCATGGATCTCATCAATAAGCTCATCAATATGAGGTATAGGATACCTGTTCTTAATGGTTCTCTTATTCAGGGCTCTGTAGTCAATGCACATGCGTAGGGTGCCATCCTTCTTCTTCACTAGAACAACTGAAGAAGCAAAAGGTGATTTGCTAGGCCAAATGTGACCCATAGCCAGTAACTCCTTAATTGTTTTTTTGATCTCATCCTTCAACCACTTAAGATGTCGATAAGGAGTAATCATAATGGGCTTAGCGCCCTCCTCAAGCTCAATAATGTGCTCAATGCCCCTGTCTGGAGGTCTCCCTGGTGGAATGTCACTAAATACCTTATCATGCTTGACTCTCAACTGCTGAATGTCAGGATGATACTGGGTCTTCTGCTGTCCCTCCTGCATTGGTGCCAATGTGCACTCGACAGCCCACTCTACCATGTCATGTCGCATGAGCCTCTCCATCTGATGTAAAGAAATGGTTTTGATGTTGCCATCCCGTATTGATTTAAGAATGTGAGTCTTTCCATCTACATCAAAACGGATCTCCATATCCTTAAGACTAAGAGTGACTACCTCAAGGGAATGAAGCCACTTCATGCCCAAAACCAAATCTATGTCCCCCATGTTGACCACATAATAATCAGCCTTGAACTCATAGTTGTTCAAGCGCAAGGGGAGATCTCTGATCATCTACTCACACCTGAGGGTGTAACCGTCAGCTACCTTAACTCTAATGCCCTCAAACTCTTCTGTGGTGAGTCCACGCTTTTCCACAAATCTAGTATCAATAAAATTATGTGTGGCTCCCGTGTCAAGAAGGGTAATGACCCTCTGTCCTGCCAAAACTCCTTGGAGTCTGAATGATCCCTCGTGCTGGATGCTAGATAGACGTGCCTCCTGAATCTGGAGCTCTGACTCTGCCTCTACCCTAGGCTCTGAAGCCTCAGCCTTCAGCTCCTTAGAACAATCGTGATGTTCAAAATCTTTTGATTCCTCATCCTCATAATAGGCCCACATCACCCGATTTGCTTTGCCCTTAGGTCTCAAAGGACAATCATGATTAGCATCATATGGAACTTTGCAGTAAAAACAAAGCTTCTTCCTACGTAGATCATTAAGAGCCTCTTTATCCAAAGGTAGTGCTGCTGGATTGGCCTTTGAATCATTCTTAACACCTGATCTATCTATGTTGAAACCTGGTCTTTCTCTATTCTTGTTGAAGCCCTTACTGTCCCTGGATGAAGAAGTACCTCTGGAGTTAGATCTACTTGATGGGGCTGCCATCTCCATACTACACGCCTTCTTCATAGCTTCCTGTAATGAAGGAGGATCAAAGCCTCTGATCCAACCTCTCAATGGTTCTATCAATCCCTCCATGAAGAGTACTACTAGTCGCCTCTCTGAAATGTCAGGAATCATGACTGATAACTTTTGGAAGTCACCAATGTATGACTCTAGACTACCGCTTTGGCACAACTGTGCCAACTCTCAAAAATAGGACTCTAGATCCCTCCTGTCAAAATGCTCTACCAACCTATCCACAAACTCCTGATAAGAAGTGATCTGATCATGATGGAGTGTCACCATCCCGTGGTGCCACCAATCGTGAGCTACTCCCTCAAGATGTAGTGTCGCATATCTGATAGCATCTTCCTTGGCCATTGGACGCAATGTGAGAAAGGTGTCCAACTTACTAATCCAAGCCTACATTGTGACCTTACCACTTTTGTCGAACATCACGAGTGTGAGCCTGCTTGTAGCATGATTAAGATCATTGTTCTGATGTCTAGGTCTCCTGTCCTGTCTAGCTAATCTGTAGTGCTCTCTCCTCAAATTAACAAAATGATCAAAGGTCGTCCTCTCTCAAACATGAGGAGGTAATAAATTCCACTCATCATCTGTAGCCAAGTAAACATCTGCAAATGAGGAATCTCCTACCTCCTCCTCTGCTAGAACTTCTGGTTCCTCTCGAACAAACGTAGGATGTGTAGGTCTATCTGCTGTTTTGGAGTGGCCCTGCTGGGGTCTCTGATTAACCGTAACATCTCTGTTATCACCTTGGTCCCCATTCTATCTATCATGTGGGTTCATCCTCCTTATCATAGTAGTTAGTGCCTGTAGTGCTTGTGTCATCTCACGATAGGATTCTCTGGTACCCGGATCATCATTATGTCGGTGGGCCCTGGGTGGGCTACCCTCTTGTCTATCACTCATGATAATCGGCTGCTATTCTAACAACTAGGTACCTTTAAGCAAAGCTCTATTGCGTGTGTAATACTCGTGTGGTCCCAACTCTTGTGGCTGCATAAGATTTTCAAACCCTCAGGATGGCAAGATTTAGCTTTGATACCACTATAATATCCCTTCGAATATCAAAACAAAAGCTCCAAATTGCTTATCTAAATTTCTACAAAATATCTTCAAATAGATAAATAAATCACAGTATAAATTCTTATTTATTTGCTCATAAGCTTACAATAGAGATCCTCTGTCAAGTATATAAAGAATATTGAAAGTACGGCCTTAATAGCCTAAATATTCCATAAATTGGTCTGAATCTGGTACATCTCAGCCTGCTGTGTAAAAAAACACAATCGCCGACGTCAGTTATACTACCGTCGTCGGTCTACCTGTAGTTGTTAACTTGCCGACGTTGATAATATGTCGACCGATGTCGATCTCTGTAGGTCCCTGTTCGTTGATGTTGGTGCCTGAACTTCCTGTAGATGCGTACGGATTTTCATGGATCTGTACAGGAGTCGTACGGCCACTGATGTCGCACAACCTGTATGCTTGATCCTGATCTGTAGAATTATGGGATAATACAAAGATCTATATCTGGATAATTCTTGAATCAAAAACCCAAAATAATGAAATACCTGTAAACCCTTGTGATAGCTTCTATGTGAAGTTATCTCTCAAACTTGTAAACACCTGTGATAAATTCTGTATGAAGTTATCTCTCAATTTGGCAATAGATCGGCTGATCTTTCATAACCTCTGAATCACACACAATGAAGAGTTGACGTTCTTCAATGCAAATGGAATCCTGGAACCCTTGGCTTAGTCTTCGCAGAAGAATTTCTTAACAAGAATCAATATCAATAATAGTCATGAATACATACTCTCTCCCATGAGAATTTCTTATACTTCTCCAAAGGTGTGCTTGCTAAAATTAGATTCCCTTAAATTAGACTTAGGGCTTCTTAAATTAGAACTAGGGCTTCTTAAATTAGAACTAGGGTCTTAAAATTAGACCAATTCTTAAATTAGAATTAGGATCCTCAAATTAGACCCAATAATTAATAATTAATTAAATAATTAATATTTGATTAAATCAATCAAATATTAATATCTCCCTTAATTCATGTCCGAAAGAGCCCGAATGAAATCCGACCCATCTCCATCAAGACCCTCTATCCATCCCACCAGCCTACGAGGGTCACATAATAGGCTAATCATCTGCTCGAAAAGATGTCAACTAGAAGGGGACATGACAATATTTTAATTTTATTTTCATCTCTTCCAAGTACTCCCATCATTTTCATACCTCCCATAATGGCTATAAATTTAAATTTTATAGATTTCAATGGAGGTAACCCACTTTAGTTGGCGCAGTATGATGATATACCTACCTCAGCTTTAAAAAGCCTCCTATATTTTATTGGTGAAACTTATACCACTCCTATAGAACACATACAAGTTGTTACTAATATATGTTTAGTCCACAACATGTTACAAGATAATGTTATAATAAGGATCCTAGTCTCCTCTTTCAAAGGTAAATCCTTATAGTGATACTAAGGCCTTCCTCCCAACTCCATCTGAGTTTGGGATGACTTAGGCATTAAAATATGTACTCAATTTTAAGAAAATAGTGACCACCTTTGCTTGGTTGAACAAGTAACTTCTATTGAATGGGATCCTCATGAGCACATGACTGACTTCAATTTCCATTTTTAAAAGACATGGAATAGAATTCTAGTATTGGTCAAGCCAAATTTAAATAATTCCTTCTTATATTACTTGAGAGCCCTAAATAGTGATATAAGTATTATGATTAGTCAATGGATGGAACCACACTTCCTAATGCCTATGAAATTGTAATAAGGGATTTTTTTTTTAGTTCAAGTGGGGAAATTTTCCCCAAGGCCACCAATGCCTTTATTTCTAAAAATGCCTCCTATTCCATCACTTATAATTATTCTAATTCCCACCATGATCAAAGCACCAAATTTAACTCCCATACCTACAGATGATTTATATGAGGTTAAGTCATTACTCAAGAGATTTGGAAATGAGTTAGTAGCAATAAAGAGGTAGCAATCCTATAAATACAAGCCTTATCAGTAGACTAACCCAGCATACCAAACCAATAGACAACAATACCTAGGTAATTCTCAGCCACAAGGTCAAAATATGAAATCAAAACCTCCAAACATATGTGCTCTACCTAAACTATATGCTACCAAATCTATTATACATATTCAAAAAAAGTTAGCACATGAGTATGAATGGTGTTATCCTTGCTCTCAACCACATAAATAGAATACTTGTACTAATGGTGTCACTAGTTAGGCCTTGATGGTACAAGGCATATCTAACACACAAGGATAGTAAGAAGAATTCACTTCCTAATAAGTAGATACATAAGAACATGCTCAAGGTGAGTCTACTCTTCTAAACTGGCAAGAGGAGGATTTTTTGGGTATGAATCAAGAGAGGAGGTGGTGTTCAATAGTGAGGGTCCTATGGTAGAAAATACACATTCAAAGAAAAGAGCAATAAAAATTGATCAACCCCCCAGGGTGGAATAAGTTATAACTTCCAAAGTTTTAAAAGAGATGACAAAGATTAACATAGTATAAAGGCCACCTTTTGTACCTATGGGCCAACCCAAAGCAAAAGTGTCGACTCCAAATCTTGTAAAAAAGGACATAGCTCACATAAAGTTACTAGCAAAGGTTGGTAATATTCCTTTTAGCATTGTTGAGTATATGAATAAGACTAATTTGAATGATACTATGTGGGAAGCACTATCCATTTTAGTACAACAAAATTTCCAATAAGAGGCCTTAATTTTTTTTGAAATAATAGATAAGGTTCTAACTAATGGACCTAATGATGTAATTAATTTGTGTCAACCAAAAATTAACACTAATATAAGAAAAAATGTTAATCCTCCCCTTTCTATCTTTCAATTATAGTAGGGAAGTATCTCATTCATAATTGCATGTTATATTCAAGGGATAGTAGTTTAGTGATGCCCAAAATAATAGCAGATGCCCTTGGTATAAAATACACACCTATAAATAAAGGAGTGGTTCAATCGGATGGGACTATTGTTCTAATAGTAAAAACAATAAAGGGTTTAAACCTTAATATTCATGCTTGCCTAAGCTTGTCAATTTGCCAAGATATTTTAGGTATAGATCTCCCCCCTTATTTTTTCATTTATCTTTCATGAGATTTCACTAAAAAAATGATAGGGTATCTATCCACAGATTGGTCTCACATGTTTCTTAAGATGAGATATGGAATAATAATAATAATAAGATCTAAGCTAATCACAAAATACCATATTGAGCCATATAATCTAGACCCAAATTTCATTGATTCAATGTTTGTGATATTAGAATTTGGGATTTATATATATATATATATAACTCTAGAGACATCCAAAAATTTCTTTCAAGACAATAACTTGGAATGATAGAGAGTGATGAACAAGCAATGACTGAGAATCCTTAAGGATAACTACACCAAATTGCCAAAGATACTGGCAAGAATTGATTTCAAGGATGAGGTTAGAGACATAATTATATTTCTACATAGGATCACTGGTAGTCCTGATGAAAAGAGTTTCTAGCATCAGATGTATTAGTATATATGGGTCATCCATGAGAATAAACAATATATCCTCTAGGTCCATCTCATTAGTGACTCCCTCCATAAGCAGTTGATGGAGGTACAAACTATAAGAAAATTTTACATGACTATCACCCAGTATATATATTGGCCAAAGGAAGAGCTTTCTTAAGACTCAACACTATATCTAGTGAGGAAAATAAAGGATATAGCTATTATCTATACCTCACTTTGGAGGCTAGTAGGCAAAACTTTAGAAGAGTTAATGATGCATTCATTTATTACATCATACTAATGTTTGATAAGGAATAAGAGAGAAAAAGATAATTTGATGTAGATACTATAGAGATCACCCAGTTGGGGTCTTACTTCATCTAGTTCCCCACCTACTCCTACATGAGGGTATGTAGATTTAGTGACTACCCTTACACTCTTCCAAGATATGTGAGTGATAAGTGCGATTTGATGGAGCTACTGAGATAACTTTTTGAGACTCATAAGCTATTATATAATAAACATAAGTTGGGAATTCATTTCTCAATCAGTATAGGTAGATACACATGCCCTTAGAAAAATCCAAGTGCATTGATGTGGAAATGACATAGATGACCCTAAGGGATTTGGAGGTGAGAGCATACTATAATGTTCATGGCAACATCACCAACGCACTAGGAATCTCCACACATTCCAATGTCCCCTACTTTTGAAGATTATTGGGAGGATTTGAATGATGAGGAGGAAGTCATATTAAGGAACTACTCCAGAATGACCTTGGATTAGGTCAAAGCTTTTGATTAATTAGTGGATGATGAGTCCCTAATAGATAGGTTCAACTATGATAATAAGATATACTTGTAACTTCTTATAGTAGTAAGGTGGTCTATTCCTAAGTCTTTCTCATTGATAGATAGAACTGCCCACATGATCACTAAAATAATTAATTAGATCAGGAGTAAAGGGGTCCAAATGACCAAGGAGACAATAAGTATTATTAAAAAACTACTGAAGCTCAAGAACCAATGAATTCCAACATTAGAGGGTCCTAGTGGTGCAATAGCAGATCAATTAAATAGGTTAGTGATCTCCTATAATAAAAAGAAGAAATCTAAGGCCAAGAAGGGGCAATCTAGAAAAGATGTAATAATAGTAGATCAACCGATCATCATTTCATTTGAGGGCATAGATGTAGTTGAAGCACCTAAAACTTTAACCCCTATCTTAGTGATAGTGATAATTCCCATCTCAATGATTCATCTCCCAACTATATTTTTTATTCTTATAGCTCCAACACCTCCTCCTCCTATCTCCACTACTCCTTCACCTCAAGCGAATCCACCCTCCATTTCCATCAACATTCCCACAACAATAAGTCTATTTCCAATAGTAAAATCAAGTCAAGTAGACACTTAGGTTCCCCTTTTAGTGGATACTTAAGTTTTTATTCCACTTTTTCTTCCCATAATTTCAATCCCTCCTTTCATAATTCCTTCTACTTTATTTACAATCCCTTCCATTCCATCCCCATTAGTTTCCAACACTAAAAAGTATTATTTTACCATTGACTCAGTCATTCTAACTTTAGTTTTGTTGGCCATCCCAACTCTTGGGATAATTACTAAGTCATCATTATCCCCTTTCATTTTCCTTACCTTACCACCCCTGAGTGTCCCTACTATGCTAATTGATACATTTAAGGCTTTAGACTCCACACTTTCACCAGTTTCCAATTTATAACTCTTTGTGTCTACTCCTCTATCACTTCCACCTTGTACATTCACAATAGACACATCCATTCCAATTTCCCCCACTTTTCCCACTTTAATAGTAATCCCAACCCCTTCCGTGGAGATAGGAGAGGAGCAAGCTCTTGATGCAAATGTGGACTTATAGCCTACAGATGAAAAAGAAATTATAATGACATATGTCAATCAATCAAAGGTAATATTAGTTTAGGACATGACACTATAGATTCTCATGTGATAGTATCTACATAGTAGGATACCATACCTACTTGGTTAGTACAAATAGTGGGAAAGAAATGCAAGTAAATGGTATCCCCAAGTACTTTGGATTTTGGTCTTTTAGATATGTGAAATAAATCCAAGACTACTCCTTGAAATTTATCAATAATATTATGTGACTCAATAGGGGAAATATATGTAGAGATTACAGTCCCCCCACTAGATAAATAGAATGCAAATATGGTGGTGGGGGACTATTAGGTATCAAAAGATCACCTTGTATGTATTATGAGGGAGGTGTTGAAACATGATATTAAATCCAAAATCAACATCACCTTTGAGAAAATGGATAGTGACAAGGTCACTAAGAGTGAGTTTAAAAACAAGGTTGAATAACTCATGACTACTTTAAAGAAATTCATAGAGCCCACTATATAATTAGGTCAACCCAAACCAACATAGTTAGTCACCTAGATCATAGATTAAGTAACACTTGATACAGTGATATAAATTACTAGTATGGGGAGGGATACAAAGGAATGGGTAGAATAACTCATCTCCAATTGAAACAAAATTATAGATATGATAATGGATCACTATGTAGTTTAGAGAGAGAGAAGAGTAACCTTGAGAGAATTGGTCAGTAATTATGAGAGATACCAAGATTGAATATTTTCTATCCCAAATTGACATCTATGGACTCAATTGACATAGACATCCTCTTTTTGGAAAGTATATTGAAAAATGATGTAGAACAAGAATAATTAGATAGAGCTACTCAATTTAGAGTAAAAATGCTTACAGATGTTGCCCACAAGGCCAAGGTTGCACATAACAAGGCCACTGACATGCTATATGACATGGAAGATTTGTTGAATAAAGTGTCATGTTGGCCAATAGATTATGAAGATAACCTCCTTTCATTATAATAGGTTTAGATTAAATTCAATGAAAAGATCAAAATTGAGTCTGTATAAAATACAATATTTACCTTGAGCTCTATCCATTGCTACATCAAGTATCATAACACATTGGATCATATGAATAAATATATTCAATAATACAAAATGTTTAGGAGGGAACTTTTTAATAAACTGGAAGATTATGAGATAACTGATTTCTACTCCTTTGTCCCAGACAAGGACATAATCCAAGGAATCTCTATTCCTTTTAATGCATACGTTGAAAAATTATAGGGTGAAAAAGATAAAGTGTCAAAAGAAGTGTTGTAAATAAATAAATTATTTCCATCAAAAGCATTTTAATATTTTGTATTTTTCATTATTGTAAATATATTGAAAAGTTACAAAAATATATCTTGTAAATTATAAATATATTTTTTCTAGCTCTTTTTGAGAAAGAGCCATGTGTATTTTACACTTTATATTTTGGCAGGTTGGAAATTGTAAAAAGTAAACTTACAAATTACACTTTAGTTTGACAAGTTTTAATTGCATAAGCTGTAAAAGTACATATTAAAAAATGCAATTCTAGTTTTGACAAAGTGGTATGAATTGTAAGTTGTAAAATTATCACTTGAATATATAGATTAAGGTTTTTCAAAAGAGCAACTTAAGTTATCTTTTGTTCTAAAATGAGTTTCACTTTGGCAACCCATTTGCATGAAGAGTCATTGCAGCTGCATAAAGGAGACCAAGGGCATTGTATGAAGATTTTATCAAAAGTCCTTCCATGCCTCTAATAATTTGTATCATGCCAATATCTTGCATGATATTTTTTCAACTTGTTCACTATGCCAAGGATGCCATAACTATTGTATATCATGCCTCTCTTCATGGAGTTTTTAGATTTGCATATTCCTCTACTAGACATTGGAGTTTTTATCAACTGCATCTCATTTATGAGATCTTTTAGATAAATATGGGAAATATAGTTTTTCCCATTTTATTTTTTTGTTGTTATAAATATTATTCTACATTTTGAATAACTCTTCTACATGTTGTAACCTAGAGAATGAGAAATAATTGAAGATTTGCCTTTCTTGTCGAAGAAATACCTATGTATGTAAGGTTAATTGAATATTTTTAGATGTTTTAATTCTTATTTCAGTCACAAAATTTCATTTGTGTTATTTTATACCCTTTTGGAATATTGTTTGATCAAAATAAAATAATCTTGTCCCTTGTATGAAAATTACCAAATATTGCCCCTGATTTCCCATTTGTATGATTTTATGCTTCTACAAATTCCAATCTATTTTATATTATTTTAAATTCATTTAGGAAGAATTAAAATACACTATAAAAAATATTTTGTGCAATCACCACTTTTAGTTTTACAAATTACATTCTCATAACTCTTTTCCCAGTCAAAACCCTAGTTTAGGAGCAAGAGCACTAAAGGAACAAAATTTCTATAAAATTAGTATTTTATCAATTGCACTAAATTTAGTAAAAAGAATGAAACCTTCTCTGGAGGTTTACCTCAATTTTTGAAGGTTCTAATTATTGTAATTTTTCCCATTGTATCATTATATTTTTAAACAGTGAGCTACTACATCAAGAAATGGGAGCAAAATCTATGTGATAATAGTTTTTTGGCATGACCAATGGGACCCAAAAATTATAAAGAGATTGGTTTTGTTCTCAGTGAGCATCATATGATCTTATTAAAATATTTAAATAACTTGATGGATCCACTGGTTTATGGAATTAGAATTTCAAAATTTACGTATGCCAAGCAAATAAACAAGATCATCCACTAAAGGTAAGAGAGCTGATTTTTTGGAATTATCATTTCCATCTAAAAAGAAATCAAAATCACTTTTGAATTTCCCTAAAGTATATCTTTTAATTTTATTTTCATCTCTTCCAAGTACTCCCATCATTTTCATACCTCCCATAACGGCTATAAATTTAAATTTTATAGATTTCAATGGAGGCAACCCACTTCAGTTGGCCCAGTATGATGATATACCTACCTCAGCTTTAAAAAGCCTCCTATATTTTATTGGTGAAACTTATACCACTCCTATAGAACACATAAAAGTTATTAATAAGCTATGTTTAGTCCACAACAGATTAAAAGATAATGTTATAATAAAGATCCTAGTCTCCTCTTTCAAAGGTAAATCCTTATAGTGATACAAAGGTCTTCCTCCCAACTCCATCTAAGTTTGGGATGACTTAGGCACTACACTATGTACTCAATTTTAAGAAAATAGTGACCACCTTTGCTTGGTTGAAAAATTAACTACTATTGAATGGGATCCTCATGACCACATGACTGACTTCAATTTCCATTTTTAAAGGATATGGAATAGAATTCCAGTATTGGTCAAGCCAACTCTAAATAATGCCTTCTTATATTACTTGAGAGCCCTAAATATTGATATAAGTATTATGATTAGTCAATGGATGGAACCACACTTCCTAATGCCTATGAAATTGTAATAAGGGAATAATTTTTTTTAATTCAAGTGGGGAAATTTTCCCCAGGGCCACCAATGCCTTTATTTCTAAAAATGCCTCCTATTCCATCACTTATAATTATTCTAATTCCCACCATGATCAAAGCACCAAATTTAATTCCCACACCTAAAGATGATTTATATGAGGTTAAGTCATTACTCGGAGTTTTCAAAATGAGTTAGTAGTAATAAAGAGGTAGCAGTCCTATAACTACAATCCCTATCAATAGACTAACCCAGCATACGAAGCCAATAAACAACCATACCTAGGTAATTTTCAACTACAAGGTCAAAATATGAAATCAAAACCTCCAAACATATGTGCTCTACCTAAACTAGATGCTACCAAATCTATTATACCTATTTAAAAAAACTTAGCACATGAGTATGAATGGTGTTATCCTTACTTTTAACCACATAAATAGAATACTTGTACTAATGGTGTCATTAGTCAGGCCTTGATGGTACAAGTCATATCTAACATACAAAGATAGTAAGAAGAATCCACTTCCTAATAATTAAATACATAAGAACCTGCTCAATGTGAGCCTACTCTTCTAAACTAGCAAGAGGAGGATTTTTTGGGTATGAATTGAGAGGAGGTGGTGTTCAATAGTGAGGGTCCTATGGCATCCAATACACATTAAAATAAAATTGAAATAAAAATTGATCAACCCCCTAGGGTGGAATAAGCTACAACTTCCAAAGTTTTAAAAGAGATGACAAAGATTAACATAGTATTAAGGCCACCTTTTGTACCTATAGGCCAACCCAAATCAAAAGTGTTGACTCCAAATATTGTAAAAAAGGACATAGCTCCCATAAAGGTACTAAAAAAGGCTGGTAATATTTCTTTTAACATTGTTGAGTAGATGAATAAGACTAATTTGAATGATACTATGTGGGAAGCACTATCCATTTCACTGCAAAGAGATTTGCTATAAGATGCCTTAAATTTTTTCAAAATAAGAGATAATGTTCTAACCAATGGAACTAATGATGTAATTAATTTGTGTCAACCACAAATTAACACTAATATAAGAAAACATGGTAATCCTCCCCTTTCTATCTTTCACTTATAGTAGGGAAGTGTCTCATTAATAATTGCATGGTATATTCAAGGGATAATAGTTTAGTGATGCCCAAAAAAATAGTTGATGCCATTGATATAAATATACACCTATAAATAAAGGAGTGTTTAAATTATATGGGACTATTATTCTAATAGTAAAAAAAATAAAGGGTCTAAACCTCAATATTCATGCTTGCCTAAGCTTGTCAATTTACCAAGATATATTAGGTATAGATCTCCCCCCTTATTTTTCCATTTATCTTTCATGAGATTATACTACAAAAATGAGAGGGTATCTATCTATAGATTGGTCTCACATGGTGCTTAGGATGAGATATAGAATAAGAGTAAAAATAAGATCTGAGCTAATCACAAAATACCATATTGAGCCATATAATCTGGACCAAAATTTTGTTGATTCAATGCTTGTGATACTAGAATTTAAGAGCTATATAGATATAACTCTAGAGACATCCAAAAAATATTTAAAGACAATAACTTAGGATGCTAAAGAGTGATGAACAAGAAATGACTGAGAATCCTTAAGGCTGACTACACTAGATTGCCAAAGATACTAGCAAGAATTGATTTCAAGGATGAGGTTAAAGACAATTATATTGCTACATAGGATCATTGGTAGTCCTGATGCAAATATTTTCTAGTAGTGAATATATCAGTATATATGGGTCATCCATGAGAAAAAATAATATATCCACTAGGCCCATCTCATTAGTGAATTCTTCCACATGCATTTGATGGAGGTATAAACTATGAGAAAAATTTACATGACTAGCACCTGGTATATATATTGGCCAAAGGAAGAGATTTCCTAAGACTCAACACTATATCTAGCGAGGAAAATAAAGTATATGACTATTATCCATACCTCACTTTGGAGGCTAACAGGAAACACTTTATAAGAGTTAATGATGCATTCATTTATTACATCACAATAATGTTTGATAAGGAATAAGAGAGAAAAAGACAATTTAATGTAGATATTATATAGATCACCTAGTTGGGTTCCTACTTCATCCAGTTCCCCACCTATTCCTACATGAGGGTATGCAAATTTAGTGACTACCCTTACACTCTTCCAAGATATGTGAGTGATAAATGGGATTTGATGGAGCTAGTGAGACAACTTATTGAGATTCATAAGCTATTATCCAACAAACATAATTTCAGAATTTATTTCACAATTAGAATAGGTAGATACACATGCCCCTCCTTAACAAAAGCTAGGTGCTTTGATGTGGAAATGACATAAATGACCCTGAGGGCTTTGGAGGTGAGACCATACAGTGATTTTCATGGAAACATCACCAACACACTAGGAATCTCCCCATATTCCCATGTCCCCTACTTTGAATATTATTGAGAAGATTTAGATGATGAGGAGGAAGTCATATTGAGGTACTACTTTAAAATGACCTTGGATTCGGTTAACTCTTTTGATTTAGCACTAGTTCTTGAGGACTTGGTGGATGATGACTCCCTAATAGATAGGGTCTACTATGCTAATAAGATATACTTGTAACCCCTTATAGTAGTAAGGTGGTCTAGTCTTGAGTCTTTCTTGTTGATAGATAGAACTGCCCACATGATCACTAACACACTTAATTAAATCAAGAGTAAAGGGGTCCAAGTGACCAAGTAGATAATAAGTATTATTGAAAAACTACTAAAGCTCAAGAACAAAGGAATTCCAACATTAGAGGGTCTCAATGGTGCAGTAACAGAGCAATCAAATAGGCTAGTGATCTCCCCTAATAAAAATAAGAAATCTAAGGCCAAGAAGGGACAATCTAGAAAAGATGTAATAATGTTAGATCAATCGATCATCATTTCATTTGATGTCGTCATTGTAGTTGAAGCACCCAAAACTTTAACCCCTATCTTAGTGATAGTGATAACTCCCATCTCAGTGATTCATTTGCCAACTATATTTGTTGTTACTATAGCTCCAACACCTCCTCCTCCTGTCTCCACTATTCCTTCACCCCAGGTGACTCTACCCTCTATTCCCATCAGCTTACCCATAATAATAAATCCATTTACAATATTAAAATCAAGTCAAGTAGACACTCAGGTTCCCCTTTTAATGGATACTCAAGTTTATATTCCACTTTTTCTTCCCATAATTTCACTCCCTCCTTCCATAATTCCTTATATTTCATTTAGAATCCCTTCCATTCCATCCCTATTAGTTTCCAAAAATACAAAGTCGTATATTTCCATTGACTCAATCATTCTAACTTTAGTTCTACTAGATATCCCAACTCTTGGGATAATTACTAATTTATCTTTATCCCCTTTCATTTTCCCTACCTTACCACCCCTGAGTGTCCCTACCACTCTAATAGACTCATTTAAGGCTTTAGACTTCACACTTTCACCACTTCCTAATTTATAACTCTTTTTGTCTATTCCTCTATCACTTCCACGTCATACACTCACAATAAACACATCCGTTCTAATTTCCCCCACTTCTTCCACTTTCATACTAATCCCAAACCCTTGAGTGGAGATAGGAGAGGAGCAAGCTCTTGATGAAAATGTGGAATTATAGCCTATAAATGGAAAAGAAATTATAATGACATATGTCAATTAATCAATGGTAATATCAGCTTGGGATATGACACTTGTCACCATGCCTACTAGTGCAACATATTCAGCTACAAATTCTCAAGTGATAGTATCTACATAGTAGGATACCACACCTAATTGTTTACCAAAAATAGTGGGAAAGAAATGCAAGCAAATGGTGTCCCCAAGTACTTTGGATTTTGGTCTTTCAGATATGAAAAACAAATCCAAGACTACTCCCTAAAAATTATTAAGAATATTATGTGACTCAATAGGGGAAATATATCTAGAGATTACAGTCCCCCCACTATACAAATAGAAGTAAGATCTAGTGTTGGCAGACTATTAGGTATCGAAAGATCACCTTGTATGTCCTATGAGGGAGGGATTGAAAAATGAAATTAAATTCAACATCAACTACATCTTTGAGAAAATGGATAGTGACAAGGTCACTAAGAATGAGTTAAAAAACAAGGTTGAACAACTCATGACTACATTGAAGAAATTCATAGAGCCCACTATAAAATCAGGTCAACCCAAACCAACATAGCCAGTCACCTAGATCACAAATAAGGTAACACTTGATGTAGTGATATAAATTACTAGTATGGGGAGGGAAATCAAGGAATGGGTAGAATAACTCATCTCCAAAGGCAACACAATTATTGATATGATAATCAATCACTATGTAGTTCAGAGAGAGAGAAGAGTAACCTTGAGAGAGTTGATCATAAATTATGAAAGAGAGATAACAAGATTGAATATTTTGTATCCCAAATTGACATCTATGGACTCAATTGAAATAGACATCCTCTTTGTGGAAAAAATTGAAAAATTATGGAGATCAAGAAGAATTAGATAGATATACTCAATTTAGAGTAAAAACGGTTACAGATGTTGCCCACAAGGCTAAGGTTACACATGAAAAGGCCACTAACATGTTATATGACATGGAAGATTTGTTGAATAAAGTGTCATATCAGCCAATAGATTAAAAATATAACCTAATTTCATTATAATAGGTTTATATTAAATTCAATGAAGTGATAAAAAAGGAGTCTGCATGAAATACAATCTTTACCTTGAGCTCTATCCATTGCTACATCAAGTATCATAACACATTGGATTAGATGAATAAAGATATTCAATAATGCAAAACTTTGAGGAGGGAAATTTTAAATATAGTGGAAGATTATGAGATCACTAATTTCTACTCCTTCATCCAAGATAAGGATAAAATCTATGGGATCTCTACTCCTTTTAATGCACACATTGAAAAATTATAGGGTGAAAATGATAAAGTGTCAGAAGAAGTGTTGGAAATAAATTAATTATTTTCATCAAAATCATTTTTGTATTTTGTATTTTTCATTATTTTAAACATATTAAAAAGTTACAAAAAATATATCTTGTAAATTATAAGTATCTTTTTGCTAGCTCTTTTTGAGAAAGAGCCATGTGAATTTTACACTTTATATTTTGGCAGGTTGGAAATTGTAAAAAGTAAACTTTCAAATTGCACTTTTCATTTTGACAAGTTTTAATTGCATAAGTTGTAAAAGAACGTATTGAAAAATGCAATTCTAGTTTTGACAAAGTGGTATGACTTGTAAGTTGTAAAATTATCACTTGAAAATATAGATTAGGGTTTTGCAAAAAAAAAAAAACTTAAGTTATCTTAAAGTTATCCTTTGTTCTAAAATGAGTTTCACTTTGGCACCCCATTTGCATTAAGAGCCATTGCAGCTGCATGAAGGAGACCAAGGGCATTGTATGAAGATTTTATCAAGTTCCTTCCATGCCTCTACCATTTTGGATCATGCCAAGATCTTGCATGATCTTTTTCCAACTTGTTCACTATGTAAAGGATGCCATAACTATTGTAGATCATGCCTCTCTTCATGGAGTTTTTAGATTTACATATTCCTCTACTAGGCATTGGAGTTTTTATCAACTGCACCTCATTTATGAGATATTTTAGATAAATATGGGAAATATGGTGTTTCCAATTTTATTTTTTAATTGTTATAAATACTATTTTGCATTTTGAATAACTCTTCTACATGTTGTAACCTAGAGAATGAGAAATAATTGAGGATTTGCCTTTCTTGTCAAAGAAATACCTATGTATTTAGGATTATTTAAATATTTTTAGATGTTTTAATTCTTATTTCAATCACAAAATTTCATTTGTGGTATTTTTTACCCTTGTGGAAGATTGTTTGATTAAAATAAAATAATCTTGTCCCTTGTATGAAAAATACCAAATATTGCCCCTGATTTCCCATTTGTATGAGTTTGTGCTTCTACAAATTCCAATATATTTTATATTGTATTACACTCATTTAGGAAAGACCTAAAATACACTATAAAAAATATTTGGTGTAATCACCATTTTTAGTTTTACAAATGTCATTCTCATAACTCTTTTCCCAATCAAAACCCTAGTTTAGGAGCAAGAGCACTAAAGGAGCAAAATTTCTATAAAATTCATATTTTATCAATTGCACTAACTTTATTAAAAGGAATATGACATTTTCTAGAGGTTTACCTCAATTTTTAAATGTTATAAATATTTTAAATGTGCCCATTGTATCATTAGATTTTTGCAGAGCGAGCAACTACATCAATAAATGGGTGCAAAATCTATGTGATAATAGTTTTTTGGCATGCCCATTGGGACCCAAAAATTACAAATAGATTGGTGTTATTCTTAATGACCATTATATGATTCTATTAAAATATTCAAAATAACTTAATGAATCTACTGGTTTATGGATTTAGAATTTCAAGATTTATGTATGCCAAGCAAACAAACAAGATCATCTACTAAAGGTAAGAGAGCTGATTTTTTGGAATTATCATTTCCATCTAAAAAGAAATCAAAATCAGTTTTAACTTTCCCTAAAGTATATATTTAAAATTGATTTTCATCTCCTCCAAGTAATCCCATCATTTTCATACCTTCCATAATGGCTATAAATTTAAATTTTGTAGATTTCAATGGAGGCAACCCACTCTAGTTGGCTCAGTATGATGATATACCCACCTCAGATTTAAAAACCCACTTGTATTTTATTGGTTAAACTTATGCCACTCCTATATAACATTTACAAGTTATTAATAATCTATGTTTATTCCACAACATGGTACAAGATAATGTTACAATAAAGATCCTAGTCTCCTCTTTTAAAGGTAAAAGGTTATAGTGATACAAAAGTCTTCCTCCTAACTCCATCTGAGTTGGGATGATGTAGGCACTACAATATGTACTCAATTTTAAGACAAGAGTGACCACCTTAGCCTGGTTGATCAATTAACTGTTATTAAATGGGATCTTCATTAACACATGTCTGACTTCAATTTCCATTTTTAAAAGACATGGAATAGAATTCCAATATTGGTCAAGCCAATTTTAAATAATGCCTTCTTATAGTACTTGAGAGCCCTGAATAGTGATATAACTATTATGATTTAGTAAATGGATGGAACCACACTTCCTAATGCCTATGAAATTGTAAGAAGGGAAGATTTTTTTTTAATTCAAGTGGGGAAATTTTCCCCAAGGCCACCAATGCCTCTATTTCTATAAATGACTCCTATTACATCACTTACAATTTATCTAATTCCCACCATGATCAAAGCACCAACTTTAACTCCCACACCTAAAAATTATTTATATGAGGTTAAGTTATGTCTCAAGACTTTTGGAAATGATTTAGTAGCAATGAAGAGGTAGTAGTCCTAGAACTACAAGCCTTATTAGTAGACTAACCTAGCATACCAACCCAATAGACAACCATACAAAGGTAATTCTCAGCCACATGGTTAAAATATGATTCAAAACCTCTAAACATATGTGCTCTACCTACAACAGATGCTACTAAATCTATTATACCTATTCAAAAAAACATAGCACATGAGTATGAATGGTGTTATCCTTGATCTCAACCACATAAATAGAATACTTGTCATAATGGTTTCATTAGTCAGGCCTTGATGGTGCAAGGCATATATAACACACAAGGATATTAAGAAGAATACACTTCCCAATAAGTAGATACATAAGAACTTGCTTAAGGTGAGCTTACTCTTCTAAACTGGCAAGAGGAAGATTTTTTTGGTATGAATCGAGAGGAGGTGGTGTTCAATAGTGAGGGTCCCATGGAAGCCAATACACATTCAAAGAAAAAATAAATGCAAATTGATCAACCCCCTAGGGTGGAATAAGCTACAACTTTCAAATTTTTAAAAGAGATGACAAAGATTAACATAGTATAAAGGCCACTCTTTGTACCTATGAGCCAACCCAAAGCAAAAGTGTTGACTCCAAATCTTGTAAAAAAGGACATAGCTCCCAAAAAAACTACTAGTAAAGGTTAGAAATAATCATTCCATCATTGTTGAGTAGATTAATAAGACTAATTTTAATGATACTATGTGGGAAGCACTATCCATTTTAGTGCAAAGAGATTTGCTATAAGAGGCCTTAAATTTTTTCTAAATAATAGATATCATTCTAACAAAGAGACCTAATGATGTAATTATTTTGTTTCAAATAGAAATTAACACTAATATAAGAAAAAATGATAATCCTCCCCCTTTCTATATTTTAATTATAGTAGGGAAGTATCTCATTCATAATTGCATGGTTTATTCAAGGGATAGTAGTTCAGTGATGCCTAAGAAAATAGTTGATGCCCTTGGTATAAAATATACACCTATAAATAAAGGAGTGATTAAATTGGATGGGATTATTGTTCTAATAGTAAGAAAAAAAAAGGGTCTAAACCTCACTATTTATATTTACCTAAGCTTGTCAATTTCCCAAGATATTTTAGTTATATATCTCCCCCCTTATTTTTCCATTTATCTTTCATGAGATTTCACTACAAAAATGAGAGGGTATCTATCCATAGATTAGTATCACATGTTGCTTAGGATGAGATATGGAATAAGAGTAACAATAATATTTGAGCCAATAATAAAATACCATATTTAGCCATATAATCATATCCCTATAAAAATGAACTGTATACTATAGGACTAGGAAGAGGAGCTTTATCGTGAGGTTGTAACACCTATAGAAGATAGTCTAGACACTCATATAGATGAATGGGGATCAACCCTCCAATTTGATCCTTATAAAAATGTGTATGAAATAGGGTTAGGTACGTATTGCATTGATGAAAATGATGGAATTATCCCAAACCTAATAAAACTAGATGAAGATATTCATGGATTTTGGTAATTTTTATTCGATGGTTTGATAAGTCAGAATGGTGTAGGTATTATCTTAGTCTCTCCATATAATAATATCTATTTTTATTCTTTTAGACTTTAGTTTACTTGAAAAATAATATAGCTAAAAATGAAGCATTGATTTGAGGTATGTAATTGGCCAGGGAGGGAGGGATAAAGTACCTACAAGTATTCAATGATAGTGAGATGATTTTTCACCAAGTGAGATCCAAAAGTATGACTAATAATAATTTGTTAAGATATTAAAAACACAAGGTTTGGGACCTATTAAAAGATGTTACTATTATAAACATTCAATAAATTCCAAGATCATTAATGAAATATGTTGATCATATGGCCTTGATAAGCTCCCAATATAACCTACTTGAAGAATTAAAGAATAAAAATGGCCGTCATGTAAGTTTGATAATAAGGTTATATGTTCTTGATAATGTAACCAATTGGAAAGTATTTGATAGTGACCAATAAATTGTCAACTTCCTAAGACAAGAATTTGAATTATCTAATAGGAACCAATCAATACTCCAAGAGAAATATGGAGATCAAATCATCTAGTTGAATACAAATAAATTACTTATGGGTTTTGTTACTCTAGAAAAAATCTTCAATTTATATGATCAGTTGAAAGGCAAAAACAAGAATATCAGTATAAATGAAGAGGTTTGTGAGCTAGTGGTCATCTCAGAAGCGAAATCATTGAAGATAGGAAAGGTATGTAATGATTCTAAAAACAAGATTTTATTGAGTTGTGTCAAGAGTTTGATGATAAATTCGCTTCGAGTTATCTTGATCTAAGGTGGTTTGACCCTAGCTTAGCCCAACATACAATAGAGCTTGATCCAAATACCAAGCCTATTAGATAAAAGCATAAACCAATTAATTCAAAGATAGAACCCCTAATGAAGAGTGATTTGTCCAAACTAATAGAGGCTAACATCATTTTTCCTATCAAACACTCATCTTGGGTTGCTAATTTAGTCCCTATAAGAAAGAGGAATGGTGAAATCAAGATTTGTGTATATTTTCAGGATTTGAACAAAGGATCTCTAGAGGATAATTATCCCCTTCTCCCCATGGATAAAATTTTTCAAACTACATCAAAATCTGAAACATTTTCTCTTCTAGATGGTTATTTTGGTTATAACCAAATCTTGGTACAATAATCAAACCTGTTTAAGACTGCTTTCACCAAAAAAAAAATGGGGTATGTATGCATACAAAAGATAACATTTGGTCTGAATAATGTTGGTGCAACATTACAAAGAGCCATGGATATGGATTTTAGAGGTTTGATAAATGAGATGATCTTGGTATACTTGGGTGATATCACTATTTACTCAAAGCATGATGATGCACACCTAGATCACCTTAGGAATTTTTTTGAAAGGTGTAGATAATTTAGGGTTTCCATCAATCCCAAGAAGTGCATTTTTGTAGTTCTTAAATGGAAACTTCTAAGACACATTGTTTCAAAGTAACGTCTTGAAATACACCTAGAGATAATTAGTTCTATATATGTATTAGCCCTTCCAAGACATAAGAAAGAATTACAAAGTTTTCTTGGATAATCAACTTAGCAAGAAGATTTGTTCCAAATTTTGTCTCTATGGCAAAACCCCTTACCATAATGCTTAATAAAGGTATCATTTTCAACTAGACATGGGTGGGAAAAGACAACTTTGAAGCCATCAAACAAGTTATTTCTAATTCTCCTAACCTAGTCAACCCCAACTACAAGAAATATTTCATTTTCTATGCTTTTGGAGGGGAGGGAAATATCTTAACTATTCTAACTCAGTAGAATAAAGAATAATTATAACATATAATATATTTCTCTAATAAATCCTTGAAGGATTAAGAAGAAAATTATAGTTTCATGGAGAAGCAAGTATATGTTGTGATTAAAGTTCTCAAAATGTTTAGGCATATGATCTACAATAATAAAATTCATCTAATGGTTAGTCACTCAAAGTATCAAAGAGTTCCTGTTGAGACATGAGATAAATGAAAAAAGAGAAAGATGGATCATGAAGGTCATGGAATATGATGTAGGCATAAAAATCACAAAACTTGTAAGAGAGAAGGGATTGTGTGAAAAAATGGATTCTGATATCAAGACTACTAAGGCAGTATCTAAAATAGTATATGCTCAAAGTGCATCTAAGCCAGCTGATACACCTCTTTTCAATAGTTGGATCCATGACATCACCATCTTCCTATAGACTGGTGAGTACCCATATGACTTTTAGTAGTCCATAAAAAGGTCTTTTAGACTCTAATCCATTCCTTATGTTTTTGTTAATGGAATATTATTTAGAAAATATATGAATGGAATCATGTTAGGATGTATTGAGCACAATCAAGTCCCCAAGGTGCTTAAAAATTTCTTGATGACCCATTAAGTGGGCATTTATCTACAAAAACCACAATCATAAAAATAATGATAAGGGCTATTATTGGCCTAAATTATTCAAAAATTCCCACCAATGGGTAAGGAACTATGAGAAGTGTGCTTAATTCATCAACAAGCAAAGGTTAGCAACCTTCCCTCTCAGACCAGTTCAAGTAGATCAACTATTTGCTCAATGGGGATTGGATTTCATTGGTATGATCAATACACCATTGAGTATAGGCCACAATAGTGAACTATTTCAAAATATGGACTGAAGTAGTTTCACTAAAATATATCATGGAGGCATCTATCCTAGAATTCATGGATGACATAGTCTCAAGGTTTGGTATTGATCACACCATTATCTCAAACACTACCAAAGCTTTCATAGGCACTCAAGTGAGTGAATAGGATGTAAAGCACAACATAGACCTAGTTACTTCTTCTAATTATTACCCATGGGGTAATGGCTTGGCCGAGTCTACCAAAAAGAAACTCATAAGAATTATCAAAAGAATAATGGAGAATAACCAATTGAAATCAAAACTATAGGCTGATAAGATCACTCCTAAGAGAGCCATAAATAACTCCCCATTTTTGTTGGTATATGGAAGGGAATATTGAGTCCCATTATCAATTGAGTTACCATCTTTATAGCTCAATCACCAATTAGATTTGATTGAGAATGATGAAATGATAGTAAGATTGGTTGAAATCATGGAACTAAAAGAAGTCAAGAACCAATCAATGAAAATCTTATAATAAAATCAAGATCAAATAAATAATACTTTTGATAAAAAAACATCTAACAAGAGCTTTAATGAAGGATACATGGTTCTCAAATGGGATACAAATAAGGCTAAACTAGACAATCACACCAAGTTTGATGCAATATGGAGTGGTCCATTTATTATAACTCAATGCAAAAGAGCTAATAAATTACATCTACTAAAGCTTGATGGATCAGAACTACCTATCCCAGTCTATGGGATATACCTCAAAGCTTACTTTTGAGGTTGGAATTTGTTCTAAAAAATAAAAACATTGTATATAATAGGGTTAGTTATGTTTTTAAAAATAAGTGCTTTCATACAATTAAACTCATTAGGATTTTATATTTCCTTAGTTTATTATAGTTTTCTCTATTTTTTTCTTGTTTAGACAAATCCTAGTTTTGTTCTTCACTAGTTAAAGTGTGTTAAGCTTAAAATGACTCCATGACCAATGAACTAGAAGGGTATTGGAAATAACTGATTAGCAGGTAATCATCCCACAAAGGTCAATAAAAATGTTGATATTTTTTCCCCAAAAATATCAAAACATCAAGTGCCCTAAGGGAGACCCCCTTATTTTTTATAAAAAAGTCTTGACTTGACCCAAAACACTCATTTCCTTAAGTTTGTGGATTCTGAAACTCTACCTACAATTTGTTGTTTGAAAAATTACAAATTACTTCTCGAGCTCTAAATCCCATAATGAATTAGCCATCATAATATAGATATCTAAATGCAATTTTGAATTTTCAAAATTTCAAATTGCAACCAAACCTATGGATCCCACAATACACTAGCTAGTAGAAACTGCAAACTTGCTTGTAGCTTGCAATTTGCAAAATTGTAAATTACAAGTGGAGTTTTGGTTTCTGCAAACCAAGTACCCCATAGAAACTAGAAATTTAACTATAATTTACAATTTAAAAAATTTCAAATTATAGGTGGAGTTTTGCTTCCCATAAAACACTCTATCCAGAATCCAAAACTCAGAGAACAATTTATAATTTTCAAAATTATAAATTATAATCCAAATTCTGCTTCTTGCCAACAACTTAACTCACAAAATCCAAAAATCCAAGTGGAATTTGCAAATTTTATAAAATTTCAAATTATTCTTGATGTTCTACCTTCCTATTTTCAAAGAGGCCAACCTATCATTTCCTGTGGGATCTAGAGGTTAACATGTAATTTACAAAATTTCAAAAATTCAAAATTGTAAAATTATTTAAGGACTCCATGATTTCACCAATAGCCACCATGAATATATTAATTTTATGGAATTTTATTCTATATAACCATGGAAATAGGGTTTGTTTAGTCATTTTTAAAATCTTGTTAATGCATTTTGAGATTATGTTTAGAAATATGAAGTTGATCTCAAGCAATGACCGAAAACCATACCTTGAACTACATGCCATGATGCCATTAACATCCTACATGGTACTCTTTGAATCCCCTATATTTTGTTCAGTCTATCTTTTCCCACAATCACTCTTACTTTTCATTTTTTCCTACAATTCATTTTTAGAAGGTAGTTATTGTTTAGGGATTTTTTTCTTATTTTTCATCTTTAGGGTTTCTAGATTTGTCTACTAGTGTCACAAAAAGTCTTCTTATTTTTTCCTTGAATATTTTTTCCTAAATATTGTCATGTGAAAAACCTAAGGTTTGTAATTCAAAAAATAGGTGAGTATATTGGCATATATTCTTAAAACCAGGGCATATTCCTTGTAAATATTCCCAAAAGTTCCATGGACATTCCACTTAGAATTCACACCTCTAATTTCCATGGGATTTCAAACTACTTATTACAACATAAAAGCCCATGGACATTCCTATTTCTTAGAATAAATCAAAGTCCCTATGAAATTTTGACCTATAATTTGCACCCCAAGATTTTATGGAGTTTCCATTGCTAAGAAAAATGCCAAGTTCTAAGAAAATTACATTTATAATTCACACCTCCAATCTCCATTAGAGATTTCAACTTGATTTTATAGCTACACTTTCCCATATACTTTTTAGCTGTAAAGAACAACACTAATTTCTACTAGAGTTTCCACTTTCTTCTAGCACCTATAAATCTCACCAACTTTGTAGTTGGCTTTCCTTCAACAATCTATCTAGCATCTATGTCTAGGAAAGAGATGAAGTTCAAGTTGAAAGGACTCGATGTAACTCTCAATTTAGAATCCAATACCACTAAGATTATAGACATAGACCTAGGTCACATTGACCTAGGCGACTTTTAGACCAAGATAAATGCAAAATTCAAGAACAAATAGATCTAAAGTATCTATGACTCTAGACTACCCCAAGCGATAGATTTTACCTTGATGATACAAATACCTAAGCTATTACTTACATTGACACAACATTATGATGCTGACAAGAGAGAGGTGTTCAATGATAAGGGGAAAGGATTCTGAATCTAGACCTAGATTTCATTGATTTAGTGTTTATGATCCCTGAATTTGAGAGTTATCTAGATATAAATTCAGAGACATCCAAAATATTATTTCAAGAAAACAAATTGGGATGCCAGAGAGTGATGAATAAGCAATGGCTAATAATACCTAAGGCTTCCTCCACCAAATTATAAAAGACACTGACAAGAATTGATTTCAAGGATGAGGTTGGAGACATAATTATATTACTGCACAAGATCACTAGTAGTCCTGATGCAAAGAGTTTTCAAGAGTGGATGTATCAGTATATATGGGTCATCCAGGAGAATAAATAGTATATCCACTAGGCTTAGCTCATTAGTGACTCCCTCCATAAGTAGTTGATGGAGGTTCAAACTATAGGAAAATTTGACATGACTAGCTACCTGGTATATATATATATATATATATATATATATATATATATATATATATATATATATATATATATATATATATATATATATATATATATATATATATATATATATATATAGAGGCCAAAATAAGAGATTTCTCAAGTTCAACACTATAGCTAATGAGGTAAATAAAGTATACAACTATTACCCAAACCTCACTTTGGAGGTTAGTAAACAACACTTTAGAAGAGTGAATGATGCATTCATTTATCACATCATAATAATTTTTTATAAGGAATTAGAGAGAAAAAGATTATCCAATGTGAATATTATAGAGATCACCATTGAGGTTCCTAATTCATCTATTTCCCCACCTACTCTTACATTAGGGTATGTAGATTCAATGGTTTCCCTTACACTCTTCCAAGATATGTGAGTGATAAGTGTGCTTTGATGGAGCTAGTGACAGAACTTATTGAGACTCACAAGCTAGTATCTAGCAAACACAAGTCAAGAATTCATTTCCTAATTAGTATAGTCAGGTATACATGCCCCTCCTTAGTAAAAACCAAGTGTGATAATGTGGAAATGACATAGATGACCTTGAGGGCTTTGAAGGTGAGACCATACTATTATGTTTATGGAAACATCACTAGCACATTGGGAATCTCCACATATTCCCATGTCCCTTTAAATATTTTTAGGAATATTTAGATGATGAGGATGATGTCAAATTGAGTGACTACTCTAGAATGACCTTGGATAAGGTTAAATCTTTTGATTTAGCACTAGTCCTTGAAGACTTGGAGGATGATGAGTCCTTAATAGACATAGTTTACCATGCTAATAAGATATACTTTCAACCCTTTCTATTAGTAAGGTGGTCTACTCTTGAGTCTTTCTCATTAATAGGTAGAACTACCCATGTGATCACTAAACACTTAACTATCTCAAGAGTAAAGGGGTCCATGTGACCAAGGAGATAGTAAGTATTACTAAAAAACTATTAAATCTCAAGGAGCAAGGAATTCTAATATTAGAGGGTCCCAATGGTGCAAAAACAAAGCAATCAAATAGGCTAGTGATCTCCCATAATAAGAATAAGAAATCTAAGGCCAAGAAGGGGTAATATAGAAAATATAGAGAAGTAATATATCAATTGATCATCATTTAATTTGAGGACATAGCTATAGTTAAAGCACCCATAACTTCAACCCCTATCTCAATGATAGTGATAAACCCCATCTCAGTGATTCATACCAAAACTATCTTTGTTGTTCTTGTAGCTCCAACACCTCCTCTTCCTATCTCCACTTCTCCTTCACCCTCAGTGACTCCACCCTCCATTATTATTAGCTTACCCATAATAATAATTCCATTACCAATAGTGAAATTAAGTCAAGTGGACACTCAAGTTACCCTTTCAATAGATACTCAGGTTTCCATTCCACTTTCTCTTCCCATGGTTTCACTCCCTCCTTCCATAATTCCTTCCATTTTATTTTAAATCCCTTCCAATCCATCCCCATTAGTTTCCAAAACTACACAATAGTATCTTGCCATGGACTCAATCATTTTGACTTTAGTTCTATTGGACATCCCAACTTTTGGGATAAGTATTGCTTTATCTTCATCCCCTTTCATCTTCCCTAACTTACCACCCCTGAGTGTCCATACTACTCTAATTGACTCATTTAAGGCTTTAGATTCCACACTTCTACTAGTCCCTAATTTGTAACTCTCTATGTCTACTCCTCTATCACTTATACCTCCTACATCCATAGTAGACACATTCATTCCCATTGCCCCCACCTCTTCTAATTCCATATTAATCCCAACCCCTTCATTGGAAATAGGAGAGGAGTAAGCCCTTGATGCAAATGTGGGATTGAAACCTATAAATGGATAATAAATTGCAATGAGATCTACTAATCAATCAATAAAAATATCAATTCAGGATACAAAACTTATCACCATTCATATTAATACAAAATATTCATATGTAGATTCTCAAGTGATAATGTCTACATAATAGGATGCTACATCTACTTGGTTAGCACAAATAGTGGGGAAAAAATTCAAGCAAATAGTGTCCTCAAGTACTTTAGATTTTTGTCTTTTAGATACACAAAAGAAATCCAAGACTACTCCCCAAATCTTCTCAAACATATTATGTGACTCAACACTGAAAATATATGAAGATATTGTAGTCCCACCATCAAATAAAAAAAGGAATATCTAGTGGTGGGGGACTATCAGGTATCAAATTTTCACCTTAGACATCCTATGAGGGAGGGGTTGAAATATGACATTCAATCTAGCATCAACTCCCTCTTTGAGAGAATGGATAGTGACAAGGTCACTAAGGATGAGTTGAAAAACAAGGTTGAATAAATCACAACTATAATGAATAAATTCATAGAGCCCACTGTACAATTAGGTCAACCTAAACCAACATAGCCAGTCACCCAAATCATAGATTAGACAACACTTGATTTGGTGACAAAAATTGCCAGCATGGGGAAGGCCACCAAGGAATGGGCAGAAGAACTCATCTTCAAAGGAAACAAAATTATTGATATAATAATGGATAACTATGAAATTTTGAGAGAGAAAATGGTAACCTTGAGAGAGTTGGTCAAAAAACATGAAGGAGAGATAACAAGCTTGAATCTTTTCTATCCCAAATTGACAGTTGTGGACTCAATTAACATAGACAATCTCCTTATAAAAAACATACTAAAAAATTATGGAGAGGAAGAGGAATTAGATAGAGATTCTCAATTTAGAATAAAAATGTTTACAAATGTTGCCCACAAGGCTAAGGTTGCACATGACAAGGCCATCGACATGCTATATGACATGGAAGATTTGTTTAATAAAGTGTCATGTCAGCCAATAGATTAAGAATATAACCTCATTTTAGTAGAAGGGGTTAAAATTAAATTCAAATAAATGATAAAAAAATGAGTCTACATGAAATACAATCTTTACCTTGAGATCTATCTATCGCTACATTAAGTATCATAACATGTTGGATTAGGTGGGTAAAGATATTCAAGAATAAAGAGCTTTGAGGAGAGAACTTTTTAATACAATGACAAATTGTGAGATCACCAACCTCTACTCCTTTGGCCCAAGTGCGGATATAATGTAGGAGTTCTTCAAGGATTTTGATGCATATGTTGAGAAATTATAGGTTCAAAAAGATAGAGAGTCAGAAGAAGTGTTGGAAATAGATTAATTATTTACATCAAAAGCATTCTTGTATTTTTTATTTTTCATTATTGTAAAAATATTGTAAAGTTGCAAAAGCATATCTTGTAAATCACAACTATCTCTTGATAGTTTTTTTTTTAGAAAGACACATGTATTTTACACATTCTATTTTGATAGGGTGGAAATTGTAAAAAGCATACTTACAAATTAAAATTTTCATTTTGAAAAGTTTTAATTAATTAAGTTGTAAAAGCACATATTGAAAAATGTAATTTCAATTTTGACAAAGTGATATGACTTGTAAGTTGTAAAATTCTCACTTAAAAAATATATATTAGGGTTTATAAAAAAAGTAACTTAAGTTATCTTAAAGTTATCTTTTGTTCTAAAATGAGTTTCACTTTAGCACGCAATTTAAATGAAGATCCATTTCATTTGAATGAAGGAGACCAAGGTCACTGCATGAATATTTTCTCAAGTTCCTTCCATGCCTCTACCATTTTGGATCATGCCTAGCTCTTGCATGATCATTTTCCAACTTGTTCATTATGCCATGGATGCCATAAATATTTTATATCACACCTCTCTTCATGGATTTTTCATATTTTCATGTTCCTCTACTAGGTTTTGGAGTATTTTAATTGCATCTCATTTATGAGATATTTTGTATAATTATGGGCAATATGGCATTAAATGAGTTTTTTTTAAACTGTAAATTAGTTGACATAGAGGCTATAAATTTTAAAAATACCACTATATACATAAATAAAAAGTATTGACCTTAAACATCCATCCATTTGCATGCATTGACCTGGTCAACCCTACATATAACATCAAATTCTTTAGAAACAAACATTTTATGTAGGTTTTATTCATTGTCCAGTCATACCACTACCACCTAGAGATTCTTGGAGGAGTCATCAAATACATAAAATCATTAATATATATTTAAAAAACTATTAAATGCCATTTCCAATAATATTTTCACCATCAGCTCACTATAATCATTTTGAGAGGGTTTTGGACCAATTTCCATTCTTAATGATTATTCATACAACTCTATCCCTAAAACCACTTCCTAATGCTTGGAAAGAATTCTTAGGACCCTTTTAAATCTCTCCAAAATGGATAAGACACCATGTAAGGCTTAAACATGCCAATGAGCATCAAAATACTCTTCTTGGGATCTCACCTCTTCATTCTACCATGTATAGGAGATATCAAAACATGTTTTCTTGCTTTTTCCTTCAATTGAGGACTTGAAACTTCATCAACATGATTGAAAAAACATGTATAACCTTAATACATGATAACATGACCTATATTACCTTGGAAATTTAACTTGAATTTTCATTAGGCCACACTAGATCTCCATGCACATTAGGTCTTGAACTACCAGTTATACTTTAAAACTTGAATATGCTTTGAAACCTATTTAACTGATCTCAAAAACCTCATTAATATGTCATATGACATCATACCGATGTTAAAATTTTCTAATCTTCTTCACATAGGTCATATATTGCTTATGTCAATAAGTTACCAAGCTTGTTCCATCATATTAGGTCTCTCATGCAAGAGTTAAGCCTTAATGCCTAATTTTGGTGTTCTTATAAAGGCTTATTTGCCTTATATACATTTTAACAAAGTGTCCAACATCCTCTAACATGATCTACCACTGATACACACTTTTAATCACTCAAATCATCACACCTTAATATGCTTCACATTGGATTACATTAACATGATCAAACAATCACCCACATACTAATGGCCATAACCACCTTCTTGTGCTTCTTTTGACATAAATAATAGTGCATAAGTAAATGACATCAATGATAACTTGAAATGATTTATATGATTGGGATAGATGAAGGGTAAATAAAATATTAGTTAGTTTTTAGGTATAGAATGAATAGGTGAGTATTTTAATATTTGATGTTATTTATTGATGGTTTGTAATGAACTAAGTCTAGGATCTAACCTTGTAGGATAGGACATTACTAACTATGTGGGATACATTTTTGGGACTAATTGAAGAGTTATGGAGAGATATGATTGGAAAATATTGGGCCCACATGATGATTTTTTATTTAGTGGGTATACAATACTATCATCATGTGCCTCAAGATGCAGGTATGTTGGTAGCCCTCATCAAGATATGGGATTCAATGACTAACACTTTATAGATTCCTACATGAGAGATCATGATTACCTTGGAGGATGTACATATGATATTGAGATTATTGACATAGGGATGAGTGATTGATTTGATTGATAGTGATGAGTGGGATGTGTAAATAGATCTCATATATGGTGAAGATGTGATAAAGGCTTAGTACCATTCTAGGTGATTCTACTTTGAGGACTTACATCAATTAGATACAGAGGGTAGGAGATTGATGATGATGCTAATGATAGTAGTAACGTGCTATGATTTACTAAACTCAAGCGGTAAGAGGTATCTCTGGGCTATAAATAATGTATTAATCGAGATGTATGAGGAGATGATAGTATATGCATGGGCCCCAATCTTTTTGACATGGGTTTATCAAGAGATTTAGGGCTACTAGGTGTATAGGAGATATAAGATGAGTGTCTCCTTCCTACTTAATTATTAGGTGTATGAACACATCATGATTTTGTGCCTGGTTGGATTGCCCTAGGCTACATGGAACTAGGATCATCTCAAAGTGGGTTTTATATAGTATAGTTTAGATAAGGAACTACCATAGGTGGATGGTGTCATTCAAGATGTAGCATAGTAAAGACAATAGCCAAATGTTTTGGTGGATGGGGAGGTCATTTGGAGACCATATGTGGGTTTTTCATCATGGAGGGGGTTATGTGTACATAATTTTTCCCTTTAGAGCTTTAGGTGGATACATGGGAGGAGGCATCATGAAGTAGAGTTGATACCCTTTGACTGGTATATGATGATAGTTTAGTTTGGTTCAGGGTGACCTAGGAGTGTTCTTGATATATATATGGGAGGACGTAAAGGTACCACTTCCCTTACCATAGCCTTTAGAGGAGGAGCCACTTTTTTAGGAGCTACTAAATCCTATAGCATTTTACGATGTCAAGGTTACACTAGAGTATATTTCTTCATGGGGTCTTACTATCAAGGAAGATGATGGACAGGGTGATGAACTAGATGATGTGTAGATGGAGGAGGTATCCCGTGGTCTATAGATGATTATTATGGAGAGAGATGCTATGAGAGAAGTGTAAGCTAGTTTATAAGTAGAGTTGGCCACTATGACATAGTAGAGAGATACCCCTAGGGGTAGTTGACCATTATTACACAACATGGGGATAATGATCAGGTTTAGTTGGCTATGAAGACATAGGAGAGAGATAGCCTATAGGTACAACTGACCACCATGACACAATAGAGAGATATTATGCAAGGATAGTTGACCACTGTTATATAAGAAAGAAATGGATTGAAGGTGTAGTTGACCTTGGTTATATTTGAGAGAGACACCTTGAGGTAGGTAGAAAGGGGACCTCATAGAGTGGGCCATATTTGAGCAAGACTGGAGTTATCATGGGACCACCTCAGCCTATTTCATTGACTAGGTACACCTCTACAATGGAGGAGATGAGATGTTATGAGGGGCATGTTATTAGGAGGCTTCCATATGTGCCTTGTTATATAGAATACCTGGTAAATTATGTTGTGTCAAGGAACCTAGGTAGTGTTGGACTCAGTGGTGGTAGAGGCCAGATGGAATTTGTAGGTCCACATATAGGTCACAAAGATGGAGAGGGTCCAGGGGATATTAGTGGTCCCACACCTTAGATTACTAGTTATTGTATTATATTATGATTTTGATTTTGACTTGTGAGCTATTACATCATGATGTATATATCATTTTGAGATATTGATATGGACACTTATATGCATATATATTCAACAAATAGCTTACTTATGATAATTATTGATGATAATGGTTTATGGTAGTTTATTAATAATTATGTGATTATGGTTCTTTTTATGTGATGATTATATGTTTATATGATGTTTTTGTATTATTCCTTACAACATGTGTATGCATGATCATATTTTGATGTCTATGATATAGTTGATTATATCCATGTGATATTCATATTTGGATGTATATGTAATTTGGATGACTCATTATCTATTTATTTCTATAAAAATGACTAAGTATGGTTTGATGTTCTTTTGATGATGATAAATAAATGATTGATTATTATCTCATGTATAAATTGATTAGAAACTAAATGAGATTGTAGTTTAGTTCATACATAATAAAATTTTATTATGATTTTTATGTGATGAAATGTTTTGACTTTATGGTTGTTTGATTAGATGGTCATTATATATTGATGGCAATATAATGATAGAGATGTGAATTTTTTAATGACTTGATACAAGAGATTAGAAATTACCTAAGTGATTTATAATAAAGCATGTTTTTAAATGGTTAAATAGAATGTTCTCATAATAAAAATACCAAAGTAATTATCAAAGTGTCTTTAAAAATAGAATGTACATAACAAGACAACTAAATACTTTATGATGTGATTTTCTATTTGTAATGCCTTAGATGATTTTGAGAGATGCAACCTTGACATATAGATTTCTTTTGTTGAAATTTTATATGTCAAGGGTGAAGTTGAATGAGGATATGATGACTCAAAAAAATGTAAGACATCTGCCTTAATGATTGGAATAACAAATAGTCATGAAATTATAAGAAGGAGGTTAAATTATCTCATTAGAAAAGACCAAAACCACAATAGGGAGGTTTATATACATAAGCCCCTTGCTTTCTTGTCATTAGTGTTAATTCAATTTATTAAATAAGTGACTTAATCACGTTATGTCAACTAAGCTTGAAATCCCTTGATTAAGAGGGTGAAAAAAAGGGTGACATGATGTAGATAGGTAGTGTAACCTTCTTGTGGGGATAGCTTTCCACTTATATAGGTGACCTAAGAACCATTATAAACAAATACATGTCTTATTTTGATGTAGAATTATGAATGCATGAAGTTTAATAATGCCTTGCAAAAGCTAATTAAAGCTTTCTTTGGGATATGTATGTATGTATATGTGTATATATACATACATATGTGTGTGTGTGTGTGTGTGTGTGTGTGTGTACATATATGTATATATACACATACATACATACACACACACAATCTCTCTCTCTCTCTCTCTCTCTCTCTCTCTCTCTCTCTCTCTCTCTCTCTCTCTCTCTCTCTCTCTCTCTCTCTCTCTCTCTCTCTCTCTCTCACGCACACACACATACGTGCGCGTGCGTGCACACACACACACACACAAATACATACATATATATCTATATATACATATATACATATATGTGTGTACATACATACATATGTATATATACACATATACATACATACATATTTTGTTTTGAATTTTGACTTAGGATCTTTTGATGCTTTTTTGGTTGATAGGTTGGGGAAGTTGATCAATACGATAAGCTTCCATGTAATTAATTTTTTACAAATTTTTGACTTATCCATCCTTAAAGAGAGTGGTCTAGGTTTTGTATTTGTTTGATTTTGATAGTTGTCCTTCAAGGTAGTATTTTATCTTTTTGAGCAATTCTAAATTATTTTTTTCTAGTTATCCTTCAAGGGAGAAATTTGTAGGTTTAGAGATGACCCATAATATATTTGTTTTTATTTTATACATGGACTTGATTATATAGGTATAATTTTTTCCTCTATGAAGGCAAAACCATAGCATAATAAGTTTAAATGATGGGTGATAGAGGTTTAAGAGACAACGACCATGGGGATACTTCCTATAAGGGGTAGAAAGTATCCATAAGAATCATGCCATGGGTAGAGTCATGGTACCCATGTTTAGGATTAGGAAAAAATTATGATAGATAATCACATGATTCTTTCCTTTAATTGGTTGTCCTTAAAATAAGGAGATGAAGGTGATAAGTTTTTAACATAATAGACAAGCTTAAGTCAGACTCAATGTGCTATGGAACATGTTTTAACAAAAGAAAAGATGCAGATACAAAGCATTGAGGGGCTCAAGTTATATTTTTCCTTCAAGAGATGGTAATTGGTAAGTTTTAAATCCATACTTATTCATGATGATAAATTGTCCAATCCAATTAGGATCAAACTTGCCCCACTTGCTTCTTTCTATGTTAGTTATGTGTTGATTTTCCTTTAAGATGAGGTCACTCATATTGAAGTCTCATTATTTTAGGTGTTTGTTATAAGTGAATTTGATTCACTCTTGATATACATGAAGATGGTTAAGAATGGTGAAACAATGCTCATCAAGTAGCTCCCATTGGGCTAGGTGTCCTTGATGATAGTCCTCTTTTGAGATGATATCCTTTATAGATATGTGAAGGGAGGGAATTTACAATTTGAGAGGAAAGACAACCTCTACAACATAGATAAGTGAAAAAGGGGTGGCACCCATAGGGGTTTAAATTCTAGTTTGATATGACCACAAGGCAAAAGGAATGTGCAAGTGCCAATCCTTACCAGATTCATGGACTACTTTGGTAAGCATTTTGTTAAGGGTCTTATGGGTGGTATTGAGATGAGAAGATTAAATTAATTCTAAAAGTGTCACAAATATTGCATAATTTCTTGTTTTTTAATGATTTTACACTATCGATGATGACTTTATGAGGAATACTAAAGTGGTATATGATATGATGATTGATGAAGCTAATAATTTTGTCAACTTTGGTTAAGATGAGAGGAATAGCATCCACCAATTTGGTGAATTATTACATCATTATGATGATATAATGATGTCTTTTTGAAGAGTGAGGGTTGATCTCACTAATGAGATCCAATCCGCATTGAGAGAAGGATCAAAAGTCCTTAGAAACTTGAAGGGCATGACTAGGAATGTGATGCAAGTTGGTATGTTGTTGACACTTGACACACCATTTGAAATAATCACAATAGTATTGGTTGAGGGTAGGAAAATAGTATCCAAGGCAAAGGATGTGCTTAGATATAGATAAACCACTAAAGTTCCCTCCACAAACCCCATCATGAGTTTCTTTGATTGAAAAGGGATTTCTTAGATATGAAGACATCTAAAAAGGAGATCATCATAACTTCATTTTTAGAGGATTCCCATAGCATGGTATAATTATTAGTAATATGTATGAAATCTCATCTACCATTCTTAGAGAGGTCAATAGGGATGATGGATAAGGTAAGGTAGTAAAAAAGTTACTTATACCAAATATTTGGTTGGGTTTCCTCCACATTGTATATGGAAGGGATATCCATTTTGGTGTAAGAGGGTTAGTTAAGTCTATAAAAGGTGACAAAATTTTTAGAGTTTAAAGGTGAAGATGGGATTTGAGAGGCAAGATAAGTCATGGTGTTAAAAAACTTGTTTGTTGAACATAGAGTGGCTTGGATAAGGTAGTGATCAAATGATGTCAATATTGCATCTACCAATTGTTTATAATTTTGGATAGCATCATTTTTACACTAGTAGGAACCATTGATCTAGTTGGATATAAGTTTGGAATCACCAAAAATGTTGATTGATTTTAATCCCAAGGACAAATCTATTTGGAGACCTAAAACTAAGGCTTCATATTTAGCCATGTTATTGTTGTAATAAAAGTAAAGTTTGAAGGACAAGGGAAAAGGCTCAAATTCAAGGTATATAAGGATGATTTTAAAACCCCCACCACATTAACACTTTTATCCATTAAATAACATGGTTATTTGGTAATAAATGTCTTCTTGGGAGAGATTTTTGATGAACTCATCAAGAAACTCAAGGTTATAAGGTTGGTTGTTAACTAAAGGGGATTTAGTCAATTAATCAGTGATGATTTGGCCTTTGACTAATTTTTGTTAATGGAACTCAAGATAAAACTTAGCTAAAAGCATGCACCATTTATCCATATGCTGATTTTGATATGGGTTTTAATGCATGTACTTGAAGGGGTGGTGTTTGTGATGACAAAGGTTTTGTGATTGAAAAGATAGTGATGAAATTTGGAAGCCATGAAGACCGAGGCAAGGAATAAATTATTGGTATGGGTATAACGAGTTTCATTCTCTACAAGTGTTTGAGTTATATATTATATTTCCTATTTCTTATGTTGATCATCATGATGTGCCAGCATGGCACCTAAGGAATGGTTTGTGGTGGAGATGTAAAGGTAGAAGGGTTGGTCCTCTTTTAGAGGGATAAGGATATCTGGAGAGAAGGTATCTTTTGAGTGATTTGAAGGCCTTTTGGAAATATTAATTTCACTTACAGCATGTGTCCTTATTAAGAAGGTGATGAAAGGGTTGACATTTATTAGATAATTGAGAGATGAATCGATGAATGGATTGGATATTTCCTTATAAACTATGAAGTTGATTTAGGTTAGTTAGAGGAGGCATGTCTAGGATTTATTTGACTTTGGTAGGATCAACATATATTCCATGAAGGGAAATGATAAATCTCAAGAGTTTGCTTGATAAGACCCCAAAGACACACTTATTTAGGTTGAAGCAAACATAGAATTGGATAAGGTGATCAAAGATGATTGCAAGGACTTCCAAGTGATCTTGGTGACTTTTGGACTTACCAAAGAGGTCATCTACATAGTCTTCCATGTATTTGTGGATAAGGTCATGAAATATGTAGGTCATGACATGATAATAGGTTGCACAAAAATTATTCAAGATAAAAGGAATGACCCTTTATAAAAACATTCCCCATGGGGTGATGAAGGTGATTTTATGTTGATATTTTAGGGTGATTAAGATTTTATATTCTAATAATCCATCCATAAGAGATAACATCTCATGGCGAGAAGTTACATCAACAAGTTGGTCAATGCTTAGTAAAGGAAAGTCATCCTTTAGATAGGTGATGTTGAGGTCATAAAAGTCAATATAAATACAATATCCCCATACTAATTTAGTGATATGAATGACATTCAAGACCCATTGTGGATAGGTAATGGGTTGGACTAAGTTGATAGATAAGAGATGTTATAAATCCTCTTTAACAAAAAGGGTAATGTGAAGGTGTATCCTTCAAAATTTTTAAATAATATTCTTAGAATCAAGGTTTTTGATTATGTTATGGATGACAATGAAGGTTTGATTCTAGGAATATGATTGTAAGACCAAAAAAATGCTATAATATGGTCACCTATAAAAGAGGAAAAGTCTTGATATTCTAAAGAATCTAAAGATTGACCAATTTTGATTATCCAAGAATTATCCTAAGTGCCCAAGTTGATGTCAATGGTAGATTCATTAAACATGGTTAATGTCTCAAGTAGAAGGGATTTGTGAAGGGAAGAGTCTTCAGTCTAAGGTAAGTGAAAAGGGAGTCGTCATCCTAACATTGGATGGTATTAATGGTGGGGGAATCATCTTCTGCCATCTCAAGATGAGTTAGAGGAATGGTTTTGGTTTCCCTATTAATTTGATAGGTCAAAGGTCCCAAACTAATCATGTTGATAAAAAATCTATAAGGGATAAAATTGGGGTCATCAAACTATTTATAAGATGAGGTAAGTGAGGATGGGGTTTCTTCCTCAATGATTGAGATGGAAGGTGTGTTGGTTGGTTCTTCTGGTTAGATAAATCCAAGGCCATGTTGCTCAAGAGGATTTTTATTTTTACATGGGATAATCTCAAGTGTTCCATGCTCATAATGGATTAAACTAAATCCTTTCCAAGCAATGAAGGTATGTTTGGGAAAAATTGGGTTTATCCAAGAAGGAAAAATTAAAGGTGAATGGTTTGATAGAAGGTGTGGTATTAGAAGTTGAAGGTGTTTGATCAACTTCCCCATAGATAAAGTTGGTTTGGATATTGGGAGGTCAAAAATGGATTATGTTTCTAATGTCAGGAACATAGTGAGGTTATTGATCAAGTTTTACATAATATTTATGAGTAGGAAGGGTATCAAGAGTCAACAAATGATATTCTCCAAGAAAAAGATGTTGGAACATAGATTCCAAGGGGTCTTTCATAGGGATTTGAGAAGAGGGTATGGTTGAGCTTGTATAATATTCATTGGTGTAAGTTGAAGGGGTTACATAATTTAATTCAATGAGGACATCATTTGGGTGATAAGTCATGCTTCATGATTTAAATGGATTAGGATCAGTGAGGATGATGTGAACTTCGACCTCATATTCAAATTTTTGGTATCTATGCAAGGTTGAAGGTACACAACACATGGTTTGGATGCAAGGGCATCCAAATAGTATGTTATACTAAAATTCCCCTTCTATAATGTAGAAGAGCTCGATAATATTTTCTGGGCCTAAGCATATGTGAAGGATAATTGTTCTCAAGTTGGTTGGCATTGTGTTATTGAAAGATCATAATATGGTAGTGGTTTGGGACATGATGTTTTCAAGAATCTTGAGTTGATCATAAGCATGAGATGATATGATTTTGATACTGGATCTCACCTAAATCATGACACTTTTTATTTAGGTTTTATTGATATGGGTTGTGATGAAGAGGTGATGACCTAGATCGTCTAGGTGAATAGGAAGTATCTTAAAATTTTGGAATGTGACAAGGATTGATACTTGGAGGGATACAAAAAGGGATAATAGAGGTTTATGATCTTTGAATTAGACCTTAATTTATTATAAACCCTCAATTATGGCTTGATGATACTGAGTTGAGGTTTGGATCTATTCATAGAATGCCATATTCATTGGGGTTTGGTGAAGTTGTTTGAGAACCAACCTATGTATCAGTCCTAATGGGTTGGATTGAGGTGTACCCAAGATAAAAATCTTGGGTTTTGGAAAAGGTTATTTGGGTATTTTTGTAGAAGAAGGATATGTCCAAGGGATGGATACTTCATATTTCCCCTTATCCTTTTGACTTTGTGACCAAGCAACCGCATGGATGGTGTCAATTTGGATTGTAGGTAGGCTATTTTGGTTAATCCTTGGAGGTAGGTTTATGTGAGGTGCCAATTTTTGTTTTTGGTTTAAAGGTAGGCTAAGAGGATTATCCTCTATAAAAGGGTCATCTACATCATATAATTTATGGATTATGTCTTTAATATCTTTTTATTTCTTAATGTCATGCCCAAGTGTTCTATGATATGCATAGATTAAGTCATCATTGAACCAAACAAGTTTTGGGATAAGGGGTTTGAATGGTTTAAAAGGAGATTTATGTCAAAGGTTTGTAATTTTTTTTTAAGATAGTATAATATGATTCTCATAATGGTATTAAGAGGGTTGAAGTATTTTTTTTGGTTGTTGGGGTTGGTACCTTTTTAGGGGTAGGTACTATGAGTGAAGTTTTGGTTAATGTTTGTGAAATGTTTTTGGTTGATGGTTTTGGGTTTAAAGGTTTGATGTAGATAGGTGGAGGAGTATAAGCATATGAGGTTGATTTTTTGGAAGGTTTATCTTATTCAAAAAAGTGGAAGGGTAAGGTCCTAAAATAGATAAGGGGCATGGCCCTAGGATGGAGGGTGAAGTTGAGATGGGAGGTGAAATGGTTTTAAGATTTTGAGTTCTAAGTGGTTTTATCTTACTCCTTGATTTAGGTTGTTGGTATTTATATTGGGTTTTTGGTGTTAACTCCAATTTTAAGGGTGGATGCGTTAGGTTTTGGGTTGGAAGAACACCCAAGTTATTGATACCTTTGAGTAAGGTAGTTGGGTTTGTTTTATTTATTTTTAAGGGAGTTGGATTGGTTGATTTTTTTGAAGGTTGAGGTGTGGATGAGTTTAATGTTTTGGTTGGGGTGATGGTGGTTAATTTTTTTTAGGTTGAAGGTAGGGTAGTTTATAGGCTTGTTGGCTCTTTCTTTGAAGGGTAGGGAAGTCTAATACAGTGCCAAAATGTAGCTTGGTCAAGGTTTGGTTTCGATAGGAATTCAAGATTTTGAACCAATATTGAAAATGGTTTATATGTGGACTTGGCCTCATCATGAAGGGTTTATAAGTTAAGACTAAGTGGTTAAAGAAGTGGGATGGTTATTATTTCTTCTTCTTTTGGTAATAGTTCCTAGGGAATGATGGGTGGTTCCATTATTAAGGGAAGTAGAATAGGTATGATGTAATCTTCCTTATTTTAGATTTCCAAATGAAGGATGGGTGGCTAAACTATGGAAGGAAGTGGATCAGGTATGATGTCATCTCCCTTGTGAGTTATTTCCAAAGGATGGGTGGTTCCACCATGGAGGGAAGTGGAGTAGGTGTGATGTCATCTTCCTTATGAGTGATTTCTAAAGGATCGATGAGTGGTTCCACTATGGAAGGAAGTGGAGTAGGTGTGATGTCATCTTCCTTTTGAGTTATTTCTAAAGTAATGATGGGTGGTTCCACTATTGAGGGAAGTGGATTAGGTGATGTGGTTTGGGTTGGTTCCACCAAATTGGGAAGTGGAATAGGCACGATTTGGGCCATGGGTTCTTCAATTGTAGGTCCATTAAAGATAATGTTCATAGTATTAACCTCATGGTTATGGTAAGTTTATATGTTTTATGCTCATTATTTGAATAAGGTATGTGTTTTGGAAAAAAATTATAGAAAATTTCAAGAGCTCGATTTGGAGGTGCATTTGGATTATTCGTACAAGTTCATCTTTATCAATCAAGTCTTGAACTATATTATTAAATGTATTGCATCTATCAAAATTGTGTCCAATGACATGATGGTAGTTATAGAACTCATTCTCCTTATACCAACTTGGTATATAATGAGATGAGTCAAATTATTGAGGGGTTTTAATTGGTAAAATTTAGATTATGGATGCTTTTAATAATTTCTCTAAAACTAAAGCATAAGACTCCCCTAGTGGAGTGTATTAATTTTGAACAAAAAAGTTTTGGGGCTTTGGATTTTGGTTTTGATTCGAAGATGTGGATGGGTTTGAATAGTTTACCACCAAAGGAGGATTCATCTTAAGGACAACTTCATTGGTTGATCCTTTTGTCTTAGGGTGTTTAGAGGAAGCTTCAATAGATTTGAAGCTGGCATTATTATTTCTAATATTTAGTTTGCCTTCATCAATCACTTGGATTTTCAATTACATTTACATGGCAAATTCTTCTTCAAAGGTATAGAATGTTTGAACTTGTAAGGAAAATTAAATGTGTTTGGCATATGCTTGAGATAAAAGTTTAATCAATTCTAGCTGAGGTAGGGAGAATTAAAGTTGGTTGATTAACCCCTTCCATCAAGCAACAAAATCTACAATGGATTCATCCTTGAATTGATGAATATAATACAAGTCATTTATGCACACTTTCTTTGAGATGTTTATGGAGAAGTAATCCAATAAAATTTGCATGAGTTGGGTGAAGGAAAAGAGGGAATACCTAGTGATAGCACTATAAAAATATAATGCAGGTAATTCTAAAGACATGGGCACAGTTGGGTTTGGTTGTTTAAGTTTTGTAGTTACCCTTGTAATTATAGGTGGAAGAGTGAATGGTATAGAAACTACTAAGTTTCAAAATTGTGTAGATGATGTTGGTTTTGGGGTGGTAAGAGGTAAGCAAACCAAAATAGTGGATGGATTCCCAATGCTAGGTGGTGTTTGAGTTATCATTAGCTAGGTTGAACTCATATTTGAAGGGTTGGTTATGGGGTTGGTGGAAGTTAAAGGTGATTGGGTATTTTTTGGTAGGGCAAGAGAAGCTTGGTTTTGTGAAATGTTAGTAGATGGTTTTGTTTATATAAGATTAGGCTTGAGTTATCGTGGATTGGGTAGTAGAAATGGTGAAAACTGAAGTCTCACCTATAAGGTAAGTAGGCATGCCATAACAGGGTTCAATAGAAGGAACCTAAGTATGCGCATGGTTGGAAATTATGTCAAGGTAGTGTTGGAGGGTAATTGGGTTGTTATCAAGGAGGTTTGTGAAGTTCATGTCCCCTTAAGCAAAAGACCAGGGAACAACAAGACTCCTAAAATGGTCATGAGAGATCTTTGTATCTAGAGGTGCTCTATAAATGAAGAAGAGTAAAATGGTTGGTGGTGAGATTGGTTTTGGTTGGCTTGCTCTCTAGATTTTTGTCATGTCAAGACCATGTGATAAATTGGTAGAAGTTTAAAATTTAATGGAAGTGAACTCACTAACTCAAAAAGAGAGTAAAAAAGAAAAATTCAACAAGATCACACACACTAAAAGTAAATTATATCCTAAGGGATATTTTTATCTCATTTTGGGCTTATGCCTTATGTTTAGAATTGTGATAATCAACTTGGATTTTTAAATGGGTACTATAAGAAGTAGTTTATGGATAGTTTTAGGTTTGTTTAGGCTCAAATATTTTTGTATTGGAATTAGTACACATCTTGGTGTTGGTTACTACCCCCTCACTTCACACACTACAACATAAAGGTGTTAGGTTCTTTGCTAGTATATACCAAATATACATAGTCTATACTTAGTCAACATATTAATTTGGTTCTCCCCTTGTGTTAGGACCTAGAACATAAAGCTCTGATACCACTTGTTAGGACCCAAGAGCACAATTGATTACCAAGCAACTAAACACAGAATTAACTAGAAGCAATAAGTAACTAGAAATCAGAAACAACATAGAATATGAGAGACAATACCCAATTGTATTAAATACTCTTCTAGAAAGAAATACAATAAAGAAGTGCCACAGTCTTCTTCCTTACACTCCTCTAGGGCTCCCACACCTCTAGGGCATAAACAATAAATCTCTTCAAGAGCTCACTCTCTCAATCACAGTCCCAACAATCAACTCAAACACAGAGTTATTCACCTCCACCAGCTAGTAACAATACTGCCAGTCCACCAGTCAGTAATAATACTACCAGTCCACCAAGTACTCCATGTACGCCAAGTCTGAGTATACACACATACTCCAAGTACACAATGTACTTCAAGTAGATCTCACTTGATCTTGCTACCTATTGTGTTGCTAACCTCCCTGATCTTGCACACCTGCAAATCAACCTAGTTTTGCACACCTACAAACCTAGACCTCACACACACACACACACACACACACACACACCTGCAAATCAACCGACCTTACTTACACATGTAGATCTCCTTCCTGATCTTGCACACTTGCAAACCAACCTGATCTTACATACCATGAAGAGCCCTTGTCCTCCAAACCAACACCCTTGTGGATCTTCTACCAGACCTTGCTCTCCTAAAGATCTACCTGATCATACACACTTGGCACTATGGCACTATGAGGAGCCAAACTTGCTCTCTCTATCTAGCACTTAGAGAATCCCTGCTTTGATCCCTCACACTTTACAATACAACCCATGAGTCTCTTAAATAGATCTCATGCAAAAAATAATTAGACATCTAATTACAATAATTAGATCCATAGCTCCAAGACTAAAATTAGCCTTTAACATGCAAACAAATGGTTCGTTAACAAACTATTCATGAACTAACAATTCTAGAACTACACAGGCGACCGATGTCAGTCCCTATCTGGCTGGAGATGACTGACATCAATTGATCCTGACCAATGTTGGTTGCTCTTCTCACTATATATGACTGACATTGGTTGATCAAACCAATGTCATTGCTCTGTAACTTAGCAACCTCTCAACAACCTCCTCCATGTTTACATCAGTGAAGCTTTTAGCTCCATAACCTAACAATCTCCCACTTGGAGATAAATAGCTACACTGTACCTATACCTGTACATCATCTAATTTGTTTCCTAGCTTGTATTCGTCTTCAAGCTCAATCTTGAAGACCAACCACCACACATCTTGTGGTGCAACTCCTATCATCCAAGTAACTTGCCATATCCGAAGTGCCTGACCCTGCATAGCATGTTAACCTACTGCTGGTCCCTCTCAGATACTTGAGAATCCACTGAACTACTTTCCAGTGCTTCCTTCCTAGATTAGCCACAAACCTGATGACAAATCCCACTACTGGGGCAATATCAGGGAGTACACATGTACTCAACCTCATCATGTGATTGGGGACCCTGTTCTGTGAACTGTCCATCCATAGGTGCACTTGTCATACTGTAACCTGCACTACCTTCACACAATCATCTTGAGACATCAACCTGTGATCTTCCCTATCTCTAAGAATACTCATGCCAAAGAATTTTGCTACTCCCAAATTCTTCATGACATACCACTGAACTAACTTTACCTTTAGTTTAGCAACTCCTTGCATGTGTGACCCTGCAAAAAGCATACACACAACATACAGTAATAGGACAATGTTGCAATCATCATCCAACCTGGTAAAGAAAACATAATGGTTACAATGACACTGACTAAAGCCATGCTTTGTCATACACCTGTCAAATCTATACCACTATCTTGTAGCTTCCTCAAGACCATATACCCTGTCCTTTCATCTCACGTGTCCATTCCCTCCCTTATTTAACCAAATAATCCATTCATCTCTCAGTGCTTTCATCCTGACTGGCAACTCTACCAAATCTCCCATTTGGTTCTCTTCTAAATAATTCATGCCATGCTCCCACTATTTCCTAGATCTTACCTACTCTACAGTGAGCAACAAGTATAAAGAAGGGGAATAATGAATTTGAGGCTTACTTACCCTTTCAATCCTCCACATGGGCATTTGAGACTCCTTGATAGCTTGCTATCCACCCAAAATCTATTCCAATGACAATTATCAGTCACCACCCAGTCTGCATCTGATCGACATCGGTTCCATGTGACTGACCTTACTGCCGACACTGGTTCCCTAACCAACATCAGTCACCACCTGCCCAACACCACTGACTATGCCTATCTGCACATGACCGATGTCAACACCTACCTGTTCAACATCAGTTGCCCCTAATTGATGTCGGTACTTGTGTTTTCCTATGAGTGATGACTTTTTACCTGCGAGCTTACTTTGAATCAAAACCCTATCTAAACTACCCTACTCAAAAGTATCAAGCCCCTGTGATTGATATCTATCCATCATCTCCTCCATGAACACTAAGGCTTTCCAGTTCTTAAGTTTGTCAAATACATCAGACTTCCTTTTCCTACAATAAATCCAATCCTTTCTTGTAGCATCCCACTACTCACAAAAATCTCAATCTATGCTCTCCAAAGCTGAACTCTTACCATTTGACTTAAGAACATCCATTCCCTTCTCACTTATGTGACCAAGCCTAAAAAGCCACATCTTTACAATAGAAGTGGAATTAGTAATACAAGTAGGTAGATAAAGGGTACCTACTTTCTTACCACATGCTAATTCAAGTGCATCCGCTATGAGAGTTCCTGTGCATCTCTCATCACCCAACTTTCCTATAGAAATTAGCCACATCTTCAGGACTGAGACCTACATGACCTCCTTCAATGTCCATGTGTTGGTTGTCTACAATTTCAGCCACACTTCCCCTTTTCCAATACTTTGACAAGGCTCACCAACCCCTAAATAAATCTTTCCAAAGTCTCCATGGACCTTAACATGGAAAAATACTCTATTTGGGGCTGCATGGAAAGAGGTAATATAATCTATAAACCAAGATTCTACTTTATCCAAAGAACATATAAGAGCAACCAGTGTAATAATCCATGCAACAATACCTACTTCTTTATTTCCTTCATGCTGATCTACTACAAACCAACAATCTTTCTTTACCTGCTCTTTCTTTCCATAACACCGTAATTAACCATTCGTGCCTTTGAATTCCTCCATTCTTAGCTTACTTTCTTTTGCCATTGCTATACTCCCACTCAATCAGAAACCCCTGAGAGTGACCTGTAATCAAACACAAACCTACTCCTTGCAACCTTAGCTCTGATACCACTTTGTCAGGAATCTAGAACATAAAGCTCTGATACCACTTGTCAGGATTTGGGAGCACAATTGATTACCAGGAAACTAAATGTGGAATTAACTAGAAGTAATAAGTAACTAGAAATTAGAAACAACACAGAATATGAGAGACAATACCCAATTATATTAAATACTCTTCTAGAAGGAAATACAATAAAGAAGTGCCACAGTCTTCTTCCTTACACTCCTCTAGGGCTCCCACACCTCTAGGGCATAAACAATAAATATCTTCAAGAGCTCACTCTCTCAATCACTGTCCCAATAATCAACTCAAACACAGAGTTGTTCACCTCCACTAGCTAGTAATAATACTGCCAGTTGACCAGTCAATAACAATACTACCGGTCCACCAAGTACTCCACGTACTCCAAGTCTGAGTATACACACATACTCCAAGTAGATCTCACCTGATCTTGCTACCTATTGTGTTGTTGACCTCCCTAATCTTGCACACCTGCAAATCAACCTAGTTTTTCACACCTACAAACCTAGACCTCGCACACATACACACACCTGCAGATCAACCGACCTTACTTACACATGTAGATCCCCTTCCTGATCTTGCACACCTACAGACCAACCTGATCTTACATACCATGAAGAACCCTTGTCCTCCAAACCAGCACCCTTGTGGATCTTCTACCAGACCTTGCTTTCCTGTAGATCTACCTGATCATACACATTTGGCACTATGGCACTATGAGGAGCCAAACTTGCTCTCTCTATCTAGCACCTGGGGAATCCCTGCTTTGATCCCTCACACTTTACAATACAGCCCATGAGTCTCTTAAATAGATCTCATGCAAACAATAATTAGACATCTAATTACAATAATTAGATCCATAGCTTCAAGACTAAAATTAGCCTTTAACATGCAAACAATTGGTTCGTTGACAAACTGTTCATGAACTAACAATTTTGGAACCACATAGGCGATCGACGTTGGTCCCTGTCTGGCTAGAGATGACTGACATCAGCCGATCTTGACCAATGTCAGTTTCTCTTCTCACTGTATATGACTGACGTCGGTTGATCAGACCAATGTCAGTTGCTCTATAACTCAACAACCTCTCAACAACCTCCTCCATGTTTGCATCAGTGAAGCTTTTAGCTCCACAACCTAACACCTTGGTGGTGAAATCCAAGTAGGATAGTTGGGATGAAGGTTGTTTCTAGCTAATGAAATCCCATTTAATTCCCTTATGTCAATGTTTTGATAAGTTGATTGTGTAAGTGATTTGGTATGTGTATGAAAATAAGTGATTGCTTTACCCAATTAATTAAGCTATGTGACTTAAGTAAATAAGAAATCAATGTATGCAAGGTTGATTTTAATTCCCAAAAGAAAATTTAAAATTATTTTAATGAATACAACACCTCTAAATACAACCTAAGTGCAAGATAATAATGAAAGTCCTAATCCTAAGATGACTACCTTTCAAATTTTGGAATGAAAACAATAAAAATGCCTTTTTACTTTTGAAAATAGACAAAGAACAAGAGATTTTACCTTTTTAATTTAAAATTAAGGAAATCAAGTAATTGTGATTTTATAAATGGATAAATGTAATGAAAAGTGTTTAACCATATGAAATAAACTAGATGATTTCTTCACTAATGCAATTCTAAATGTCCTAAAATAACTATGAACCCAAGAGAAATCAAGGATCCCACTGGGCATTCCAGAATGTTTCAATAATTTTCAAATCATTTTATTTTTATTTTTGAAAAAAATTAAAACTAAATAAATTGGAAATTTATAGGTGTACTTGGATGTGTTTGTGCACTCTATTGATCTAAACATCGCGAGTTCTCCTCTTTGGCTAGGGAGGAATGACCTACAAATCAATATGATTTAAAAAAAAATTGGATTAAAATGGTTGGTAAGTGGGAGACCTAGAAAATTATATTGGAAACACAATGATTGAGGGTGGAGATTAATCATTCTCTTGAAACTTTCTTTCACATGTACTTTAACATTCCTTGAACCATCAAAGCAATACAAAGATTACACATGCTAGTGAACACTTGAAAGTCCTTCTCAGGTTGAGAACCCTTCATTCTATGCAATCAAGAGACCTCAAAGCACATTTTCTTTCCTTAACTTTCCAAATTTGACCTAAAAATTCATGAGAAAACTTTAAATAACATACATTACCTATGAAAATTATTATGTGAGCTCATACATATTTAAGTATGATCATGACCCCTCATTAGTCCATACTCTCTCTCTCTTTTCTTGCTTAGACCCATTAGGCCTTGAAATTGACCTTCATGCCTCTTTCCATGTGCTCTCCACCTTAATAAAATGCTAAATAAACCTCTCTCATGATTATACACATCCATAAATCCTTCACATGGCTTGAAAACAAACTATTATACCTCATTAGGTGAGGTAGGGTCTAGTAGTGGTTTATTTGTAGACTTGATTTGTAGGTCTTACCCCTGTAGGGTCACCTTGAAACTCACATGAGTGTTCCAATGCCTTATATACATGCTAAAGAAACCTCATACAACCTCTCATGAATATGTGCATTCATATCACCAAGACATCATGACCCTTCATGTAAAAGACTAGGCATCCTTTACAGACATTTTCAAGACACTTACTAGGCTCAAGCACTTGAAAAATTTGACAACAAGGACTTTCCATGTTTACCTTCACATCACTCATGTAGTGATAATAACATATACCAATCATGTCTTACACTCTTATAAACACTTATCAATATTCTCTCTCATAGCTACATTCTTCAATGACCTCATGAATACCTTTCTCAAGAGCCTTTGACATCAATTCCAAACCTCAACAACAAGAATGATGCTCAACAATATCCCCCTTTTTTAGTGATGGAAAAATACACTACAAACTAAATAATCTTATCTCCTAATTTTATTCTTTCTACCCCTTTGACATAAATGATAAAGTGATGACTGTAACTCCTTGGATCACACTCCTTGCAACCAAAATACTCAACATATTAGACTATGAGTTTATGAGACATAATACACACATGCTCCCCCTATCTCTATGCATACCTTCTTGGGACAAGTCACATATTATTGGATCTAATAAACATGCTTATCTCCCCCTAAGTAATCATCTTATTTAGTGATTGCTAAGGGCAAGAATTACACCCAATTCCTGTCTTAGGTGTTCAAATGTTACCTTTCAAAGTGGTTTGGTAAAAATGTATGCATTATGATCATGTATAAAAACATATTCAAGTCTAATTCACTTACCTTATTTCTTATAAAATGCTACCTAATGGGAATGTGATTAGTCCTTGAGTACATGATAGGGTTATTAGAGATTCTTATAACACTTGTATTGTCACAATAAATAGGGCTAGGACCATTGTACTCCACCTTATCTTTTTAGGGTCTATCTCATCCATAGGACCTAAGTCAAATATGAATCTAATGAAATATACTCATCCTCATAAGTGGATAATGTTATTGATGTCTATTTCTTGCTTATCCATGAAACTAGGTACCCACCTAAGAAGAAATCTCCTCCACTGGTACTCTTTTTATCATCTAGACTTCCTACCCAGTCTATATTTGTATAGGCTATCAAATTGAACTCCTTTATACTTATATACCACAGCCCATAATCCATAGTCTCTTTGAGATACTTGAGTATCCTTTTTATTTATTGAATATGATTATCCTTTAGATCTATTTGAAACCTTCCCATAAGACCTACTACTTGCATGATGTCAGGTTTAGAGGGAGTGGTGTATAACAAACTTCTAATCATTGACCTATATGATGCCTGATTGACCTTTAAAGACTCATCTTCATTTCTCAACTTACACCTTATGATCATGGATATACTAACTACCTTGAAATCTTCCACCTCAAACTTCTTTAACATCTCTCTTATGTACTTGGTTTGTGAGATGAATATAACTTTTTTAGATTGAGTGATTTACAACCTAACAAAGAATGATAGTTATCCTAGCATGGACTTCTCAAAATATTTATTCATCACCTCTGCAAAGGCCTTGGTCATTTTCTCATTATTTCCACCAAATATGATGTATTCCACATAGAAAAATACTATTAATTGATGGGCATATTGTCTTTAGGTATAGATTACTGTCTATAACTCCTCTTTTGAATCCTTGGTCTAATAGATACCTATCCAACCTAACATTAAAGTGCTTAGTTTAGACCACAAAGAGACATTTTTAATATACAAACATAGTTATTATCATCTGATAGTGAGAACCCATCATGTTACTCAATGTACACTTCTTCCAAATTCTCATTCAAAAAAGCAGATATGACATCCATTTGGTATACCTTGAACCCTTTAAATCCTGCATATGCTAAATTTTTTTGATGGCCTCCAATATTGATACTAGTGAAAAGGTATCTTCAAAGTATACCCATTCAAATTATGCATATCCATTTCATACCAATATATCCTTGTTCCTAGTGACTTCTCTATATTCATTTAACTTGTTTCTAAACACCCACTTTGTGTCAATGATATTCTTATCTTTAGGCCTAGAAAGTAGTTCTCAAGTCTCATTCTTCTCTATTTGGTCTAACTCCTCATTCATATAATATATCCAAAATTTATCTTTGATTGATTTTATAAGATTTTTAAGTTCAATCTTAGATAATAAAGCAAATTGTCTTGATTTTGATTACTTACCAGTCTTCTCCTTGTTTGCATAGTTGTATTCTTGTTGCCAATGATTTGAGATTCAGGGTGATCTCTTTGAATCTACCTTGAGGGACCTCATAATTCATATATTTCCTCAACTTATTGTTCTTCCTCACAAACCTCTATAGTTTATTATTCATTATTTAATTCCATAGTCTCTAAAGTATCCTTTAGTTGTGAGTGTGATTTCCTTGTCTCATCAATCTTCACATTGGTACTTTTCACTATCTTTTGTAGCCTCTTGTTATAACATATATAGGTCTATCTCATTGACGAGTATCCTAAGAATATACCTTCATCAGATCTAGAATGAAACTTTCCCAAGTCTTCATCATCTATTTTGATAAAACATTTGCTCCTAAACACTCTAAAGTGTTCCATATTGTTAGGTCTACCCTTTTGTAGTTCATAAGGATTCATGTTGCCATTAGTACTTATCTATCCTTTATTAAAAATGCATACTATAGTTCTTACTTCCTCTCTCTAATATCCATAAGATATTATAGACTCATTTATCATAGTTCTAGCCATCTCTTGAACTACCCTATTCTTTCTTTCCACTACCCCATTCTACTAAGGTGTCCTAGCTATTGAGAATTATCTCTTTATTCCATGAACCTCATAGAAATCATAAAATTCATTAAACCAAAACTCTCCTCCTATATCAAATCTTAGGGACTTGATCTTCTCATTCTTCTCATTCTCAACAAGAACCTTAAAAAAATTGAACTTGTCAAGAGCTTTTGACTTTTCTGTCAAGAATGCAACCCAAGTCATTCTTGTGTAGTCATCTTTGAGTAACATGAAGTAGCTATCTCCTTGAATTATTGTAGGCCCATAGATATCAGTGTGTATTAACTCCAAGGGTATTTTAGTAGATTAATCCTTGGACTTGAACCTTCTTCTAGTCTACTTACCATATTGACATGCCTTACAAAGTATGTTTGTAGGTTTGGTGATCTTAGGCATGTTATTCATAGACTTATTAGTAATTATATTAAACATATTATTAAAATTTAGGTGACATAACCTTCTATTCCATATCCAAATTTCATTAATCTTGATCATAAAACATCTCTCCTTCTTGATCTCATTTAAGACAAATTTTTCTTAGTCCTCTTAGCATTGGTAATTAGTATTCCTAATTTAACTCTACTTATCTCACACCCTATGTCATGAAAGGTTAGTGTGTGTCATTGATTACACATTTGAATTATAATAAGTAAGTTTTGTTCCAAACCTTCCACATATAATACATTTTGTATATTGGTTATCCCATTATCCAAACTCAAGACACCCTTGCCAACTATATTGGCAGTTGTGTTGTCTCCAAACTTCATTATTCTTCTAGAATTATTCTTCAATGAGATGAAATTATTTTTGTATCCTATCATGTGGATTGAAAAAACACTATATATATACCATTTCATGAATTCATCTTTAATGTGAAAGGTATTCTAAGCTAGCATAGAATTCTCTTTAGTCTTATGTTCCTCCTTAGTAAATAGTCCATCTTGACTAGCTCAATATGATCATTCCTAAATTGATTTGGATTCCATACCAATGTTTGATTATTATAATTCATTATAAGATATTCATATGTCTTGTTTAATCTTGAAGGCCTTATAAATATATTAGATCAAAATCTTTCAATGTGTTCTCTATTATGATAGATATAACAAACAATATTTATGTACTTACCTCTTAACTAATTACTCCTTTTCCCATGGTCCTATGATGAATTATCCTTTATTGTATTTGTATTTTCATGTTGGTGCTCTTGACTTGTTTTTAATTCTCACACTCTATTTCAAACTTGCTCATCTTGTGTATGAGTTGCTCATGCTCAACTTTCAAAGAATCTAGCTCTATTTTTAACTGGTCATACTCAACTTCCTTTGATCTAAACCTTGTATCAACACCTTCTAACTAATTCTTGAGATCCTTGATAGTCTTATTTTTATTCTTCAAATCATCAAGGTCACTTATGATCTCATCTTCAAGGTCTACTTCAGCTTCTCTTTCTTTACTATCATAGTAGAATTCTTCATCATACATGTTGTCTTCTTCCTCTTGATCACTAAACATCTTCTGCTCCTTAGGATCACCTTCAAGTTGTTAGACTTGATTCAAAGGACTAGGATCTAATAATAATTTTTGGAAACACAATGAATTATAGTGGGGGTGAATCAATCTCTTAAAAATTTCTTTCACATGTACTTTAACATTCCTTAAACTATCAAATCAATACAAAGAAATAATAATGCATAAAGAGTCATTCAAATGAACACAAAAAAATAAAGCATACATATGAGTGGGAAACCATCAAGGGGAATAAAACATAATGATACATATAAATTAAATATAGTCATACAATTCAAAATATCATAGTTTAGTAAAGCACCAACTCCAACTAGCTAAGCACCAACCCAGCTAGGTTTTAATAATCACCAACTTAAAATGAGGCACCAACCCCTTAAACGAATCAGTACCAACTCATCCAAATAAAAATTTTGATCACCTTAATAAAAAATTATTTATCATACAACAATTTATGATAATATTATTCAATTCTTCTCTCTTTTATCCCTCTCAAACTACCTTATAGGCTTCTTCGCTCATCTAGGTCTCTTCAAGACAGATTAGGTCATATGGCATTGATATTCATCTATAGTTCCCATGTTATATCTTCATGATAGTTTATATTAACCCTTATTATGGTCTAAAATACCTCCTTCATCTCTTCAAATTTAATATCCTTTACTTTCACTCGATCATTCTCTAACTAGATAATTAGGCCTATTAGGCCTTGCTCTTATACTAGGCTCTTGCAAATACACCTCTTGGTTAGCCATACACAATTTAAAACTTATATTTACAAAATAATATAACTCAATACATTAAAAAAACATTAATAAATCATTACATTAGGTTGTCCATAGATCAAATGGACCAAATCCTTCTGTAGGCTGAAGGAGACCTAATTCAATAAGGCCTTCATTAATACACGTTACCGTTTGATATTATTGGAGAACATTAAAAATTAATAAATAGAAGTAACACATAATATTAAAATAAAATATACCCATAATAAATTCATCTTAGGTTTATAAAACCTTTTATTTCCAATCACCACTTGAAGCATGCCATTAATACTATTTAAATTAGGCCTTCACACACACAAAAGGTCTATCTTGAATAAATTAAGATAAAAAATATTTATAAAAATAAAAATAAAACATATATAAATAACCTATATTACATTAAAAAACTTCATCAATAACGTTAGACTTAATTACATAGGGAAAAGGGACTCAAAAACACTCCTGCAACTTGCTCACTTAGAACTATCAATTTTCCTCAAAGACCAGTCATGGTGACAACGACCTTCAAAACATGTATGAACACTTTAATAAAATTATAATGCATGTATTATATCATAATTAAATTCTCAAATATAAATATAACATGATAAAAATATCAAATATTGTTCTTGCAGACTAATCTCATGACCTTACATCTCACTGTCTCATTTGCACTAGATAGGTCAACTTGTGAGAAATATTTTCACTATAATTACTAACCTAAAAAAACTATATCAAAAATTAAAATATTATAATATTCCTAAAAACCATATACATGCACTTGGTTTCATCCCTATTCCATGATAACACATTCTTAAACCTCTTCTCATTGATGCCTATGTTTTTAACTATTTCCACCATTATGCCTATTAGCAACTAGTTATATTGCATGAATATTTTAGCATAATTGAGGGATATAAATTGTCCATAAAAAACCATGTAAATAAAATACAAGTCTCAAATTTATCCATCTAATTATTTTCATACTTTGACTTGGTTAACTCTGACTGCTACAAAAAATATCTGATAAACTAGCACTTTCTTATAGGGTCTACTCACACACCTAACAACTCAATCATGATTAGAAGAGATTTGGATATTTAAATAAATATCCAATAGTTTTTATAGTGATTTAAAACCATTATAGGCTATTTTTAACAATATCTTTCAGATTAGTTCCTTGTTAGTGTTTTAAAGAGGTTTAACACAGGTTTTGTTGTTGATAATTGTTCATAAAGGATTGCCACTTAAATCCAAAACCAATGAATTTAGTTATTAGATAGGACCATTCCCTATCTCTCCTTAACATCTTAATTTACCATTCATAGGTTAAACATTCCAATGAACACTTGAAAATCCTTTTTAGGTTGAGAATGCTTCATTCTATGTACTTGAGAGACCTTCAAGCACTTTTTCTTGCCTTAAATTTCCAACTTTGACCTATAAATTCATGAAAAAACTTGAAATAACATAATTTATCTATGACAATGCTTATATGATCTCATACATCTTGAAATATGATCATGACCCTTCATTAGGCCATACTCTCTCTTTTTTTACTTACTTAGACCTTAACCTGTAAATCACATTAGGATTTAAAAATGACCTTGATGCCTCTTTCCATTTTCTCTCCACCTTACTCACATACTCAAGAAAACTCTCTCATGATTATACATATCCATAAATCCTTCACATGCCTTGAAAATAGACCATTATACCTCATTAGGCCAAATAGGGTCTAATAGTGGTCTATTTATAAACTTGATCAATAGGTCTTACCCTTATATGCTCATATTAAGACTTACATGAGTGATCCAATGCCTCATATACATGCTCAAGGAACCTCATAAAACCTATCATTCCTATGTGCATTCATCTCACCAAGCCATCACTACCCTTCATGCACAATACTAGACATCATATGCACATACCTTTTCAGGACACTTACTAGGCTCAAACACTTGACAACTTTGACAAGGACCTTCCATGCTAAGCTTATCATCACTCATGTAGTCATAAGAACATATATCTATCACATCTTACACTCTCAAAAACACTAATAAATATTCTCTCTCATAGTTACATTCTTAAATGACCTCATGAAGACCTTTTTCAAGATCCTTTTACATTAATGACAACATCAATGCCAAACCTCAACAATAGGAACAATGCTCAACAAATGCTAACTCCTAAAAGTATGAAAATTCCTAGGATGGTTGTCAAACCACTTTTTAAAACAAGTTAAGTCCAAATGATGTTGACAAGAAATGATTAAGTAAATAAAGAAGAAACTACTTTAAATAAATGATAACATACTTTGAGAATGTCTGATTCCTTTTGTAATAAACTAAGCTAATTAGCATAAAATAAATATTAAGGTGATAATGGTCAGGTCTAATTATTATATTTTGATACTGTGTTATGATAAGGATTGAGAAACAGAAGTTTTGGTGGTTGAAATGGTGATTTTTAGCTTCTTGTTTTAGGGAAAAAAGTTTACACATAGATTAATGTCAGTCTTCTGTGCATTGACATCAGTTAGGTAGAACCAATGTCGATCACTGTGTGAAAATATAGTTTTTAACTTTAGGGAAAGGTTTGATTTTGGAGAGTTATGAAGAATTATTGGGTTGGTAAAAGGTTTGGATAGGCTCATGAGGGTGGGAATAAAGCTCATGAATGTCTAGATAGAGGTTTTGGGCTCAAAGGAGTGTGGAAAGTTGATGGGTGTTGGATGGCAAAGGGGTGTTAAAGTGCATGACTTCAACATAAGTAGTTGAGGATATGGAAAAAGTATAAAGATAATAAAATCAATAAATTCTAAGATAAGAATTCCTAAAATTGATTAAATAAATAAAAAATACTAATATGATGCAGCAATGTTGTCCTAAAAGTAGATGATAGGTCAAGAGAACCTAGATGGAGACTTGGAAGAATCTGGGCAGTGTAATGGCACTAAAACCTTTATTTTATCAATGGTAAAACTTTTTTATGCTTTTGAAAAGTCTGTGGTTCTCTGGTTTAGCTCTCTAGTTCACACACAAGTTCATAATAAAATGATTACTCACACTTAGACTTAGCTTGTTTAACCTCTTGAACAAAGGTCATGAGAAATCTTAAATAATCGATGTTAGTTCTAGTCAATTGGTGTCAATCGAGGGATGATCGGCATTGGTCATGGTAGAAGAGGTCCAACTTGACAAAAATAACGTTTTCCACTTATTTTTGGCAGTTAAGACCATTGGAAATGGTCTAAATTGGTTTAAGAGAGTATGGTCATGCAGGTAGAAAGTCTAGGGAGGTTAGGGAGTAAATGTTAGGGCAATAAATGGTCTTAGAAGGTTAGGACTTAAATTCTAGGGTAAGAAATGGTCTTAGGGAAATGTGGTGGTAAGTTAGACATGGACTTGGTCTCAAGTTGAGGTGTAAATCAAAGTTATTAGATTAATTAAATAAATAATTAACTAAATGTGGGTAGGGGTAAATGGGTCTTTTAAGGGGGTTAAGAAATTTTTTAATCAAATGGGGGCCAGGGAGTTGAAATGGGTGTGTTACAACATCCAAAACCATTGGTATGATTTTATAGTGTCTAGAAAAGTTTCTTATGTACTTTGATCATGTATTCTCAAGAGTTCTACACAATTGTCCAGGATCATACACATTGAGATTAAATTTCTCTCATCATTTATTCAACTTGTGTGCTAATACATCTTCTACCAAACTAAGATCATAGTAAAACATATTGTTTAATTTTATTATCTAGGAGAGGAGGTGAAACCCTTTCTCTTATTATTTTTAGGATCACTCACAAATCACTATAACTACATTGAAAACTAATTTTGATCATGTGAGATATGTTGATATAACCCTCATAGGGACATGTTTACTAACTTGAACATATTCCCTATTCTTAGGACATTTTATAAAATTAGGGCCAAGTCAAGTAATATCATTTTTAAAGGAAATAATATAATATTTTTGTGAAGTGAATCTAGAAACACAGTCATCAACATCTATCAAATAATCAATATAAAAATTACACATTTACATTATCATAATAATTTTCCATAATAAATAAAACTTGTTTGAATTAGAGGTTGATTCTAACACTTATAGTATTTATAGACTTGTGATTATAGTGACCTTACATAATTAGTGTAGTCATGGTTAGGGTTCTTAGTGTATGGATGTTATACACTATATAACCATCATTATTTCACATAATGGATTGCTAAACTTGTTTTGTTAATAAGTCATGACTAAAAGATACCAGTAAACTCTCAACTTTAAAATGGAGCTCAATGGATCTTTAGACTAGTCCTTTATTTATTATCCATCCCATCACTATGGCAACCTCATACTTCCATCCACTCAAGGTAACATGCCATATTCCCCACCAAGTCTCTTTTAATTACTGAATCACTCCCAAAAAAAAATTATTTGGATTCTTAAAATTATAATGGCCTATTTTGAACTAGTATCAATAGCCATCAATTCCTATGGTTTGGTTGATATCTCACACAATCAACTAACATATGCAATTAATGGGTTTTAAGCACATCCATATGCTCTACACAAATCTATAAGCCTACTCTAGAATTAACTTCCTCTTTTATAGACCTTGAGACATGCATATTTGATAATCATCAAATTGTATCCATGAACATAGATATTGTTGGATATCCTTCTCTATTTTTGTGTCATCTATTATATCATCTTAATTTGTATAATGTCATGTATTGTTCCTTACAGTTGATTGATCATCCAACTATCTTTCACTTCCTTAGGTCATACGTTTTATACTATGCACCTAACATCTACACTCTCATGACTTATATGCTCCTAACTATACACCATTATACCTAACCGAGATCCTTAAAACTCTTTCATTCAGTTGTCCCATTCTTCATGCCCTTATGCACTTCTTATCTCCTATACATTATTTTACCATTTTTACCTTGATTGTACAAATCTGAACTTTGCTATATTGTGTAGTGTGTATTTATCAATTCACTTTATGTTTCCTAAATATATTACTCCTTTTACACTATCACATGAATCCTTCTATGCACTACCCTTTGGTCTATTTTTCTCTTCACTTCCTACATGTGTTTCATTTTCCTCTACATCCTAATACTTTTAACCATGTTTTATTATCAAACTCTCTATAAAACTGGACTATGATTCCTCCATGCAAGTGGACTTTTTTTTTATCCATAAGTATTACAAAATTTAGTGTTTTATAACCATACACTTATAGAATAATGATATACAATCCTGATCATCTCAATACACATGTTTTCTTAATCCATGATCAACAACTCCCTAGATTTTAAATGAAAAAATAAATATAATTATATTTTGATTACATATGTTTACTTATTTAAGGCTAATTTCACCTACAGGAGGGTTTCACATAAGGAATTGTGGTAATTTCATTAACTATGATTCTAATTTTTTCATTATATAATAATAATGCATTTCTAATATATGTTATATAGTTTGTAATTGTATCTAATGTTACATGTTTACAAATTTAGTACTACTAACATGGCATGCTACTATTGAAATTAAATATATTAGATGTTATTGGAGTTGATGTTATTATTTTATATTAATTTGTATTTCATTTTCTAAATAAGATAAAACTTTGGAATAATTCAAATTATAAAAGATATTTATAAATTACGTGAATATAAATGTATAAGGTATAGTATGATAGATTTATTATTATACTTTTTATTTATATAAATGAACAAGAGGAAAGGGTGCTTAGATTGTTTTATTTATTTTTTAGTTTATGATAGTGTACAATCATAAATAATTATCTCAAATGGATTTGTTGTCAGTTGGATTAGATGAATAACTATAAGAACCCTATTGGATAGATCCAGTAATGTGAAAATGCCTATGGTGGTTGATTTGTCTACTTCTTACTAGACATGTTTGATACATTTGTACTAGTCCATTATACTTTAAGTCATTGTACCTTCTTATTAAGATGGTTACTATGTAATTTCAAACATTTAGTCATGTGCATATATCTAATTTTTTATCCTTCACCTTGAATCCCTATGTCTACTTTTGAAACATGATTTACCTGTAAAATGGGGCTAGACAAGATGGATTGGATAACCCCAACCACCCCAAACTAAGTGCTTGAGTATTGCCTACATTATAATACTCAAAAAATGTTTCAAAGTGCACATATGTATCTAACCTAATTATGTGCATTTTATATAATGATTTTATAAAATTTTGAGAGCCTGTGTGGATTTAGACACTTGAAAATATATGATTTTGACATTGTATTAGTATTTAGACATGGATTAGGGATATTAATTTGAGTAAATTTTAGATTTATATGTTTTTATGAAGTGCCTTAAGAATGTGCATATGTATTCTTAAATGTGAAAGTGATTTTTTAGGTTAGTGATATATTAATGCTAGATCTATGTTGGATAGGAATAGGTTTAGGATAGATGTGTATATCTATGAGAATATTTAGGTAATTTACATCTTAATTGACATGCAAAATGTGCGGTTTAACCTTTTTAGTGTAGGATTTTTCCCACTATGTGGTTTTACCTACATAGTCTAATTAACTTGTTTAGGTTAATAATAGGTCATTATTGGAAATGTACTTTACATACTTTTTTAATTGTGATTTGAGTTAATTACCTTTTTGGATTACCTAATTTATCACTATATAATGTACCTTCCTATTTACTTTTAGGATAATAATCATTAATGCAACTTTTGATTATAAAGACAAACTTCTTATTTTTGAGTTATTTTTTTATTTTAATACTACAATTAGGGTTTTATTCATGCATTCAATCCTATCTATATCAATATTTTATTATGAAATAGTCCAACATGATATCAAAACATTTATGGTAGCTAAATGTCATAGCCTTTGTTTTGAATCTAGCATTCTTGCTCGTTTGGTGTTTTTTCATTGATTTTATTTTTCTAGGGTTTGGTGGGATTTATAGAAAATCCATGCAAATACATGCCTATAGTGCCTCCAAATTAAAAATATACAATTCCATTGAATTTATAAGATGTCAAAACCCTAGATTCAACTATTCAAATGACCTAGTTTTGTGATATACATTTTAACCATTTTTGAGGGTTTAAAGGCCACCTTCTTGAATTTTTCAAAATTCATACCATATGGTACTCACAATGAAAATTAATTTCTAGGTTTTGATAGGTTTGTTTAAAAACTTGTTGGGTATTTGTTATTTTTTGAAATTCATATCAAATCTATAGATCTGAAGTTTTTAGCTTCGATAGTGTTTCTACCCCTTGTCAACACTTTGGCATATTTTGGTCTACTGGTAGACATTTCCACCATTTATAGCACCTTTGGTAGGATTTTTTATATTTTTCCCCTCAACATACATTTTAGGTTCAATATACATTTTCCCCTACTCATGCATAGCATCAGATCTATATCCCCTACTTGCATAGTCCCCAATCTTCATGACCCTTATTTACATAGTCACTAGAATCTATGACCCTTACATGTAATTAAGGTGGGATCCAATCCCCATGCAAGCATGCATAGAATAACCTAACACCCCCATAATAACCCTAGGACTCTGACCCTTCTACACATATCTTAGGTGACTCTGACACCATTTCATGAATCTTAGGCAAATTTTGATCTCACTACATGCATGTATAATAGTTATCGACCCCCATGAATGCACAAAAGGTTTAATATACCCTATTCCTAAGCACACTTAAATTTTTTCCACCCTTCTCTTTACACTCAATTATTTATAATAAATCATCAAATTTAATCTCTAGAGGTGAAACACTATTCATTTAGATATAGGGGGAATTGGTGACATCAATGAACATGCAAAATGTGACATCGTCAAGGAGGGAGGCACTCATCGTAACCCTTATCGCCCTAGTCACATGGAAAATTATCCCTTTTTCATAACCAACCCAAGGGATTAAATTTTACATAAAATTTTGAGCTAAATTTGTGCATAACCAAATTTATGTAAAGTGGAGAATTCTTCTAGGAGCAAGAAATCATCAAACTTCCATAACTTTTAGCTAATATCTCCTTTTCAAGAACTATTTATTTGAAAGTGTGGGTTTTATCAAGGTCTATGAATTGGTGATATTATCTTTTCTTGTAAAATTTAACCTTTATAGTTTCAAAGGGGTATCACATCCTAGTCTTTCACCACATTAGTTTGACACCTACCTACTTAGTGCAATGGATCAGTCTCAAGTTCTGCTTCTTACTCCATTAAACTATCATGAGTGGTAATTCAAAATATAAATCCTATTGAGGATTAAAGGCTTACATTGGATCACTATGGGTACCAAAATAGAACCTACACTAGAGGTAGAGAAGGTGAAGTGGTATAATATAAGTGATAAAGTCTACAATCTAGTATACCTATTTATGTCTCCCAACTTGATCTTTCATATTAAACCTACAAATAATCCTAATGAAGTTTGAACCACATTGGAAATACTCTTTAGGATGTAAGACATGAGGGGTCATGAATAGGAGAAATTTCTCATCATCTTAAGCCTATCCAATTTTGACACCATATAAGACTTATCCATTAAATTTAAATCATTCAAGTTATATTTGAAATATTGTGGAATTGACAAAAAGGATGATCAATCAATTCTTTCCATCTTTATCAAATGGGATCTAACTATTATGTCTTCATTTCTACCTTCCATGCAACCAAACATGTCCTTAGAGAGACATGGACCATGTCATCCTTAGATGACTTTGCTACTGAATTGACTTGAGAGTAAGACAAGATTATTTAAATGGGTACAATGAAGTCATCTAAATTGCATGCCTTAATTATAAGTCATGATAAATAGAAGGATTCTAGTAGTAAGGAGAAGAAATAAAATAAGTACATAAAGAAAATAAAGGGTTAAAAATATGATGCTAAGTCCAAATCATCAAAAGAGTCCTCTTCAAATGGGAAGCCCAAGAAAGAGTGACTCATATGTGTCTGCTATAATAAATCTAGGATTGATGAAACCAAGTGCATGAAGAAGTAGATTGACCAACTAACTAAGATGCTTGAGAAGCATAATATCAATATCCATAATTATAAAAATCATATCTCATAAACACATGATTCTTATAAGGCCAAAGATAATAAAAAGGGAAAAGATAAGGTCAAAACACTTGTTATAGTTCAATCCTAGCCTTCCACATGGGTAATTAACTCTAGTACCTCACACCACATGGCTTCATCTTAGGACCTTTTCTTGTCCTTAGATTTTTTTATGTGGATTTGATATTTTTGGGTGATGATAATTCCATAAAATTTAGTGGGAAAGGATATGCTAAAGCAAATAATGGGACATTTCATGATTTTCTATGTGTTCCCTCATTATCCACCAATCTCCTATAGGTTTATCATATCACTAACATCAGTTTGGACAAGACAGTTAAGTTCACACCTAAATCAATGGATATTATGGAAGTAGACAATGACTCCATAGTTTCATTTGGGAAAGTAGATTACCAACCATGATTTTATACTTTCTCACATTTTTATCCTGATCAACCCTTCACTACACTACACATTCATTCAGATGGGGTGATTAAATTATGGCATGATCGATTCAACCATCTCAACTATCTATACCTAGATCAAATGAGTCATCATGACATGGTTTTAAGGTTGCCACTTTTTTATTTATTTATTTTTTTTCTAAGGTTATATTCTTGGTAAACATCTTGAGGAAAAGTATGATAAATCCAAATCATGGAGAGCTACATAGATATTGGTGCTAGTTCACAGTGACAGTATTGGTCCATTTCCAACTAATTCATTCAAGAGGACTAAATACATGTTTACATTCATCAATGAATTTTTAAGGTATACTTGGGTTTATTTTATTAAGCATAAATATGAGGTCTTTGATCATTTTTAGTACATCAAGGAAATTATGGAAAAACATTCAAGTAAAGTCATCAAGATTTTGTGCACTGATAATGGTGATGAATATGTTAGTAAATATTTAAAAAAAAAATAACTTCAAGGGGGATTGAACTACAACATATAGTTCCATATATTCCTCAATATAATGCTATTGTATAATGCAATAATAGGTCCTTGAATGAAATGACAAACTGCATGATATATTCCAAGCCTCTTACACCTTAGTATTGGGCTAAGGCCATCAACTATGCTTGTTATGTCTAGAACTAAGTTCCTCATAAAATATTGAAGGTAATCACTCCTTTTGAATCCTAAAATTACACATAAACCCATGATAAAATATTTTCAAATGTTTTCATTTCCTATCATAGCCTTACATTTTAAACAAGAAACTTAAGGCAATGGAACCTCAAATTTAACCTTACATCTCCATTAGATATCCTGAGGGTGTTAATGGATATATACTTCTCCATCCCACCACTCATGAGTTATTAATTGAGATAAGTGTTTATTTTCAAGAGGGTCTATCATAATCTACACTCGACACCACTCCCTCTTCTTTTGATGCATTGATATTTGATGACAATTTTGTTGATTAAGATCTATCTAAGTAGCTTTCAGATGATCTCAATCCTTCTTATAATTATGATGATGAGAATAATAATGAAGATACACATCCTCCTTCTAATATAATATATTTTAATGATTAGGAATATCCTCCTACCTTTCTGAGTGTTGGTCCTATTTTGGCTAGATAAATATTACAAAGTGTTTCCCATTAGGTTGGATATCCATCAGGCACTAGGCAAACCCATTCGTAATTCTAGAATACCCCACATGATTTCATTACATTTGATTTTAATCCATAATTGTTTCATGACACATCATGCATTCCTAAGTGGGATACTACTATGGAAGAGGAGTATGGTTCCTTGTAGAGTAACAACACTTGATATTTAGTTCCTCTTGATAAGGGAAGAAAAATTTATTAATGTAGGTGGATATGCCAAACAAAGCATTCAATAGATGAGTCCATATACAAGATCAAATCAAATTTGATATCGAATATTTTTTATTAGGTAACTAACATTAAATATATGAAGATATTCATTGTAACTTCCAAAATTAACTCAATCTAACTCAATCTTGTTATCACTATAGCACATTGCTGGGATGTTCATCAAATGGATGTGAAGATTTATTTTCTTCACAATGAACTCATAGAGGAATTATACATAGATCAACCATAATAATTTTTGGAAATCATTCCTCAATTTACAAACTTTATAAATCTATATATGGCCTAAAATAATCTCCTCAAGCTTAGTATGCCAAGATGGACTCCTTTCTTCTTTTAGTTGGGTTCACTAGATACTATTCTGATTTGAATGTCTACATCTTGTATAAATATGATTCACTAATATTTTTGTTTATCTACATGGATGACCTAATAATCATATGGATTTATCCATCCACCATCATAGTAGTGAAAACTTCTTTTTCTGATAGGTTCTCAATGACTAAATTGGGATTGATGCATTAATTCCTTAGGATTGAAATTTATTAATCTGACTCTAGGATAACTATTGTACAATCCAAGTATGCTCTTGATTTCCTTACATGAATTAACATGACTAATTGTAATCTATACCTAAATCCATTTCTATCTTGAATGAATCTTGAGGATGATTATACATCTCATTTTTTGATGTTACCTTGTAGTGACAACTTGTTGGTTGTCTCATTTACCTTACTCACATTAGACCTGACATTTCATATGCAGTGGTCATGGTCTCTAGATTTATGTAAGAACCACATGAGTTGTACTTAAAAGTAGATAAGTGGATTCTCCACTAAATTTAGGGTACTTAGTTTTGATATTCACTATGGAGTAAGCATTGATGTTGACTTAATTGGTTATATAGATTCATATTGGGCTAGTAATATTCAGAATCATAAATCTACTTCATGATATAGTTTTTCCCTTGGTTTAAGTATAATTATCTGGTAAATCAAGAAGAAAAATGATATTACTTTATCTTATACAAATGAATAATAAAAAATAGTTGTTAAAGCTTTCACTGAGGCTATATGGATTCATGTTAGAGGGTAAATATGAGTTCAAAACTACATGTTTGGACATATGTGACAAATAGATATCACATTTGCTTTATTGTTACATAGCTATTCTAATTGTATCTCAAGAATGTTTTCTATAGGAATAGCTCAAGGAAGTTAGAACAACACCATTTATATATGTTTTTCTTGAATTTAATAGTACGGTTATTAGATGCATTGTAATCATTAGCTAGTTCTATGAGTATGGTGGATTCATTGTAATAGCAAGATTGATTTATAATTATTTCTCTAAATTTGATCATTTCTATAATATATATTCAACCATGTCTCCTATGGTTTGATATCTATGTTCATTTATTTATTTGCATAGTTAAATAGATTTCATTGGCTTATTTCTATAGTTTTATTAATAATGTTCTACTTCATACATAGTTAAGCTTGATTTGTGAAATTATAATAAATTTTTAAGATTATAATCTTCATTGGCTTTTGGATGTGTTTTTTTCCTTTGACTATCTGTGTTTTCTCATACTTACTAATTTGATTCACATTATTATCCTTGTAATTATCATGTTATAATGAATCATTAGGAACCTTTGCTAACAATGGTGTAGTGATCATGGAACATCATTGGATAAGGATATGTTATGATGGTTACCCAATACAAGAGAAGTGGAAAGTTAGTTAGAATAGAATGTTCATAAATTCACAAAGGAATAAGCACAAAGGATAAAATGTACCATAAGAGAAATAATACAAAACATAGATTATTAGTTGCTTAACTGGCCTCATTAGAATATCATTTTTTTATTTAGATCTATAAATTTTATTTCATAGATTAAAGAAAAGATAGAGTGGATATAAAACCTAGACAATAGTTTGACTCATGTGATCAGTCACTGGATAACTATTACCATCGATGGATACATTATTGAGTTTGTAGTACAAGGGTATATAGTATTTGAAATGAAAAAAGATTTATTTATTAGGGGGATTAGGGGAATTTTTTTGTATAAATTCCCTTATTGATCAAAATGTTGGCTATAGAAAAGGCCATGGTACCTATTCTGGTTAGAATAGAGTAGTCACTTTGAGAACTATGAGGATGCGTGTGAAATAAGGGTGAATGGTGAGATAATAAAAAAGGTATATTTTGAACCTAATTTTAGAAAGGATATCCAAGAGGATAAAAATCTAAAGAAGACTATGTATTTAGAAAAAGAGTTATGATAACATAAATGGTGGAATAAACATAGCTATACCTAAAAATATAATGAATTATAGTATCATAGAAGACAAGAGTGAGAAGGAGTGAAAGTAAAAACGAGATAGGTGATGATAGGAGTAAAGAATTTGGGCTTAATTTATATAGAGAATGAAAGGATGAGAAGGATTGAATGAGAGAGGAAGATGGAGAAAATAATGTAAAAGTAGATTAATTAGTTAAGAGTTTGTAGACATATATAAGAGTATTCCATGGAGGATAAATAAGATTATCATATATTCATAGACATAGCATAGGTTCAAGCTCTGAGAAAATGTTATTGAAGGTATAAATCATTCACCTTGGGAGCACACATCCCCCAAGACTATTTTTTTAGAATCATAATAATTTCAATGCCACTTTGGAAGATGAGGATTGGTAAGGACCATTCATAAAAGAGATTCACCAGAAATGTGCCAAGGCATAAAAGGTAGCATTTCATGAAGTTGCATGTAGTTTTTTTGAATACTAGAAAAAGAATACACAAGCATTAACATTGAAAAAGACAAATCTTGTAATTCTTGCATAAACAAGGTAGTTCCTTGCATAGATTGAGATATTATAAGAAGAGGAAGAGGAAGATGATACATATAAGTCTACATCATCACTAGAATGAGAAAATAAAAAATAGGCATTGAAACCCTAAGTATTCCCCTCAATTCCAAAAAAGTTACAAATATTAATTATTTAATAACCAACTATGATACCTATGAGAAAAAAAAGTATTACATTTCAGTTAGGGGCCTTTATCAATTTGGGACCCTATGATGGGTCTATAAACTAGAATAGTACTTGCTCACCTATGATACAAAGTGGTAGGCTAAATTAATTACCATTGATGTGGTAAATAAGTGTGAACTAATTAGATCTTTGTGTGATTGTGCATTAGAATTCATATTCTATATAAATGTTAATCAAGTGGATCTACAAGAAGTAAAGGACATCTTTATCACATAATTTTATATAAATAAATGTTTTAGTCAAACTATACAATATTTCAAATAAATCTAACAAGGAGAAAAAGATGTCATCTTTAAATATGATTGTAGATTATCTAATGTGATGAATAAAGTGGATTTTTATCTAGAAGATAAAGATAAATTGCCTTGGTTTTTGGAAGGAACACAAACAATAATATGGTTTACCATCACTCAAGTTTAGTTCAACACCAAGGCAAATGCAAGAGCAACTATGATTAGGATCAAATAGATCGAATAGTATGGTGATACCTCAAATTTAACTTAAAAAATATAGAATACTCTACAAACTCTCTTGAGAAGGATGGATCAGTATCAAGAGGGAGGAGACAAGTCTAAGTCTGGTATATGTTTTATAGAGCACGACAAGGAAGGGCATCATAGGAATGAGTGACAAATAATTAAAAAAAAGTCCTATGGAATATGCAGAGTGGTAGGGCATGTGATATCTCACTGCCATCTCCTACAAAAGTATGTCAAAAATCCATAGACTTTATATTGTAACTTATTCAAGTTATATAATCATGATGAAAAAAGTTGTATATATCATCAAGAATTAAAGGATGTTATTAAAAATAATGTGTTTATGGTCATTGTGCAACAAATAACTACTATGACTAAAATAATTTCTAGTCTAGATGTTAGTATGATAGGTGCAACATAGATAGGTGCAACATAGATAGGTGCACCATGGATTCCAAATAGACCAAAATATTAACCTATAGGTACATTTGATTGGACACCACCATCTATGTCTTTGATAAATCCATCCCATAACTGGACACCTCTAGTAATGCAGTACCAATCTTCCTCAATGAAATCTTATGATTCCCTAAGCACAATAGATAAATTATGTACCATCACTTCCTTAATACCAATATATTGGGTATGATTGTATATAAAAACAAGGGTGTAATTTAAAATATGATTTTGGGAGATTTGGGCCATAACAAGAAAATGGCTAGGGATTCCAATCAAATAGAGGAGGATATAAGGGAGGATATTGAGGTGATGTACAAGGAGTGATGCTGGAGAATCACCATTTTGCTCAATTTTGGTATATTATTATAGTTTTTTGATTACTTATAGGTATTATAAGGTATATATGATAATTTTGAGTCATTTTTAGGTATTATTTGTTCATAAAATTTGAATTTGAGACCTTTTGGTATTTTCCTGTCAAAATGCCAAATTCAAATGTTTGAATATCTTCTTATAGTTTTGAGATATTAATCATGATTTTTGTAGGTTAAAAATTTGTATATTAGTTTGGTTAGGTGTCTAAAATGTTTTGGTATGTTTTATAGTGTTTTCCCACCTTTTTGGTCTTATATGTTATGTTAAAACTTTTGTAATGTTCATGAATGCATCTTATTCATGCATAAGCCTACATTAGAGGCAAATAAGAAGTAACTAGATCTTTTCTAGGAACATATATTGCATGAATGGGATAAAAATAATCATTATGGAAAGTGAGATGAAGGTTTTTATATCTAATAAATAGATAAAAGATTCAAAATTTGCATGAAAAGACTAACTGTCTTAAAAATACTATATATGACTATCTTGAGATCAAGGATATTAATGAATGAAAGAAGCCTTTGAAAACCATTATGAATGATATTGATCATATTTCTAAGTGTGACTATTTATATAAATTTATTCCTTGGTTTAATTTGAATTGAATCATTGATCTATAGGTGAGAGAGAGAGGCATTCAATACTTTAGAATTATGTGCATGACTGTGTGAAAGAGTATTGATGTTCATGAATCCAAGAAGCTTATACTATGGGTATTGTGAAATAATAATAGATCCTTGGAAGGTGTAATTTTTATAGGTTTTTAATTCTTGGTGTATATTTATATATATCATTTATCCATAAAGAGTAAATGAGAAGAATATAAGCCTAGAGTAGACTGTGTTGACAGAGTCAAATATACAAAGGTGAAGAAGGTTTTTCTAGTCTTAGTCAAGGAGTTTGATGACTAGAAAGGTGTTGAATAATTGATAATAAGTGGATTAATTTTTTTCAAACACTTAGGACCCTTCGAGGATTCAAAACTTCATTTAAACTTCAGCTTTTCAACCCATAGTCTTATACCTTATTTTCATTATGCATAGTCCAACAAGTAACATGACTTTTTGAGTCTATTTTAGTATTGGTGAGTTTTTTTTAAATTAATATAGTTTTACCATGATTTCACTGACCCTATAAAAAATTATTAGTGTTTTAAACCATATATCATTCAAAATAACTCATTTTTTTAACATTTTAGGCCTGTGTAAGAACCTTGTTTAGGCATTTTGGTCATTTTATGGTCTGACCATCTAAACAATGTTTCAAACCTTCCAATAGCACCAATAGTTTATTAATATTTTAATAAAGGTTAATAAATTATATTATTTGAGTCTTTGCATGTGTGGACCATTTTTGAGTCAAAAATTAGTTTGACTACCTAAGGAGACCTAATTAAGACCTAGTTTTTAAAAGGTCTTACCCAATTAATACACATACATTGAGATTTTTTCCACTAAAATTTGTGTAAATATAAATGAAATTAATGGGTATTTAAAAATATTTTTTGTTTTACTTGAACCCCTAAGTGTTGTCAAAATAATTTACTTAAGTTCTTTAGGCGGGCTACAAGAAAGAGACCTAATTGTGAAGAGACAGTGTGAGTTAGTGTACTTCCCTTGAGATTTTGAGTATTAACTTTGTAAATAGTAATAAGAGGATAATGGGTGTCTATAACAAGTCTTTTTTTGACTAGAAACCCTATGAATTTTACAAACCAATTGGATTTGTCCTTTTGAAGGGCTAGAAGGAGTTAGTCCTAATTGAAAAAAGTTGCCAAGTGATTTGATTAACTCTCTCCCTCTACATTAGATTGGTATCATAGTAGGTTATATACCTGAAGGAAGATTTAAATAATGTTACACTCTTTGAGGTAAGATTGAATTGATTGTTTAATATTTAATTTGATTGATAATTCAAAATGCCACCTAGGAAGAATGCAAGAGGAAGTGGAAGAGTAGGTATTTAGATGGCAGATGCAATATTGAAGGATTTGAGAAAATTAAGATTAAAATTTAATGTAAGGTTGATAATAATAGAGGCCAATCAAAGGAGAAGAGTTATAACAGGGGATATTAGTCATATGGAAGAAGAACCATAAATAGCAACAAAGGAATAAGAACATGAAGAACATGAAGAGGAAGCAATTGATAGATTACTAAAGGTAGTAATTAAATATGGGTCAAAACCAAATATTGAACTTCCTAACTATGAAAGTAGCCTAGATGGTGAAGAATTAATTTATTGGATTATAGAACTAGATAAGTATTTTGATTATAAAAATTTATCATAGGAGAACAAGGTGAAGTTTTCTTTCACCAAATTAAAGGGACATACAACCCTTTGGTGGGATTATGTAAAAAATGTGAGGTGAAAGAAAGTAAAGTTGAATATTAAATCTTGGGATAGGATGGTAGATAGATTGAAATCAAATTTTCTACCTAATGATTATCAAACTAACTTATACTCCACTATACCAAGGAGTTCCACCAGTTGACAGTCAGATCAAGCCATGTATAAGAAGATATGGAGAATATTTCAAGGTATCTTAATGGGTTAAGATATAATATGCAAGATGAAATTAGTTTGGTACATTTAAGAACACTTAAGGAGTGTTATCAATATGATATAAAGTTAGATGACAAGTTGAATAGAATGCAAACATAACATTCAAGGTGAAAAAATAAACCTTTTATAGGTAGAGGATAAAATTCATATAGAATCTAGTCATAGGAATATAAAAATGAGAAATTAGCTCACAAATAAAATAACGTGCATCTAATCCAAGAGGTGGATTAAGATGAAGGAGACCATACTTTAGAGGAGGATATACACCAAGAGGAAGAGGATTTAATGGATTCAAGGGTAAGTGTTATAAATGTGATAAATTTTATGTTCGTAGTTTTTGGGAGTGTCCAAAGGAATATCAATCTAGTGGTTTTCAAACTAAAATTAGAATCCAATTAGAAAAATTAAAGGAGAAGAGTGTGGGTCCTCAATCTCACATAAAATATCTAGAAGTTAGTGAGTCTTTGCTAATAAGGAAAGTACTTATTAAGCCAGCTAAGGAGAATGGTCTTGCATAAAAAAAGACTCTATTCAAAATATCATGCAAATGTTAAGGTAAGTGTTGTAAAATGGTTATTAATTCAGGTAGTATAGATATTCTAGTGTCTATTGAAATGGTATAAAAGCTTGTTTTGAAAAAGTTGCCATATCCAACTCCATATAAAGTTTCATTGCTTCAAAATGGGTAGAAAGTTATTTTCAATGAACAAAGTTAGGTGAAATTTCAAATTAGAAGTTACCAAGACAAGGTCTTATGTGGAATCATACCAATGGATGTGTGCCATGTGTTTTTAGGGAGACCTTGGCAATATGATATGAGGTCCATTCACTACAAAGAAATAAATAACTATGCCTTTGAAAAAGAAATACATAAGCATAAATTTATACCATTGAATGAAGAGGTTTTAGAAGCAAAAGGAGGTTCTAAGGTGTTGTTGATAGGTGATAAATAATTCATGTATCCAAACAAGGAAGATGAGGTAAGCAATATGTCATTTTATTAGCAAAAGATAGAGGTTGTAACTAATAAATAACCTAGTTTATCTTCAAAAATTTAGATTTTATCAAATGTAAAAATAAATGAATTATTTGTGGAGTTGTTGAAGAAGTTATCTTCTATAATAACTATGTATTATTTTGAAGTGTTCTTGAGAGAGTTAGTGTATTAAAGGAAATTTCCATGGATGGAAATGTATGCATCAAATTGCCAAGTGTGCAGTAGATAGAACAAAAGGATGAAGTTGTCTTGAAATACAAAAATGAAGATTTCAAGGTTTAAGAGAAAAATAATGAAGAGAATAAGTGTTATAATAGGTATATAATGAAGAATACTAATAGTGATAAAATGAAACGTGAGGAATAACCTATAGAAGAAAGCACATTCTTCAAGAAACCAATGAACATGTAAGAAAAGAAGATAACAATAATCCAAGTCCTAGGCAATGTAGATGAGGGAAACATAATTATCATAATTGATGAAAGAAGGAAATATGTAAAATTGTTTGAACATGTTCATAAGAACAATACACTTGTGAGTGATGAAGAGTATAAGGAAGATTTTGGCATCGATAATGAAGAATAAAATGGTGTTCTAAAGCTAAGAAGGAATGAAGAGAGAGTAATCAAGTGGAGGATAAGAATGGGCATCTCAAGGTCCATTATGATAATAGAAATTATGAGTATACAAAATAATGGAGTAGTGAAAAGGAGTGAAAGAAGTAATATGATACAGAAGTAGTTTTCATTAATGTATTTTTTGTATGTGTAGGTACAGTTGAAGAAGGTTTAGAGATGAACAAAGAGGATATTGATTTCAAAGAATAAAAATGCACATTTGAATAAGATGTAATATTGTACCAATCCTTAACACTCTTTAGAAGACCACTATATCTAGGAGGCATATAGAGAAGAGAAGGACTATTGAAAAAAAAAAGATCTTTGGAAGCATATATAATAAAGGATGATTCATGAGTAGGAGCTCATGAAAGATTTTAAGGATGGTAGTTTGATGCAGAAGCATCACCATTTTGATGAATTTTGGTTTATTATTATATTATTTTGATTAATTATAGGTCTTATAATGTGTATAGGACAATTTGGAGTCATTTCTAGTTCTTAGTTGTTCATAAAATTTGAATTTGAGACCTCTAGGTATTTTCCCACCAAAATGCCAAATTCAAATCATTGAATTTCTTGTTATAGTTTTGAGGTCTTAATCATGATTGTGGTAGGTTAAAAAGTTGGATATTGGTTTTTTTATGTGTATAAAAAGTATTAGTATATTTTCTAGTATTTTTCCACCTTTGTGGTCTTATATATTATGTTACAACTTTTATAATGTTCATCATTGCATCTTGTTCATGCATAAGCCTATGTTGGAGGAAAAGAAAAAGTAGTTAGATATTTTTTAGGAACATATATTGAATTAAGGTGATTGAAAGATTTATTATTTAAAGTGATATTAAGGGGGTTAGATCCAATAAATAGAGAAAATATTCAAAATTTATATGAAAGGACTGACTGTCTTAAAAATCATATCTATGACTATCTTGAGATTAATGATATTTATGAATGAAAGAAGCCTTTGAATACTATTTTAAATGATTTTGAAAATATTTTTAAGTGTGAATATTTATCTAAATTTATTCATTGGTGTAATTTTAATTGAATCATTGATCTATAGGTGTGAGAGAGAGACATTCAGTACTTTAGAATTATGTGCATGATTATGTGATATAGTATTGGTGTTCATGAATCCAAGAAGGTTATACTATGGGTTTTGTGAATTCATAAGAGTTACTTTGTAAGTGTAATTTTTTATATGTTGTTAATTCTTTGTGTATATTGACATATATCATTTATCCCTAGAAGGAAAAGAGAAGAATTCAGACCTAGAGTAGACAGAAGTCAAAGAATTTGAAGATTGTCAAGGTGTTGAATAATTTTAATAAATATATGAAATTTTTAAAAAATTTTAAGACCCATATATTATTCAAAAATAATTTAAACTTCATATTTTTAACCCATAGTCTTGTATCCTATTTTTATTGTGCACAGTCTAGCAAGTAAAGGGACTTTTTGAGTCTATTTTTAGCCTTAGTGAGTTTTATTTAAATTAATATAGTTTTTCCATGATATAATAGACCATATCCAATATTTATTAGTTTTTAAAACCATATATATTTTAAAATAAATCATTTTATAACTACTTAGGCATATGCAAGAACCTTGTTAGGGATTTTGGTCATTTTATGGTTTGACCATCTAGACAACATTTTAGACCTTCCCATTGCACCTATATCTTGGTAACATTTTCCTAAAGGTGAATCCACTATTTTATTTGATTCTTGGCATGTGTGGATAATTTTTGAGTCAAAACTTATTTTGACTACCTAAGGAGACTTAATTGAGACCTAGCTTCTAGAATGTCTTTCTCAATTAATATATCTACATTGAGAGTTGTTCCACCAAATTTTGTATAAAGATGAATGACATTAATGGTTATATAAAATTCTATTTGTTTTTACTTTAACCCTTGAATGTTATGAAAATAAAATACTTAAGTGCTATAGTAGGGCTACAAGAAATAGACCTAATTGTGAAGAGATAGTGTGAATTAGTGTACTCACCTTGAGAGTTTGCGTATGATAATTTATAAAGAGTAAGATGAGGATAATGGGTTTATAGAATTATTGTACTCACCATGTGAAATTTTGAAACTAACTAGATTTGTCATTTTGAAGGGATATAAGGAGATAGTCCTATTTAAATAAAGTTTCCAAGTGATTTGATTAACTCTCTCCCTCTACTTCAAGTAGGTAGGGGAGATAATTATAAATAACCTATAATTTAGTGCTAATTGTGTGGATAATTTAATAATGTATAAATTAATTATCCCTAAAATCCTCAATGACAATCCTACTGTGCCTATTGTAGAGTTTCAAATCAACATGACATAGAGAACTATCTAGTTTTAGAAAAATATTGAATAGACAATGTAGTAAGAATGTGGATATGATTAATGCATAACCCAAATAAGATGCCTTTATAAAAGTATTCACACAATAATAACATGAAAAAAAAGGATCACCACCTTTGGAGATGTCACAAGATTACATGATAAGAAAATCTTGGTATGATAAATATCCTGAACAAGTCACTAATACAAGACTAATGTGACAAGTTGCACATATTTTGAAAATAATCCAATAATAAGAGGCTACCCAAGATGATGTTACATCTATTAATGGGTATATGTATGGATAGATAGTGCACATTATGTGATAATATGGTGTTGTCACTACCATGATAGATTTAATTTACTCAATATGATGTTGAATGAAGACATTTCATATATATCATCAATCTACTCCATAATTTATAGGAATGTGTATAGAAAGGCCAATAACAGACAAATAAAATGATATGGTATGTTAATACTAAAAAACATTGGGATGTTGATTATAGGATTGATATTGAGTTAGCAAGGTATGAAATACCTAATGCAGTCTTTGATTTTGAAAACACCATAAACATGATCTTGAGATCAACATGGGTAGCTATTGGGTGACCTGTATTGAGTTATATTCATGTAGTTTTAAGCCTTGAAAAATATAGATGAGTTAAACTTATTATATTTCTATAATATATGAAAATCAAAGTCACAAAGTTGAGTATATATGGTGACATTGAATTCATTGACATGAAGATAGATGAGACTCAATACCCTGCATTGAATGGAAACCAATGGGTGTATGATGGTCAGATGACCATGAACATGGTGATTAATCAACTTTAATCTCATAATGGAGATAATATATTAATATTTTCATTAAATAAATATGGGAAAAAACCATATTACACACCCAAAGAACCTGATTCATCATATGTTTGTGGAAAAAGTAGATAGATGAAAGTGAAAGTAGAAGATAAATAGAAATCTTTGTAAGATACTAAATATATATTTATCTATGATAACAAAAATCCAAAAACATAAATTATTTATAGGTAAAAACTACTTTTCAAGCTTGTGCTAAATTTCATAGAGATTCCGTAGTTATAATTGGAGGATGTGTGATCTATGTCTATAAGGATGTAAACTTGGTTTGACATAGACTTTTTATATTCAATAGGTCACACAGATAAATATTAAGTAAAATAAACTCAAGAAGGAATTACAACATGGGATATATCTTATTTAGTGAGTGGGGATAATGATACACACATACTCAACTGGGTTAAGGGATATCATGAGATACATCCTCTAAAGATGGTATTTATTATAGAATGTAAAATATCCTAATATTTTTCCATTGAGGATGTCAAATAGTTTATATTTTGATTCCAAAAACATGCACCAATAATGACCAAAGGGTGAGTGATCTCAATTAAACATAGAATGGTATTATAGTGAACTGGTGGTCATCTCACCATGATGAGAAACTAAGATGGGATGAATCATGCAAAATACTTTTAACCCATTTATAATTTCTAGAGAATGTTAGAAAAGACTTGCCAGTGTTTAAAGAGTGAGACTATTTAGAGATTCATATTTATCGATGAATCAAAATATTAATTTTAGAATATGTGGCTCCAAAGTATTGGTATATGTTTTCAAATATACATTATATGTTTTCCAAAATGTGTGGTACATACATCAAGAGTGCAGTAAAGAGACAAAGGATTGGGCACGGGTCTAAAGTGACTTCATTCAAACATTCATTTTTAAATATGATAACCCTTTAACACACCAATCATTACAAAATTTAAATACTTTTCTATGTCATGGGAGATCCAAGGACTTATATAGTATGGTTGAGGCATTTTCATAATAAAACATAGTCTAACACTTGAACGAAGCCTTATGAATATACAAAGCAAAAAAGGGAAGGAAAAAACCCTTGTGTATCCTTGACATAAGATACAAGATCAAGATGTTGAGATGCCCAATTTAGATAATAAGGATCACATGGATTTAGATGATTTATTTGATCCTAATCAAAAAGTTAAGCCACTTCTAGATCAAGTCATAGAGCAGATAAAAGAAGAAAATCTATGACCTATATATTTTCTAGAGTGACAAACCAAGTAGATACTATGTGACTCAATTCCTATGGAGGGAATGTAACATATATCAAGAACCTTTGAGGTAACATGTGGGGAACATTAGAATAAATTTTATTCCAATGTAAGCACATATTAGGGATTATTGCTCTCAGGAGGACATATCATAAGTATGTAGCTCTTAAGAGATTACCAATATGTCTTCCATAAAATAAGATTGGTGGGATAAAAATTTGTGGATACTATTGCATCTTGAATAAATATTGTGTCAAAGATCCATTTCCTATTCCATTCATAGATGAAGTTTTAGAAGAAGTCACAGGGAATGAAGTGTATTCCTTTATAGACAACTTTAGTAGATATCATTAGATCTTGATCATAGAAGAATATATGGCCAAGATGAATTTTATAAATTAATATGTCTCCTTTTCATATAAGATCATTCATTTTGGTTTGAGTAATGTACCTACAATTTTCTCTAGATCTATAGCTGCTACATTTAATGAATTTAAACATGATTTTTTGGAATTCTACTTAGATGATTGGGTAGTGTTTTCTTTATTCTAAAATCATCTGTCTAAACTTAGACTTATGTTGGATAGATGTAAGGCACTAAAAATTATGATCAATTTGAAAAAGTGTTTATTTTTTACATCATTTGGAGTTCTACTAGGACATATAGTCTACAATAAGGAAATATTATTAGTTAAAGATAAGATCATAGTAACTATGGGAGTTCTTCCACCTAAAATTTTAACAGAGATGTGATCTTTTTTGGGACATAAAATATACTACCAAAAGTTCATTAAGGGGTTTACAACCATATATGCCCCTTTAGAGGAGATGATGAACAAATGAATGTAGTTTGTATGGATATATAAATTCTAAATAACATTCATTTAATTTAATAAGAGACTGATGACTACATTGGTCCTAGTATTCCTATCTTTCATATAAATGTAGATACATAAGGAATCATAGTTCGAGTGGTATTAGCGAAAAAAAGAGAGGATGGATTGGATCACCCTATCCATTTTGCAAGTAGTAAATTATCTAGTGTAGATAAAATTTATATGAATGCTGAGTGGGAGGCCTTAGTTATGGTTTTTTCACTTCAAAAGTTCTGTCACTACCTTTTGGATACACCTTTTGAGTTATTCACTGATCATCAAGCACTAAGATATTTGGTTAATAAACCCATGCTAAAAAGATGCATTTCACGTTGGTTTATACTCTTATAAGAATTTAAATTCTAGATAAATGTTAATCTAGGCTAAGAGAACATGGTTTTAAATCATTGGAGTAGGTTTCAAAATGGTAAGGAACCATATGAGATCCTAGATGCTCTAGACACATATTTGTTTCATGTTTCTATGATCTTGAAATAGTTACAAGATATCACAAACTTTATTAAATAAGAGATCTTTATAGAACACTATGTGGAAAAGGATAAGAAGTAACTCATTACAATAACCATGCCATATAATATTATTATTATATTTATCTATGATATAGGTAATGATGAAGTGTTGCATAGAGTTGTAGTGGAGCATAAAAGGCCATAGTTTCTAGAGGAGGCACATCAAGGGATCGAAGGGGGTCACTTCACAGGAGACATGACTATGAGGAAGATCCTATAGAGTGGACTTTGGTGGCCTTATATATTTTAATATTCCCATAGAGTTAGAGTTTCAAAACATTGTGATATATGTTAGAGGGTGGGTAAAATGAACCGAAGAGATAAAATGCCTCTACAACTAATGATAGCACAATAACATTTTTAACAATGAGAAATTGATTTTATTGGATTTAGTAGTCCACCCAGTAAAACAAACCATGCTAGATATATTATTAATATGATGAATTATTTTATGAAGTGGGTGGAAGTTGTTATGATGCTTAGTTGTAGTGCTAAGGATGCAACAATGTTCTTAAATTAAAATATCATTACTAGGTTTGGTTGTCCTATCAAATTGGTAAGTGATAGAGCAACCCATTTCTTGAAAAAAAATAAATATGTTCTATTATGAATTTATGATTTTAAACCACAAAAGTGAAACATATCATCCCCAAATTAATATCCAAGATTTGAATAAAGTACTAGGTAAGATGCTGGCTAAAATCTATGATATTCAAAGGGATAACTAGGAGGATTAACTTTCTATAATTATTTGGAAATATCACACACATTATAAGGTGTTAGGGTTCACTAAATTTCATATGGTCTATGCGTTGGAAGTGTTCATTCCCATGAATTATGTGGTTTAGAGCCTATAAATTATAGTCATTATGTGCATGGGTGATTAGTAATCATTGAAAAACATGTTACTAGAGATAATTTGCATGGATGAAGATCGACATAGAGAATTTTAGACATGTGGTGTATAAATGTATCTAGAAAGCTTGTCATGATAAGAACCTATCACCAAATAGCTTTAGGTAGATTAACTAGTAGTACTTTATGATAGTATGTTTAGAGTCTTCTCAGCTAAGCTCAACATCTGATGGAAAGGTCCATACATTATCCATGATTTCTCACTACCAAGAATGGTAGTTTTAAGAGATTTACATGGTATCATTTTAACTCAATGGGTGAATGGAAGTAGGCTCAAACCCTACCACCAATAATCAATCTCTGCAAGTATGAGAAGCTGCTAAATCACATGATGTAGTTAAATATTTCTTATAAGTTATGTTGAGTGGAGTGCATTTATTTGTTTTGTTAAGTGCATAGGATATATTGTGATATCTTAGAAATGTAGGGGTGTGGAATAAGGAAAAATGTTATCAAAATCAACATTAATGAAGAGTGTATTATCCAAATGTTATGATGAGTTCTAAAGGATAGTCTCTAACTTTAATTAAGTCTAGGAATCATACGATGGAAGTATCTCAAGTAGATATAGATACTAATGGTCGAATGTGGATTTTAATGACAAAGTGGGTGACGAGATTGATAAATATACCAAAATAGATCAAAGGTAAACATCATGGATTGAATTATCAAGTAAGTTATTTGAAAAATAGGGTGATCAAATATATCTTGTATTTCATCTTCCATGAAAAGGTCAACCAACTCAACAAATTTAATACATCAGATAGATAATATTCTTTCTATTTGATTCATGTAAAGGAAAAATCGAATGGTAATCATGAAAATTTAATCAAATGTAGGAAGAAGAGTATGTGGGAAGCCATAAAATTTAGGTGGGATGCACAATTTGAGCATAATACACTTAGTTCATGACAATATTTTGACATCTCTATAATTTTTCCATTTACTTGAGTAAAGAGCATTAGTTTTATGCATTGGGTATCATGATACACTTTGAGATGGTATAATGGCTACTTAAAACCTTTTCTAAATGATCAAAATTCTCATTGATTCTCAAAAGGAATATTTGGGCATTAGATTGGACTTATGAAAAATCAATTTTTCATACTCGGATGCCTCAAAATACACCAAATTCATAGAGAAATTTGTTTTCATTCCAGAGGCAGTCTAAGGTCCACAACCCCTCACTTTGGAATAATTGTATCACTTTCATGCCAAATATGTCAAACATCTAAAATACTATCAACTTTTAGTAACCTCAACAAAATAATTAAATTATTACTAGGTCGATATAATGAAGGCAAGATTTATCTATCCCAAGAAGTTATTATCTACATCAATGAGGTTGTGATGGCACGAGTCTTGGGTTTACCAAATTGAGGTATATAGATTGAATATTATAAATCAAAAGCACCCCCAATTCTACCAAAAGTTCACAAATTTTGTGCTAGTAGATCTTGGGTAATCCCCCTTACTAATTTTTTTAAAGAGAAAGGCTAATTATTTGCATCATGTATCACACAATGATATTAGCAAACAACTAATAATGTAAATCAAGATACCAAGGGGGTAATTGACATTGTACACCACATCATTTTCCTTAATGAATAATTTGATTGGTTTGAATTCTTAGTCTCTGAGCTAACCACCAACATTGACAAAGTATTGACTTCGATGAACCAAAATTCCAATACTAATTCTTGGTTATCATGTTGGTCTTTACATAGTGTTACTCACCCAAAATAGAAGTACATTCATATGTTGACTATTAGCCTAAAATTGAGTTTAATAATTTTATTTGGACACTTAGATCACTTAATTTTCACACTAAGTGAAGTTTTAAGTTTGGTGGGAGGAGTTGATTTAACTCATTACTTCTAATCCAAGAGTTCCTCTCAATGTAATGTAGTACTTGGGTCAACATTCCATGGTTACCAAGATCTACAAAGGAATCATGGTGCTTATACATTATTTTTCCATAGCAATGAGTCTAAATATTCTATTTTTTGTTTATACAAAGATGACCTAGAAAAAGGTTAGTAGATAGAAAGCATTAGCTATGCATTGCACAATATCATCTCAAAAAGTACATCTAGATGTTTCAATACCAAAAATAGAAAAACCAAATCCTAACATGATGTATACACAGAGGAAAAAGAGAAAATCACCAACTAAAATCCAATCCACTCCTCCACAAAATATAAAATCATGTAACATATCTATGTGGTTTGATGATCCCCAGTTGATGATAATCATAGCTCTATGTGACTTGCCAACTATGGGGACGAATGAATAGGAGGTATATCAAATAATTATTATTAACATGGTTGATAATATATATGAGAACCAAAAGGAAAAGGATTTTTTATTTTGTAAAGTAGTGCACACAATGCAAGTGTAAAAATAGGTACCAAAATAACTATGGGTAGACATACCTAAATGTCTACCTTCTATCATAGTCAACACTATCAGCCAAGAAGTAGAGTGTGTCAAGTTCATCCAAAGATAAATAATTATATACTTCAAATACATTATATTTATTTTCACAACTCCCTGGGATCCCCCACAAGCCCTTTTTTGTCAATGCAAAACACAAATGGAGTCTTGAGTATCCCTAACTATTAGTATGCATGTTGGAAGCTTTATATCCATAAAAGAGTGGTCAATACAAGTTGAGTCACCAAAACCTACAACATAAGAGGTAAAAAGACCAAAATTCTAGACTATACACTAACCAAATGAAATCTTATTATTGGTAGTAAGATGAAAACCTTTGTCTCTATGGAAATGATATAGGGTGTAGCCATTCACACATCTAAAGATGAGCCCATCAAAGATATTAAGGAGACTGAGGTAGAAAAATAAATTGTTGAGAAATAACAACCCACCTATGAAGAGTCATAGAGGGTCATAAAATTTAGAGTGCACATTGAGAAAAAAAGGCAAGTGAAAGAGGAGTATTTCAATAAGGACTAATCGAAACCACAGTAGCAATAGGTCATAACCAAAAAATCAACTAATGAATTTGAGGCTCTAAAATAAGCTGGTGATGTAGAATAAATTTAGACACTAAAGGAGGGTGATGTGAAAGTAAATATAAAGGATAAGGATACAACCCAAACCATTGAGGCACTGAAGGTGTAGATGAGAATGGAGGAGGTCAATATAAATAAGCAAGTTGAAGAAGTTTAGGAACTGAGTACTAAAGATGTGGAAAAAATAGTAATATAGAATACCCTTATTGATGAAGTAGAGATGATGAAGCCAACTGATGCTAAAGATAAGATGAATCAAATCATGAATAAGGAGACCAAGAGAAAAACACATGATGAGGAGTATCAAATGATGCAAGTGCATATGGATCACATCAATGAGAAGACAAAGCTAGACATGGATGAGGAAGCATAAAATATAGATGATGATAGGATAATGAAGGAGCCTATAGAGGGGGTTGTGTAGGAAAGGGATAAATAATAACATAGCACTATGAAGATCTAAGACAATCTTATATATTAACCACTCCAAAACATTTGGCTTTGGGATGTCCTTACTCCCTATTCTTGACACACCACATTTTCACTACTAATTGTACCATTACGATAGGTGCCTATAACCACATCCAATACATCAATCTCACTTGTACCACCTACCACTAAGGCCTATTTAGATGTGTTGTATTTACCATTGGATAAGAATATCAAAAGAGACACTAAATTCCACAAATCAATTACATAAAAGACCTTTTTATTAGAAACATAAGGGGGAAGGTTTTAGATAGATAACATAGCATTGATGTAACACATTTATAATTCCAATGTGATTATTGAGAATGCACATCCTAGATTGTGCACACATGTCATTATATTTAATTTATTTTAGACAACCAATAACTACATCTTGTTGAGGTTAACAAACCCCTATTTTTTGAAAATTGGGACTCTTGAGATACTTTGAACCTTAACACTAAAAAATTGATATGAATAGATCATTATAAGAATTTGAATGTCATCAAATTTGATAAGAATGGCCTATTTACTTGTAATTCTACTTTGAACTTGCCTAATGTTTCTAATAATTGGTCTTCATGTCTTAAAGTTTTAGGTTTTATAGAGCTCTTACTAATGGATCATGCCTATATTTTATAGATTGAATCTATTCAAGCTTTCACTTGCCTTTGGTTTATGAAAACTTTAATGTGGATTCATATTTTGAAAGCTCTCCTTCAAAGAACCCTAGAATAAACCCTTGGTTCAAATTTACATTTGGCAAGAATGCATTTGGAAGGAATGCTTTAAATTTTGACTTAATCCTAATTTATGCTAAGGCTTATTCATGTTTTGAAACATGACCAAACCATATCCTAAAATCATGCTTGGTCCCTTTTCATTATTTCCTCCTTTTTATTTCTATTATATCTAACCAAGTCTAGCTTTTGTATTGGCAAGGTCCCTTTAATTTTTCTAGCATGGTCCCCTTTATTACTTATTTAACCTAAAGTCCTATTTATAAGGCCCCATTAATGTTTATCAACATTAATGAGACTTCAATCTTAAATTTTTAGCCTAAGTCCTTATCACCTTGAGCTCTCACTTCATCATAAATCTTGATTGAATGACATGAAAAAAACCCAAAGACCTTAAAATCTTGACCTGTCAAACCAACCCCACATCATCACAATGATCATGATCAATGGATTGTGCTTAAGTATAATCAAAGATATAATGTCACAATATTGCTTGAGGTTAAGTGGATCCCTTTCATTAAATATGATCTTAAGGCTTAGTTTTACACTAAGTCCCCTTTGTATTTTTTAATATAATCAGACCTTAGGATAAAAATAAGGTCATGGTTTTAATTATTTGAAGAGGCCAATCCTATCCAAGATCTTGATCACAATTGATTATTTTGCAAATACTCACCCAAAATAGATCCAACAGAGTGAAGACAACATTGAAATCTCAAAGGCCAAAGGAGTCTTATGAGGATGACAAGTGTCATTATCTTACATACTCAAATAGAGATCAATGACCGTGGGTCCTTTCTAGGGTCAACAGGGTCAAATATCAAGATTCTCACAAAGCCACCATGTGGTGCTCCCACATTTGAAGCTTAATGTTAATAGAACCCTAAACTAATGGTGTGCACTCACTCAGATCTTGATCAGATGGATCTCATCTCATCATGGATCTTGATTAGATAGAAAAAATTGAATCTGATATATATGGAATACAAGATCTTGATGAGCTTAAAATTGAAATTCTCATGACTATCATTTGATGCCCATACGCCATCATTGACATCCATGAGATTGTTAACTTTAATCCCACCAAACCTAAGAAAATTCATGAGCTTAAATTTGACATTTTAGTAAATGTCATTTGACACCCACAAGGTCATCATTGACATCCATGAGAATGTCAAATTCAATCCCTTTATATATTTTACATAGAAAAAAGGGCATGCATTACATTATTTGAGGGGGCATTTGATATTATGCTCTAAAACTTAGGATACAAAATTTTAATCTAGGTCTATGGCATGTTTATTGCCATGAAATAAACTTAGCTTAAAATATTTTAGCCTAAGTTATTTTCTATGACCATGAGCTAATTCAAGTTCATGCATCTTGTAAGATTAATATCTCATGCTTCATCTAGACCAGATGATCCAATGGCCTGAAATCATCAAAGACTATTCAATAGATCTCTAAGATCCTATGGGCTCAACATGTGGTATACACACATTCAGTATATGACTAGTGTATGATATAGAGATCCAAAAACCCATGGAGATGCAAAGTGACATAACCATGAGGCTTGATATAAAGATGGCCAATGACATGTGAAATCTTGGATCATGATTAATAGCCTGCATTGATCCATGGGCAATGATCTGACAACGTGAAGTAAAGGGGAAATTTAAAATAAAAATAACTAGTGTTTTGAAGGCATTTATGAAAAATTCAATGAAATTTTCTATATGGATGCCAAATAAGTTCCATGTAAGCATAAAATGATAAGGATGAAGATCTTGTGTACTCAAAAAGGTAAACATATAAAGGAAAAGGGTCAAAATCAAATCTAAGGAATGAAGGAGCCTAGGTCCAAATAAGCCATCACCATTAAATCTCTAGGAGAGCCCCAAAATTGCATAAAGTAGCCTAATTTGAACTCATATTGATCATAGTCAAGTTGAAAATATTCTAATTATAATTTAAGCATGAAATAATTAACCTCGAGACCATTTAAAATATAATTGTGAGCAATTTGTAAGTGTGAAAGCCATTGAATCTTAGAAGCAACAACAAAGGGATAAGATAGATTTGTATCTATCTATAGGAAATGAAGGGAGGGTCTTCAAAGACACAAACCTAGACATTGCAACATTGAGCATGGGTAATAAGAACTGGTTCAAACTCTTTTGGACCATTGAAGAGATGCATCCCTTCATGAAAGAGGAACAAAATATTGCCACTATAAATAGAAGGTACTATGACCTAGTTGTATTCTAAATGAATAGTCTCCACCATGATACTACTAAACCTAAGGTAATCCACTATATTAACATCCTTACTTCTATTTTTAAAGAATATTGAATCAAACAAGGTTGGATTATTCATGAAAGGACCTTTAGGACAATTGCAAACATTTCCCCATTAGCCTTCAAAAGTTACTAAAAACTTTAGAAACCCCAAGTGGACTTGCCCACCATCAAGGAATGGACTAAAAAGAATGACTTAGACACCATCCTTAGGCCATGGTTTCTCCATGGGAACTATGTGATCTAAGACCTTGCTGGCAATATTCCATTTTCCAAACTTAGAGAGGGGGTTAGGGTAATTATGAATCTATTGAATAGAATATCTAGAGCACCTTCAACCACTTATGTTAGTAATAATTGGGTGTCTTACATTTACTTCATGGTAGAGAAAGAGATCATTCCCCCCATTAGAGAGATGATCAACATCTATCTAGAAACAAAATTCATGACCATTAATAAGAAGACCGGTACATAATTATTCATGATGTCTTATCTTTTGGATGCCTTGATAGCCTCCACCAAGATCCCTCATATCAAAAATTAGTCACTTGAGGGTAGATTTACAATCTCCCACCATTATTCCAAATTAAACATTTTCAAATATAGACACAATATGAAGTTCATTTATGATTGTGTCTATCTTACTTTAGTAGAATCCATTATAGGGATCCCCATACCTAGGATTGGCCCTCTAATTGAGAAATATGGAGAGATAATGGGAAACATATGGTTGTATCTAGACTGTATTATGATCAAAATTGAAGGGATTTTGATTCAACCTTTCAATTTTCCCATTTATGTTCCCACCAAACTAGTAGAGCAAGAAATTATATATCAAATTCTTCATGATGTTGATGGAGTATACAAGGATAAAAGGAAAGGCTTCCTCCATCCCTTTCCTTTGACAATTGGTAGAACTATTTTACAAGATTGGAAACTATGGACACTATTTCTAGACATAGAGGCTCCTTTAGATTTCAACTAGATGACCTAAGATAGTGGGACCTTGATGATAAAGTCATCAAGCATTTAAAAAGCAAGAAACTAACCAAACCAATTTATGAGAATCAACTTGTCCCCTATGACACTTTTCACATCAAGGCCAATAGTTTTGAGGAGGTATTAGCTAGGTTCAAAAGACAAAATGTTAGACTTAAACATAGATTGACTAGTAATGAAAAGCCACTAGGTGACATATGGTAAACAGCCCCCCTACGGTACCATTTTTTGCTTGGACCTTTAAGGTTCCCTCAAGAGAAAACACAAACGGAGGAACAACAACCCTAAGCATAGATTACACAAGGTTATGGCAAGGAAAATCTATAAGAAAGACTTGGTGAAAGACTCGCATCCTCAACCCTACCTTAAAGACCAACATCCCCCATCGAATTCATAGACATGATTTCCATGGAGCCTAATGAAATAGTGGAAGATTCCCTCAAGGTCCTTGCTGAGGCATATGTATATAATGAAGAGGAGGAATATGTTAAGGGATCCCATACCCAAATAGAGGAGGTTAAGAAGGAAAAAGGGAAATAAGTTGCCCTAGATCTAGTCCTAGTGGCACCATTAAAGAAGAGAAAGGTAGAATTGGTAGTGGTCCTAGTTGGAAAAAATAAGTCAAAGTTGACTTTTACTCATCCCATGAGTGAAATCAACTTATTCAATGATGAATACCCTATCCATGGACCAATCATCCCTGATTGGTTCATCTATTAAAAATGCAAAAAATGCCCACCTGGCACCATTCATGGGCCTTGACCAAGACTAATAATATTGATGTACATGATGATATCAAGCCATGGATAAGGGTTTTGCTGAAGGAAGAGGAAGAGAGAATAATAGTGTCCACTATAGGGTTAGATATCAAATAAATATATGTTATAAGAGCATCAAATAATACAAAGATGGAGGATCTTAAACCTCCAAAGTTCACATAACAAATTACCATTATACAATTCAATCGTCAAATAGTAGGTTTAGAAAGAGTGACAACTAGAAAGTCCATGGTGGGGATTGAAGAATTCACCTTTTAAAATGTTGAGCCATTTGTAGGGTTAACTCTAGTTGGAGGCTAGAGACTTGGTGAGCATCCCATCCATATAGAGGACATTAAATAACTGACTGAAGCTCACTTAAAACAAGTTAGAGAAGGCGTCAGGGGTATGAAACATAGGGAAATATAACTAGAGAAGGAAAAGGAGAATTTGGAAACATAATTTGTCTTATTAGTGCCTGAGGCAATGGTCAAAATGATTAATGAATCCTTCTTTGACATGTTTGATGTATTAAAAAGAATGAAGCTGAGATAGAGTGCATTAGTGCAATAGAATACAATGACCAAGGGTCTATTAACCCAATGGCAAGCTTCAAAGGAAAAAATAATAGGGTTAATAAACATATGAGTTAGAAGGTAGATTCTTGGGCTCAAAATAATTAGCTTGGGACATTTGGATGCAATCATGGGAATAGATATTAAAAAAATATAGAGTTTGAGTGCATGGTCATAGGAACTATAAAGACTCCTAAAGGATGATGGGGAGCTAATAGGGAGGATTAAATAACTCCTTGGGACCATGCTGACTGACCCTACATAGTCCACTATCTTAGGCATCATGGTAGATGATGAATTCAAACATAGGGCTACCTTGGTGGTACAAGAAATAAGAAATAAGAGTCAAGACCAATCTAGGGTAGACAATAGTAGGATCTTAGACATGATCTTTAATGCAGGATAAAGTACAATTGAGGCCAAGAGTATTAAGGAATCCATGGCAAAAAATGATAGGGAATTGAATGAGCTAGTTGATAAAGAGGAAGAGTGTCTCCTAAAATAGCTTTGGACTTGGAGCTAGTCAATGAGCAACACCAGAAGGCCATTAATATCCTCTATTAGCATCAAGTAAATTATCAAGCATAGGACCCACCAATTAATTAATATTCCATTTTGTAAAAACATTATAATATTTAAATGTGGAATATTCTATTGTAAAGGAATATGTTAATCTATTAGCATATTTGTCTCAAGGTCAGTCTATTTTAGAAAAGTAAGTGTATTCTATAACTTTGTAGAAAAAGGACAATTGTCCTTGCTTCTTGTACATTTGTATCTTGTAACTGACTGGTATACTTCCTTGTTCTCCTATAAAAGGCAGTACCATCATTTTTTAAAGAGAGATAATTTTGAGTAAAATTTGTATATTTTAATAAATTAACACAATCAAGGAATTATGTAAAGATTGTCTAGATTTGTTGTGTCAATTGTTAATGTGGCTTTTCTCTCAATTTTTGGTTCTAAATCTTGAATTTTAATGGATTTTATGAATTTTAAACTTGCATCTTTGATATAGGGATGATAATTTATGCTTATGCTAGATGTTGAAGGATCTTGAATTTGATTCATTTTATTTGTTATGTATTTAGATGTGTTAATGTTATTTGAATTTGATAACAAATTTTTAAAGTAAATCCAATTCTTACTTGTATGCTTTCTTATTATCCTTATAATTTTTCCTAGTGTATGGTAAAATATGAGATTATGCTATTTTATATTGTGTACTAGTTAAATGCATGTTTGGTTGAAATTTAAGCCTTTTCATGATGTTTAAGATAAAGACTAGCAATCACACACTTATTTTCTACCCTACCCTTCTCTTTTGTTTCTTTTTTAACCAAATCAATTTAGTATAAATCTCATTATAAATATTCATCTAGATTACTCTTTAGCATATAAATTTGATCATAACTCACTAAGACCAACATAGTACTTCAAAATTCACAAGGATCATGGTGTCTCCCAACCACCAAGTAATATAAATTTGTGGAATAGTTAAATTGCTCTGCCTCTATTTCACCATACGTAACCAAATTACAAAAACCTACCACTTATGCCATGAATTCTATAAATTCTAAAATGAGAAGTGTTATTAAATAGTAAGAGCACCTATGATACACACAAAGGCATCAACACCTATGTTTCTTACATAGTTGGTACAATATTGGCAAGACATTCAAAATGTCCACTAAACAATAGTGTAGGTAAAATCCATCAAAGCATAGACTAGGATTCTCTTTGAGATTCTTGAAGCATATCGATAAATTTTACGTGTAGCCTCAATCCAAGTGACTGAAGTGGACCAATGGTTTTTCGATTGGAATAAACAACTTGACACTTTAATAAATATAGCCATAACATCTGAAGAGATGGATGATGCTTTAAAATATTCTAGTAGTGCATTGGATGTATTCATGTCAAAATTCTAGGCATGGTATAATCAAGTGTTGTGAAGCACATTCACATGAGCCTAAGTGAAACAAAATGCAAACAAGTTAATTGGTCTCTATTAGGATATTATTTAATGGCTCACCATGACCAGAGTTGTATTACTTATCACTATAGATGATGACATCTATTCACTTATCCTTTCAAAAATATGACTGTGATCTATGCTATGACTAATTCATGAGTTTGAACTTGATTGGCATGCTTATGAATTTGACTTGGCCACTTTTGATAGTGTGATTGAACATTTGGTGAAATCATCATAATTCATTCATATAAGTGAACTCTAGTCCATTATTCAATAAAAAATAATGCATCCTAAACTACTGGCAAAGACTATCATCCTATATTGTACAATGCTTCATTTTTAACCACTCTATCCATGCCACCACCTACCAGTTAGGTACCGCATAACTCAAATTTTGAAGTTTTGTTCTCTAACTTTGATAGAAAATGATTCCATAGGATAAGTGGGTTCAGTCTATTAAAACCCTACAAGGGTGGTAGGATGGTACACTAATTAGTTGAAAACCTAAAATAGTAGCTTAGTAATAGACACAAGATGAAAACAAGTAAATAACACCTCAGGTGGTTCCTAAGAGTTATACTGCATCATTTTTTGTTTTGGTCTAGTTTTTACAATCCTCAAATTGCCTACCTCTATGTTTTTGTCTCAACATGAGACAACCTATTAAGTCTAGGAAAGTGTTATCAGGTAAATATGAGCATAAAATTTCATGTTTGGACTTATGTGAAAAATAGATATCATATTGTCTTTATTTTTACATAGTTAATAATTACTTCTCAATCATATTTTCTCTAGGAATAGATAAAGAAAGTTATAACAACACCATATTGGCATCTATATATGTTTTTACTGAATGTAATAGTGGGGTTATTATACTTATTTTAATCTTTATCTAGTTCTATGAGTATGGTGGATTCATTATAACACCAAGATTGATCGATAACTATTGATCTAGGTTTTGATCATTTCTGTAATAGATATTCAACTAAGTTTCCTATGGTTTTATCTCTATGTTGGTTTACTGACTCACATGGTTAGATAAATTTAATTGGTTTCTTTTTGTATTTATGTTAATAATGTTCTACTTCACGTATAGATAAGCTTGATCTTTGCAATTATTATAACTGCTTAAGATTACAATCTAGGTTTCCTTCTATATGTGTTCTATTCCTTCAAATATATATGTTTTGTCATAATTCCTAATTTGATTCACATAAATATCCCTAAAATTATCATGTTTTGATGAATCATCAAGAACCGCTACTAATAATTCAAAGAATTCTCACTAAGTTTGGTATCTAGTTTCGATGACCAGAGGTCTTATTTTTTGATAAACAAAATATAATCCATATTTTCATAAATCTATCCCTCCATAAATAGACCAAACATATTGAGATTCATAGTCATTTCATTCAATATCTTATCCATGAACAAGTCATTGATCTCTAGTACATCCAGATAATAGAGCCAATTTCTGATATATTCACCAAACCCTTCAATAAGAGTAAATATATTCATTTGAGGCCTCTTCTTAGGGTTTGAATAGCTTCAACATCTTCCTCTAGGGGATTTTTTATGTACTTGGGTACCTTATCAGGCCTCATTTACATGACCCAATTACTATACCCACCTAAGCTATACTTAAGGGGGTGTTAGTGTAGGCTTTTTAGCACTATGTGGTTTTACCTACATAATCTTATTAGCTTACTTAGGTTAATAATATTCATTAGGAATAATGTACTTTAAATAATTTTTTAAATGTGATTTGATTTAAATACCTTTTGGGTGACCTTATTCCTCACTATATAATGTACCTTCCTATGGTATTTTTGGTTAATACTCATTTATGCAACTTTTGGTTGTGAAAACATGATTCTTTATTTTGAGTCATTTTTTATATTTTACTACTATACATGGGGTTTTATTCATTCATTATATCCTATTTATAATGATCCTCAATTTTGGCCCACTCTAATAGGGCTTTCTTAGGATCTATGTGTATATCTATGAGAATATTTAGGTAGTTTACATCTAAATTGACATGAAAAATGTGTGGACTGACCTACAAGAAGGGTTTAAATTCATAAAATATTTTTTAAAGGTCGTGAAAATTGATTGATTGTATGTGGATAGCTTCAATAACAAGATTTGTTTAATTTTTTACAGAAACATCCAACATATAATGTAAATGATCTAGGATCAGGAAGATTCTATATGTGAATGACAAATTAGGAAGGCCAAACCCATAGGTAAGTGAGTAGCTAAGATAAGATGTGAGAAAGAGTAATTTATGTACATAAAAGTGATTTATCTCAAGGATTACTCAAAACTAACTTTTCCAAGTGTTTAATACCAAATTTATGTGTCTATAATTGCCCCCCTTTGATTTTAGTATTGAAAATGCTAGAGCAAGAAGATAGAGTAAGAAACTAAGTACCTAAGTGTAAACACATTTAATGAATTTATGTATTCTATGCATTTAAACATTTATAATTTATTGTCTACTTATGATATTAAATATAAATTAATCATTGAACACATTTGAAATTGAAAAGGAAAGAAATGAATACTCATGTATGTATGAGATATGAGTTAACCTCTAGTACCATTGGTGAATGGGATGATTATGCCCTAAGGAGATGCCAACGTTAAAAACATGGATTAGGAAAATCATACACCAAAACTCATTAGATATGGAGAATTTATTATAATTTAAGCTATACAAAACCTCAATTGCATTACTCATTATAATTTTCAAGGAATAGAACCCAAAATAGTTTCCAATTAATATGAGTAAACATGAGTAAGTTTGAGTAAGTGTGAAATATCCATTGAAAACAATTTTTATATTCAATTTTCATATTTACAAGTACACCAAAATAAGTCTGATTAAATGGAATGACATAATATATCACTTAATTTGAGTAAAAACTTGATCAAATCTGAGTGATCTAAGTAATAGAATGACATAATATGTCACTCAATCTGATAACCTATGAATTCTAAGTCATATAATATGTGACAAAATATAATATCATTTTTTAAATATCACTCATAATCATGTATAACTTATCATTTATTCCCCACATATGTCCCTAATCTATATCAATCTTGTCTGAATCTACATCAATATGTGCCAAACTAAAGCAACCCATACCCAAATTATAGATTATTTTATTGTGAAGGATTGAGTATATAACATAATACCACTGAGTATGGGACACTTTGAGGTGAGGGGTGTAACCTAAAAAATAATCATCTAAAAATAAAATAATTACATGCATCATTTTATATAGAAATATGTAAGCATGTAAAACATATACTAGCATGTTTATATATGTCATCATAGAAAGATTAGATAATATTATAATATATTAAACATGTATACTAAGGCATAAAATCATCATGTCAAGTAGATATAACAATGAGTTACATAATATTAGTCACCATAGTAATTATGGTATAATCAAAAAGTAATAACCACATAGAAGATGCATGATATGTATCATGGCATCATAACAAGTAGAACAATGCATTAAATGAATCAAGCATCACAATATTAGTATAAAATTTTATACGTATCCATTCATAACACACATGATCATGCCCATGACACACGCAACAAGTCATAGAAACACATAAGATAAAACATAATGTCATACAAAGTAAGAGCCACACAATTATAATCAATGTCACATCAATCAAGAGTCACCCAATAATGAAGTTAATAATTCACACTCAATGTCATGTAGAGTAAGTGTCACACAATATAATAATAAAAAAAATATCATGCCATTTAACATGCAAAAGCATCAATCATGAATAACACAAACAAGATTAATCTACACAATGAATGTATGTCATCATAACACATTTTTTTATCCATATAATATTGATATATAAGTAATTTATGTAAGATAAAGTGATTTTTTATTAGTGTAAATAAATAAATATGATCAATGTAATGGTCATATATAGATGTAACCTATGTATATATAACAAGATGCCCCTAGTGTAGGCATACCCCCCAACATAAGAAGATAACCCCTAGGTGTAGGAATGTCCTAAATATTAATATCTATGTCATATATAACACGTGTATCCTACATCCCACTCATTTTTACCATGAAAAACATGTGAATATAGGTACATATAATTTTTTAGGTATGTGATAAATTGAAAGTGAATCGTGCAAACTCAAAAAACATTTCATGCATAGGTCGTGGTTTTTTAATTTTAGAATTTAAATATTAGACACTCACATGAAAAATCAACATAAGTGCATGATTTTAATATGGTTATTCATATCTTAATACAACCAATAAAACATTATGCCTAACTTATATGTGATAACAAATGGTCCTAACTGATTTGGTTTAAACTTGCCTTTGTTTTACTTATCTACATTGGTGTTATTTTGATTCTCTTTTAGCACAAAGTCACCAATTTAAAATTCAATATTTTTAACATACTTGTTTTATGCTTTCTTAATGTTATTATAATATATTATGTGATTCTTGAAAGGTTGTATGCATCTATCATCCAACATTTCTAACTTGTGTAGTCACTTTTTCTAATAAGCATTGTCATAGATAATATCTTTTAGCAAAATGTGCAAGGATGTTATATATATCTAAAGGTAATAAAAATTATGTTCCATAGATTAGATAATAAGGATTAGCCCTAGTAGGCATACAATTTTTTTGTGATAGGCCCATAAAGATTAAATAATCTTATTATGCTAATCTTCATCATGATTTGTAAATATTTTACTTAATATTTTAGCAATTATCTTATTCATTGATTTTACTTGTCCTTTACCTTGTGATAATAAAGGGTGTAAAATATATTATAGATATTTTATTTAGCCACAAAATTCTTAACAATATTATCCTTAAATATTATATATTATGTTATAATGGCTAATATAAGCCTAAAATTGTGAAATGATATTTTTCATTCAAAAAATTGCATATATCTTACCATGTATTTGATTGCAATGGTACCGATTCAACACATTTTGTAAAATATTATGTAGTATAATAATGAACTTGCGACCCTCTAATGGTTCTAGATTTATCTTTTCTATCAATTCAAATAAAAAAAGAGAATGTCCATGATGGTACAATAGGTTGTAATTCCTATAAAGGCATGTGATTCAAATTTTCAATTATCTATAATTGTATGAATAATTTTACATATTATTCACATTCCTGTTCCATTATAGCTAAATAGTAACACAACTACTATATATAATCCACAATTTTACAATTGATAAAATGGATTATTTTTATACACCAAAATTTGGTCAAGCAAACACAATTACTATATATTTTGTGACTTTTGTATATAGAATCTCCTAATGCTGAAATAGGATCCCATTGGAACATGTTGTCATAGTGTTATGCATGTTTTGTGCCCCAACACCCCCTCCCCCCATTTTCAAAAATTCAAATAGGGACCCATTATTTTTAAGACATGTATATTCATGTTCCATATCCACATTTGGATTCTAGTAATAATCAAATGTATTTGAGTTTAAGTTTATTTTCAATTCTAATTTTATTTCAAGAGTTATGAAAGGGAGAAAATGCAAGCTTAAGCATCTATCATAAATTATTTATCACCTTTGATACTTTTAATTGTTAACAAAGTGTGTATTCAATATCATTTTTTGATTTAAAGAACTAATGAGAATAATGAAAATATGTATCTTGTTTAAAGATTTTATGTGTAATGAGTTCTTATGATTATAGATCTCCATTAGGTCTTTTAGATCATGACAAGTCTTAGCATCCCATTCACCCACAATTGGTTGCAGTCATAATAGAAGTTCCAAGTTTTACTGAACATCTAAATTGGAAATAATCATCCATGTGTTATCATCCCAATAACCTTTAGCCTAAATATAAAAGTATAAGTCATAGAATCATCAAAAGAATTAGAACACAATGTGGTGACACGTCAATCATTAAGAGTCTACAAGGAAAAGGTACACAGTAAAGTTTAAAAATATTTCTAGACTTTTAAGATCATGCCAAGTGGTAGAATCACATTAACCTATAATATAGAGGATCAATCCAAATTCATTATTTTCAAATATATATACTCCCTAGATCATGCCAAGTGGTAACATTCTGCTTTCCCAAATCAAAACAGTTTCAAATATATTAACAAGTTATTTTTCCTGAATTCTCAAGGCCATCCATGTATCATCATCATAGAAGTTTAAGTCTTGATAGATAAAGTCCACAACCTAAATTTATATGTCCCTGGATCAATGTGAACCATCCATAAGGCATGATCTTGTTAACCTAAGAATTTTAATCAAAGATACATGGTATAAACACTCTTTATTTATATTCTTAAGAACCATCAACTTGCCTTCATCTTACAAACTTGAAACTAGTCAATAGGATGGTATAGAAGCAAACGTAGAATTCTATTTGGAACAACAAGATTGATCCCTGTGGCATCATCCCAATCACTTATTGATTATGTAAAGGATACATAGCATATATTCCAAATATGCCTCAAGTTCCTAAGATCATGACACCTAGCATAATATCATTAAGTCATAGTCCACAAAGCACATAAATCATAGTTATAAAGATGAGTATGTTGGGTAGACATGATCATAATAGGTGTCATAATTTCAAAATTTTAGAGCCTGATAAGACAAAGTAAAAATCAAGAGCTTCAAGCTCCTGAAAACCATTCATGTGTCTTGATCTAGTCAATCATCATTCAAAGGTACAAGGTCATAATCCTTAGAACTCCTTAACTATAATATTTTTCCACATGGTATCTTCTTGTGTACATAGATACTTTCAATAGAGATACATAGTTTATATTTCAAATAACCCCAAGTCCCCAATATCATAACAGGTGGAATTTTTTTGTTAATTACTAGCTTATAAAGCATATAAAGCCCGAGTATAAAGTAGAGACTTCCATATAAATGAGATCTTGATAGATGTCATATCCTCAAAAGGGCATTACCAAAGCACTAATTCTAGATTCTATGGCTAGGATAAAGTACAAAGAAATAATAAATATACACTTATCTTGAAGTGATGATTGGGCACTTAGAATTAACAAAGAACTACCACATGATGGAAATGCACCCGCCAAAATTGGCTAGCCAATATAAAATTACTATAAGAAACAAAATTAAAAGTAGCTATTTTATTAAACTCACATGCATTTAGAATTTAAGTCTCAATATTTAATCTCTCTCTCTTTCTCTCTCTCTCTCTCTATATATATATATATATAATCTTGAGAACATCAAATCACTTTGTTATTAATCATTAAATTGCTAACTCCAAATTCAAGATACCAAGTCTACAAGAGCCCTAATTTTCTTCTAAATATTTTAAAATTTTATTTAGCTAAAATCTTGACATAAATTATGCAACATATAAATGGATTATTTATCTAGATCACCTAGCTAGACCCTTTCCCAATACTTAATCATAAGAGAAATGGAGTATCTTGACAAGATTTTTGATAGGGGTATTGTTGTTACCCCACTAATCATATCTCTAAGATGAGATTCAAAATGTCAATTCATATTTACTCCATGACTAGATGGATAAAGAAAGGAATAAATATGTAGATGATGTAATACTAATTAAATAAATGGATTTACATAAAATAACAACAAAGTCTGAGGTAATGTCATGCATTGACTTACTTTGCATGATATTTTTTTAATGATTCTATTACTATAAATTATTTACACTTATGGATTATTTGGATCATGTTCACTTACATCTCTGGAGATGTGTTTGATAAATATTTGTGTATCCTAATTCATAAAATGTATTATAATTGGGTAAATGAAAATGCCTAGTTAGACTATAATATAATTGAGGGAAAGTGTAACGAACCCATTGAATTTGACATATAAAAACATGATTTTTTTAATCAACACATACCTTCATTAGAATTCACCATAAGAATATAATTAGTGATCCATATATAACACTCTAAGTATATTAACTATAAATAAGAATGTGACATCTAACAATTACTAATCACTAAAAACATATGAAACACATCATAACTCAATATGGAATGTAATTACAAATACCCAACCATAGCTAGTACAATGATACAACCACTACCACCAAGGTATAAATAAGTAAATAATTACATTTCATTAGATTAATGTATAAATAATAATAAATACAATACAATGTACAAGATATAAGATACAAAGCTCCATGGAGCATGAGTTATCAAACTCTAGTATCTTTTGCAATATCAAGTGTAATCTCTAGGTAAGTATTGATATGGGTAGGGAGAGCATCATTTGAGTGTTTTTCCACACCAACCATAGACCATCGACCCCCCACATAATTACCTATTAGGGAATGACCCTCACTTCATGGATAAGAAGATAGTGATGGTGAAGGTATCCATAGAGATAAGCTAGTACCTATGTGCTATATGATTTCTAAAAAATAAAAATGTGGTGTACTATAAAGAGACCTTAAGGCATTTTGTTGTCAAAATACCAAATTCAAATGTTTGAATTTCTTGCTATAGTTTTTAGATCTTAATCATGATTTTGGTGGGTTAAAAAGTTGTATATTAGTTTGGTTAGGTGTCTAAAATGTGTTAGTATGTTTTATAGTGTTTGGACACCTTTGTGGTCTTATGTGTTATGTTAAAAAAAAATTAACATTCATGAATGCATTTTGTTGATGATAAGCCTGTGTTAGAGGCAAATAAGAAGCAACTAGATCTTTTCTAGGAATAGATCTTGAATGAAGGGGTTCAAAAGAGTCATTATGGAAAGTGAGAGGAAGGTGTTATCTCCAAAAAATAGATAAAATATTAAAAACTTTCATTTAAAAACTAACTTTCTTAAAAATCCTATGCATAACTGTCTTGAGATCAAGGATATTAATGAATGAAAGAAGCCTTTGAAGACCATTGTGAATTACTTTGATAATATTTCTAAGTGTGAATATTTATCTAAATTTATTCCTTGTTATAATTTGAATCTAATAAATGATCTATAGGTGTATGAGAGAGAGAGACATTTAGTAATTTTGCATTATGTGCATAACTATGTGAAAGAGTATTGATGTTCATGAATCTAAGAAGGTTATACTATGGGTATTGTGAATTAATAATAGATGCTTGGTAAGTGTAATTGTTTATAGGTTTTTAATTATTGGTATATATTAATATATATCATTTATCAATAGAAGGAAATGGGAATAATCCAAGCCTAAGTAGACTATGTTGACACAGTCAAGTATATAAAGGTGAATAAGGTTTCTCTAGTCTAAGTCAAGGATTTTGATGATTGGAAAGGTGTTGAATAATTTTTAATAATTGGAATAAAATTTTTAAAACACTAAATACCCATAGAGGAGTCAAAAATTCATTTGAAATTCAGCTTTGTAACCCACAGTCCTATACCTTATTTTCATTATGCATAATCTAGCAAGTAAAAGGACTTTTTGAGTCTATTTTCAGTATAGGTGACTTTTATTTAAATTCATATGGTTTTACCATGATTTCATAGACCCTATAAAATATTTTTAGTGTTTGAAACCATATATTATTATAAATAACTCATTTTTAACCTCTTGGGCCTATGTAAGAACCTTGTTTAGGGGTTTTGGTTATTTTATGGTCTGACCATCTAGACAATGTTTCATACCTTCCAATTACACCTATATTTTGGTAATATTGTCCTAAAGGTGAATCAACTATTTTATTTGAGTCTTTGCATGTGTGGACCCTTTTTGAGTCAAAACTTAGTTTGACTACCTAAGGAGACCTAATTAAGACCTAGTTTCTAGAATATCTTGCCTAATTAATACACATACATTTAGATTTGTTCCACCAAAATTTGGGTAAAGATGAATGATCTTAATGGGCATCTTAAAATATATATTTTAAAATTAAACCCATACATTTTTTCAAAATAAGTTAATTAAGTTATTTTGGAGGCATACAAGAAAGAGACCTCATTGTGAAGAGATAGTGTGAGTTAGTGTACTTCCCTTGATATTTTGAGTATGAAATTGTAGATAGTCAGAAAAGGATAATGGGTGTCTATAATATTTTTTTGTTTGAAGACAAACCCTATAAATTTTCAAACCAATCGGATTTATCCTTTTGAAGGGCTATACAGAGTTAGTCCTAATTGAAGAAAGTTGCCAAGTTATTTGATTAACTCTATTCATCTACGTCAGATTGGTATTAGAGTAGGTTATATAATTGAAGGAATATTTAAATAAGGTGACATTATTTTATGTAAGAGTGAATTGATTATTTAATAGTTAATTTGATTAATATTTCAAAATGCCACCTAAGAAGAATGTAAGAGGAGGTCAAAGAGCAAGTATCCAGATGGGAGATGCAATCTTGGAGGAGTTAATAAAATTAAGATTAACCTTTGATGTAAGGTTAAAAATAATATAGGATAATCAAATGAGAAGAGTTATAATAGGGGATATTAGTGGCATGAATAATAAACACAAACACCAACAAATGAATAAGAATATGAAAAACATGAAGAGTAAGGAATTGATAGATTGCTAAAGGTAGTAATGAAATAGGGCTCAAAACCAAAGACTGAAATTCCTAACTATATAGCTAGCCTAGATGGTGAAGATTTGATTTATTATATTATAGAACTAGATAAGTATTTTGACTATAAAAATTTACCAAAGGAGAACAAGGTGAAGTTTGTTTTCACCAAAATGAAAGGACATGCAGCCGTTTGGTGGGATTATATACAAAATTCATGGTGAAAGAAATTAGGCAAGTACAAGATTAAATCTTGGGAGAGAATGGTATCTAAATTAAAAGAATTTTTTTTTGCCTAGTGATTATCAAATTAACTTATAGTCCATTAGATCAAGGATTTATATCAGTTGATAATTAGATCAAGCTATGTATAAGAAGATGTGAAGAAGATTTCAAGGTATCTTAATGGGTTAAGATATAACATGAAAGATGAAATCAGTTTGGTATGTCTAAGAACACTTAAGGAGTGTTATAAATATGATTTGAAGGTAGATGACAAGTTGAATAGAAGGAAAACATAAAATTCAAGGGGTAGAAATAAACCTTTTAGAGGTAGAGGAGAAAATTCATATAGAATCTAGTTTTAGGCATATGAAGAAGGAGAAAGTAGCTCATAAATATAATAACATGCATCTAATTCAAGAGGTGGATTCAGAGGAAGGATACCATACTTTAGAGGAGGATATGCACTAAGAAGAAGGGGTTTTAATGGATTCATGGGTAAGTGTTTTAAATGTAATAATTTTTTTTTTATAGTTTTTTGGAGTGTCTAGAGGATTCTCAAGATAGTGTCTTTCAAAATAAAATTAAAATCCAAGTAGTAAAATTAAAGGAGGAGAGTGTGGGTTCTCAATCGCTCATAAAGGATATAGAAGTTAGTGAGTCTTTTCTTATGAGGAGATTACTAATTAATCCACCTAAGTAGAAGTATCCTACCCAAATAAAGATTGTATTCAAAACAATATGAAAATTTCAAGGCAAGTTTTGTAAAATAGTGATTGATTCAGGTAGTACAGATAATCTAGTGTATATTAAAATGGCATAAAATCTTGGTTTGGAAAAGTCTCCATATCCAACTCCATATAAGGTTTCATGGATTTAAAAAGGGAAGCAAGTTATTTTAAATGAACAATATTGGGTAAACTTTCAAATTGGAAGATATCAAGACAAGGTCCTATGTGGCATCATACCAATGGATGTGTGCCATGTGCTTTTAGGAGACCTTGGAAATATGATATGAGGGCCATTCACTATGGAGAAAGAAATAACTATGCCTTTTAAAAAGAAAGAAATAAGCACAAAATTCTACCATTTAATGAAAAGGTTGTTGATGGAAGTATCTATTGAGAGCAAGGGGTGAATCAATAGACAACAATGTACATTCAATTCCAAAACTCATTCATCAATCATTAATTTAATCTACCAACATGAACATGAAAGCTTATACATCCAAGTCATGAAAAAGAACATACATCATGTGAAAACATCAATTATTTGGGAAACCTTATAGGGGGAGAAAACACACTCTCAAGAATATAAACCAATGGACTAAAATCCTATAAGGATATAACAAAAATGAGACTTTAGACAAACACCAACTGATCAAAGAACATCCACCCCTAAATTTAGTCCAACTCCAACTATACCTTTAGCTATCTCAAAATATAAAGGAGGATAAAACCCAATAAGTGATTAATCACCCACTCAACCACATATTATCTAATGTCTTCTACACCTGATGATGACATTCTCTTGCTCTAACACTTGCAATCCCATTCAAAAGCCTTTCGCTCAACCAAGTCACACCTTAGACTATTAGGTCTAATAACTTTTTTGATCATGAACATAATTATAAAAATATGATTGATCATATTATCCCTCTTATGGTCCTAAATTATCCATGTATTCTATTTTACTAAGCTCTATTATTCACTTTTGTCCACACACACTCTCATCATCTCCAAATAGGCCAAATAGACCTACTATATATACAACTCTTTCATCTAACCCATATTGGTCAGCCAAGATATTTTACATACTTGTTTTAACCTTATAAAATATCCTCATACACATTAAATTAATAGGAAAATATCTCCATAGGTCATCTATAACCCAAATAAATCCTCCTTTAGATCTCAATTAAGCCTAATGCATTAGCCCTTCATTAGTACGTGTTACACCTTGAAATTATTAAACCATATTTAGCCTTAAAAAATAGGTGAAACACATCAAAATCCCTCAAATATATCATTTATCACTTCCAAAGTGACGAATCCACCTGGAACTCCAAACCACTGCTCCATCTAAGCTATTCTTTCTCTCGTTCCAAGTCCTGCAAACACCTAGAAAATACTACCAAGAAGAACTGAGGCATAATATTTATTTTATCAAACAAAAACATGAAAAAATAAAATTTATATGTCCTCCATGATGTAAGAAACATCTCCAAATCCATTTTTCACCTTCACATAGCTCACACAGGTCCAAACCAACTCAAAATAATTGATTACTCAAACTGGTCATGCACACCAAAAACTTAGTCAAAGATATTGGACTAATACAACCAAAATAAAGACAAATATAAATAAAAAATACATGTAATAAATATATTACACTCATATAATATAAAAAATCTCTCACTCACCTCAAACTCTACTCAGAATAGCTCAAACTAGCCTCTCTAAATAGGCCACTCCAGACTACCTACAAGCACCAAAAACCAGTCATGTAGATGTTCTTGTCTAGCACATGAAAGAACAATTTCATACCATATAATCCAAATTAATATATTATATGTTATACCAATGGATGCTACTAGAAAAAGAGAAATATATACTTTATATATATATATATATATAACTCTAAATATATATATATATATATATATATATATATATATATATATATTACTCTAAAGTATATATTTATCTTTTTCTAATAGCATCCATTGGTCTAACATACCAATTCCTCATATCACTATATCACAGTCTTCACTACTCAGATAAGCCACTTTTAAAGCACATTCTCACCTATGTATGGTCATCAACCTTACATAAAATCTAGGAGATAATAATCCATAGGCATTTACAAAAACCCCAAACCATTGGATTCATCCTTGCTCACCTAGATCACTTCTTTAAACACATATTCACTCTACCTAGATATTTGTTCACTATTTTCACCATCTGTAGATTAGTGACTAGTCAACTTGATTTACATAGATAATTAATATAGTGAATATTTATTGAGAAAAAAAATATATTGACTTCAATAACAATTCTTGGCCTCCAATATTCAATAACTCTCATGTGTTGACTTAGTCAACCCTGCTTGTAACAGTAAAATCTTTAGAAACAAGCATATTTCTATACCTTTTGTTCACTACCCTGACACACCACTACCACCTAGAGATGCCTACAGGAATACTATATACCTTAAAATATTAAAACTTGGTCAACCAATCCATTTTGGGTCCTTTCTAGCAATATATTTCCAATCACTTCATTATGAGGGTTTATAAAGGGTTTTAACCAGATTATATTCTTAACAAATGTTCATAAAGCTCTACCCATTAAATCCTAAACCAATGATTGGAAAAAATTCTTAGGGACCTTCCTCAATTACTCCAAAGAGATAATATTCCCATGAAAACCTTTCACATGCTAAAAGGCATGACAAAATTCCTCTCAAACTCTTTGCACTCATTTCTAGCACCCTTTGAAGCTTATTAACCAACTTTTTGACTTTGTAGTTCAATATCTAACCTAAAAACTTATCAACATGATTGAAAAAACTTTCATGACCATCTCTCATGCAAAAATAAGCTTCACCAACATAAAAACACCATTTGACCCTTCACAAGGCCTCACAAGTCTACCTAGGCCAACTAGGCCAATGACTAGACTATCTTGTAGGCCACTAGCCAACTCTTATAAACCATAAAAATGACCTCTTATAAACCTATACATTTATAACATGCATATTCCAAGCATACAGATCTCCTCATCATTATATATCTCTTAAAGTACTTAAAACTCCATAGGCAACCACACATGGTCAAACCCACAAGGCATATGATGGCTTGCACTCCACCTGAAGACCACCTAGAAGGACTCTAATTACTTTCTCAACCACATGGGCATACCATTTACTCTCTCTTTATGATCCATGCCATAAAATAATGCTTCCATAGAACCAATTTCTCCCACAAGCTTTCACTAGCAACCAAGACTGAGCTGAGAACTAAGATCACACATATTAGACCAAGAACACTCTCATGCCACTTTGTCATCACCAATGCCACTTGACATCAATGACAACACATAATTTCCACAAATATCCCAATAGTTTTAGTAGAAAAAAGAGGTTCTAAGGTGTTTTTGATAGGTGATGAAGAGTTCATGCAACTAAACAAGGAAGATGAGGTAAGAAATATGTCATTTTATCAACAAAAGATAAAGGTTGTAACTAAAAAATAACCAGATTTATCTTTAAAAATTTAAATTTTATCAAATGTACATATAAATGAATTATTTATAGAGTTATCTAAGAAGTTATCTTCTATAAGAAGTATGGATTATTTTGAAGAGTTCTGAAGAGAGTTAGCATATTAAAGGAAATTTCCATGGATGGCAATGCACACATCAAACCACCAAGTGTGTAGTAGATAAAACAAAAGGATGAAGTTATCTTGAAAGACAAAAATGAAGATTTCAAGGTTGAAAAGCAAAATAATGAAGATAATGAGTGTTACAATAGGTTCATAATGAATAATAATAATAATAGTGAGGAAATGAAATGTGAGGAATAGCCTATAGAATAAATCATATTCTTCAAGGAACCAATGAAAATGTAATAAAATAAGAAAACAATAATCCAAGTCCTAGGCAATGTAGATGAGGAAAAAACAATCCTCATAATTAATTAAAGAGGTAAAGATATAAAGTTGTTTGAACATGTTCATAGGAACAATACACTTGTGAGTGATAAGAGTATAAGGAAGATCTTGAAATAGATAATGGAGAATAAAATGATGTTCTAAAGCTAAGAAGGAATGAAGAGAGAGTGAATCAAGTGGAGGATAAGAATGGGCATTTCAAGGTCCATTATGACAATACAAATTATGAGTATACAAAATAATGGAATAGTGTAAAGGAGTGGAATAATTAACATGATACATAAGTGGTTTTATTTAATACATTTATTTCATGTGTAGGTATAGTTAAAGAAGGTTTAGAGATGAGAAAAGAGGAGATTGATTTCAAAGAAGAAAAATTCACATTTGAATAAGATGTAACATTGTACCAATCCTTAACACTCCTAAGAAGACCACTACCTCTAGGAGGTAAATAGAGAAGAGGACTATTGAAATGAAGGAGATATTTGGAATCATCTATAACAAATGATGATTCATTAGTAGGATATCATGAAAGATTTTAAGGCTGGTAGTTTGATGCAAGAGCATCACCATTTTGATCAATCTTGGTTTATTATTCTAGTTTTTTGAGTAATTATATGTATTATAATGTGTATAGGATAATTTGGAGTCATTAATAGTTATTAGTTGTTCATAAAATTTGAATTTTAGAACTTTAAGCATTTTCCCACCAAAATGCCAAATTCAAAATTTTTAACTTATCACTATAGTTTTGAGGTTTGAATCATGATTTTGGTAGGTTAAAAAGTTGGATATTGGTTTTTTTAGGTGTATACAAGGTGTTAGTATGTTTTCTAGTGTTTTTCCACCTTTGTGGTCTTATATATTATGTTACAACTTTTATATCATTCATGAATGCATCTTGTTCCTATGTAAACCTACGTTGGAGGAAACGAAGTAGTTAGATATTTTTTAGAAATATATATTAAATTAAGATTATTGAAAGATTAATTACTTAAATTTATAGTAATACGGTTATCTCCAATAAATATATAAAATATTCAAAATTTGTATGAAAGGATTGACTGTCTTAAAAATCATGTTTATGATTGTCTTGAGATCAAGGATATTTATGAATGAAAGAAGCCTTCTAAGACTATTGTGAATTATTTTTATAATATTTTTAAGTGTGAATATTTATCTAAATTTATTCCTTGGTGTAATTTTAGTTGTCATTGATCTATAGGTGAGAGAGAGACACATTCAATACTTTAGTATTGGTGTTCATGAATTGAAGAAGGTTGTACTATGGGTGTTGTGAGTTCATAAGATATCCTTGGTAAGTTTAATTTTTTTATAGGTTTTTAATTCTTGGTGTATATTGAAATATATCATTTATCTAGAGAAGGAAATGAGAATAATTTAAACCTAGAGTAGACTGTGTTGACACAGTCAAGTATACAAAGCTGAAGAAGGTTTCTTGGTCTAATTCAAAGAATTTGATGATTTTCAAGGTGTTGATTAATTTTAATAAGTGGATGAAATTTTTAAAAATACTTAGGACCAATATATGATTCAAAAATTCATTTAAACTTCACGTTTGTAAACCATAATCTTGTACCCTATTTTCATTGTGCACAGTACTAAAGGGACTTTTTGACTCTATTTTTAGCCTTAGCGAGTTTTATTTAAATTCATATAGTTTTAGCATGATATCATATACGCTATACAATATTTATTAGTTTTTTAAACCATATATAATTTAAAATAAATCATTATATAACCTCTCAGGCCTATATAAGACCTTATTGGGGATTTTGGTCATTTTATGGGTTGACCATCTAGACAATGTTTTAGACCTTACAATTGCACCTATAGCTTGGTAATATTTTCATAAAGGTGAATCCACTATTTTATTTGAGTCTTGGCATGTGTGGATAATTTTTGATTCAAAACTTATTTTGACTACCTAAGGAGACCTAATTGAAACCTAGTTTCTAAAATGTCTTTCCCAATTAATACACCTATATTGAGAGTTGTTCCACCAAAATTTGTATAAAGATGAGTGAAATTAATGGTTATATAAAATTATGTTTGTTTTTTTAATTTAACACATTAATGCTATCAAAATCAGATACTTAAGTGCTATAGGAGGGATATTAGAAAGAGACATAATTGTGAAGAGATAGTGTGAATTAGCATACTTCCCTTGAGAGTTTGAGTATGAAAATTTACAGAGAGTAAGATGAGGATATTGGGTTTCTGGAATGGGTATTTGTTTGAATAGAAACCATGTGAATTTCTCAAACCAACTATATTTGTCATTTTGAAGGGATATAAGGAATTAGTCCTAATTAAAGAAAGTTTCCAAGTGATTTAATTAACTCTCTCCCTCTACATCAAGGTGATAAGGGAAATAATTACCATTATCCTCTAATTTAGTGATAATTATGTGGAAAATTTAATCATGTATAAAGGAATTATCCCTCAAATCCTCAATGATAATCCTATTGTGCCTACTGTAGGGTTTCAGATCAATATGACATAGAGAACTATCCAATTTTAGAAAAATAATGAATAGAAAAGGTAGTAAGGAATGTGAATATGAATAATACATAATCAAAATAAGATTACTTTATATAATTATTCACACAAAAATAAAATGTAGAATAAGGATTACCAACTCTATAGATGCCACAAGATCATGGGATAAGAAAATCTTGGTAAGATAAATATCATGAACAAGTCACCAATACAAGACTAATGTGAGAAGTTACATAGATTTTGAAAATAATCTAATAATAAGAGACTACCCAAGATGATTCTATAGCTATTAATGTGAATACGTATGGATATATGGTGTAAATTATGTGATAATATGGTGTTATCACTAGCTTGACATATTTAATGAAGTTACTTAGTATGATGCCTAATGAATACATTTCATATAATATCACCTATCTATTTTATAATTTATAAGAATGTGCATAGAAAGGCCAATAACAGACAAATAAAATTATATGGTATGTTAATACTAAAAAACCTTGGGATGTTGATTCTAAGACTGATATCAAGTTGGCAGTGTATGAAATACCCAATGCAATCTTTGATTTTGACAACACCATTAACATGATCTTGAGATTAACATGGGTAGCTATTGGGTGACCTGCACTGAGCTATATTCATGTAGTTTTAATCCTTTCAAAATATATATGAGATAAACCTATTATACATATATAATATATGGAAATCAAAGTCAAAGAGTTGAGTCTATATGGTGACTTTGAATTCATTGACATGAAGATAGATGAGACTCACTACCTTGCATTGAATGGATAAAATGGGTGTATGATGGTTAGATGACCATCAACATGATGATGAATCAATTTTAATCTAATGATGGAGATAATATCATAATATTTTCATTAAATAAATATGGGGAAAAACCATATTACATACCCAAAGATCTTGATTCACCCTATGTTTATGGATAAAGGAGATGGATGAAAGTGAAAGTAGAATATAAATATAAATCTATGAAAGCTATTGAATATATATTTATCTATGATAATACCAATCCAAAAACACAAATTATTTTCAAGGAAAAAATAATTTTCAATCATGTTATAAATAACATATATATTCCATAGTTGTAATTAGAGGATGTATAATCTATGTCTGCAAGGATAATAACTTGGTCTGACATACTTTTTTTATATTCGATAGGTCACACAGATAAATATTGAATAAAATAAAATTAGGAAATAATTATACCATGGGATATAACTTATTTAGTGAGTGGGGATTATGATACACACATATTTAACTGGTTCAAGGGAGATCATGAGATACATCCTCTATAGATGGTTTTTATTATAGAATGTCAAATATCCTAATATTTTGCCACTGAGGATGTCAACTATTTTATATATTGATTCCAAAAACATGTACTATATAATGAAAAAATTGTGAGTGATATCAATTACACATCGAATGGGATTAAAATGAACCAGTGGTCAGCTCACCATGATGAGTAATTGAGATGGGATGAAACATGCAAAATACTTTTAGCCTAATTCTAGTTTCTAGAGAATGTTAGAAAAGACTTGTTAGTGTTTAAAGAGGGATAATATCTAGATATTCATATTTATCTATGAATCAAGATATGGATTTTATAAGATGTGGCTTCAAATTATTGGGTACATGTTTTCAAATATACACTACATGTTTTCCAAAATATGCACTACATACATCAAGAGTGCAAGAAATTAACAAAGCAATGGGCATAGGTCCAAAGTGAATTCATTCAAACATTAATTTTTTAAGATAAAAACCCTTTAACACACCAATAATTATAAAATTTAAAGACTTTTCTATGTCATGGGAGAACCAAGGACTTGTATAGTATGGTTGAGTCATCTTCACAATAAAACACAATCTACAACTATTATGAAGCCTTACAAATATACAAAGAAAAAAAAGGAATGAAAAAACCCTTATGCAGCTAATGTAGAGGCATACAATTTATCTATTAAAGATAGATAGAAAACATAACAAAAATTCACTTCTTGGCCTTTTCCTATACCAACTAGCTTTGTTCTTGACTTATCTTGCTATGTTCTTTAACCTTTGATTACAAAAAATTCTCTTAGCTCTACTAGTTTATACTACTCATCCTTGTTCACATTGGTTACCTTCATCTTAATATATTCTCTCTCTATCAATCTTGATTACAATCACAAGCTAATCTCTATGTCAGCTTTCCTTATCTTACTGTCATAAGAACTTGGCCTAAAACTCATTATAAGTTTACTCTATCTCCTCACAGGTTCTATTTAATTACAACATGCTCAAAAAAGTTCTAATTACTCACATAATCATTCTAAATCTCCTCCATCACCTCTTATACCTTACTTCAATTCTTGGTCTCAATCACAAGTAATTTATTAGCCTTTTTTAATCCATTTATTGCTTATATGGAAATGTACAGAGGGTTTTAGGTAAACTAACCACTATTTAAAATACCCTCTATCAATATGATTATTTATATGAAATCTCAGCTTTAAAATATATTTGAAAGACCATCTTCTAATCCTCTATAGCTTGTTGTTTACCCTTATTAGGGTAGTTAACTTTGTGGGAATACACAGTGCCCTCTAGAAGTACAAACAAGTACATTAAATTTCCAAAATCTTCAAAATCTCTTCACTTACCCTAAGACCCTTCTTTACATCAAATTTTAGGTCTTTTTAATGGTGGAATATCTTGTTATACCCATTTTACTTCTAAACCCTAGGCATAGGGTTCTCTATCTACAGTGGCCACCCGAGAGGAATTAGAATTAAGTGTTAAGTTTCTTTGAAGGTTTCAATTGCCCTAACTATGTGGGTAGGGTCTAAAAAACATTTAAACATCTTTTCCAACTGGTATTTATATCCTTAAGACCCCTTTTGGCCTATTTACAACATTTCTATTATAATTATGTGTACAAACACAATCTGTGTAACTTGTATCCCAATCTTTGAGCCTTATAAGTTTGGTTTAGGCATTTAAACAATATTAACATTTGAAACATGTTTGTATATTTAAATTAATCATTTCCTAAGGAATATAACCTCTCCCATGTGCCTCTCTTCACTTTAAACACAACCTAAGCAAACTGTGTATGAGGTTATTGATTACACAGGGTTTGAACATCATCTAAGACAAGTAATTAGTGAATATATGATTTGAATTGGATGGGAGACTTGGAATTTTTTTTGAAAAACTTACCTTAACAAATCAAATATCAAAGACAATATCTTTTGAACCGTATTCAATTGAGCATTCATCCTACAATCAATCTCCTTTATGTGTATAGAAAGTAGGGTCTCCATGAACCAGTCATCAACACCAGGGTTTTACTCCTATATATATTATACACTTGAGTCCTTCAATTATTCAACATGTTGAGGAAAAAAATTATCAATAAAAAAATAGTGATTAGAAGAAAATCAACGTTGTGTTTTCATTCATTTCACCCTTTAAACTCAATATTTTTCCACATGTATACACATTAGTCCTTATTAAAAATTTCTTATTAAATAAAAGGTTAAGAGAATGAAGTTACTTTCCAAGTAATGGTACCAATATACCACATATAGTTATATGAAGGATTGAACATAATCTAAGTAATCATTTTCCATGTACATTCATAAAAACTTTTATATTCTTCTATTATCAAGAATCCTTTACAGATACTTACATAGTAATATGTGACTGATAGAGTTTTCTCCTTCCTTTATATTAAATATCCTCTATCATTTATTTCTCACACCTCCTTATATATCTTGAATGATCTGACTTGCTACAAACAAAATCACCTATTTATTTTCAAAGACTTCAACTACCCTAACTACCCTTTGAGCCTTCCAACTTAGTAAGGATATACACCTCATTTGTGTAGTTAGGACACAACATAACTTCTAAAAAGTACAAGAACAACCTTAAACACCCTTAACTACAAGGTCATTACATCTTGACCTTCACAACATCAAAACTCTTGAGAAACACAATAATATTATTCAAATATTTTAATGGACCATTTAGGTGGCAAAATTCCTTAGTATACCAAATTCAAATTTGATAGCATTCTAATAGCTAATTTTTTTTCCTACAGACCTTTTATGACCATGAAAACCTACTGAGACTCCAAAACATTAAACTAGGTTAGTATTTACAAAGAATCTAGTGATGCTCCTACATCATACTACTAAGGAGTGAATGGAAATTTTCTTAAAAGTTATAAGTGATATGGAATTCATGTTCTATTGTAGCATCCTTCTTCTGAGTGTAAGTCTACCTAGATCTCAAGGCCTATTTGAAACACATATTCACCTTTGATGCTTGTTGTCTCCTCTTTGATTAACCTCTTTCTTGATTTCTCCTTTGAGCTTATTCTATTGCATATTGATCTCCCACTTGATCATATTCAACACCTTCTTATGCTCTTGCAACCAACCAACACATGGAATACAAAATTTAATGAAAATAATCTCCTATTCATATTTGTGGCAACCATTATATTTATCATGCTTGATATTTCTTGGATTTATTATTTTTGGGAATACTACTATTTGTGTCTTCTTCTCTCCTTCAAAACTCTCAACCTCTGTAACTTCTCTATCCTCCTTTTTCTATTGCACTAGATCAATGACTTCTATCTCCATAGCCAATGCCTTCAACATGCTCACTTTTTCAACAAAGTAATCTAAACTTTCCTTCTTTTGTATGCATAATAAATGATTTGACACACTTGAAAATAATATTTTTACATGGCTATCTAAAAGTATCTCACCTCTCTCTTCTTTTCTTAGCTGGTCTTTTATTTTGGGTAGTTGTATTCTCTTAAGCAAGTATATTTCACCTTGATCCATCCTTATCCAAACTATCTATTTGGATCAATTAGCTTATTTATCTCCTTTCTCTTCTCAATCCTCTCTTGGATATCAAACTTTCAGACCAATTCTTACAATCACCTACAATCTTCTTTGAGAAGTTTCTTCAAATAATGTTCAGCATGCTTTCAATAAATTGATCAAATTCAAAAAATGAAATCTAAAAATAAAACATGTATCTTCTTATGCAAACCTTATCCACATAATCTTTCTCACTCTAATACCAAAATGATGTAGAGGAATAACATTTATCTATTCAAGCTACACAGAAAACATAACACAAATACACTCCTTTACCTTTGCCTATACCAATTGGCTTTATTCTTGACTTATCTATCTATGTTATTGAACCTTTGTTCACACAAAACTCTCTTAGCTCTACTATTTAATACTATTCAATCTTATTCACATTGGTTTCCTTCATATTATTACATGCTCTCTGACTCACTCTTGATTACAATCACATGCTAATCTTTATGTCACCTTTCCTTGTCTCACTATCATAACAACTTGGCCTAAAACTAATTCTAGGTTTACTCTATCTCCTCATAGGTTTTATTTAGCTAAAACATTCTCAAATAAGTTCTAATTACTCACCTAATCATTTGAAAATCTCCTCCAACACCTTTGATACCTTACTTCGCTTCTTGGTCTCAGTCACAAACTATTTAGTAGCCTTTTTTGTCCATTTATTACTTGTATATAAATGTAGGGAGTTTTTTAGGGAAACTAACCACTATTTCAAATACCCTTTATCAATATTATTCTTTATATAACACTTCAAATTTTAACTCTATTAAAAAGACCCTTTTTAATCCTCTATAACTTGTTATTTAAGCCTATAGGCCGTCAACTCTGTGGCAATACACAGTACCCTCTATAAGTACATACAAGTACATAAATTTTCCAAAATATTAAAAATATATTCACTTACCCTAATACCCTTATACACATCAAATTTTAGGTCTTTTTGATGGTGGAATATCCTGTTATACCCATTTTACCTCCAAATCCTAGTTATTGGGTTCTCTATCTATAATGACCACCTGAGAGGAATTAGAATGAAGTTTCTTTTAAGGTTTAAAATTCCCTAACTACATGTGTATGGTTTTCACAACAATTAAACATCTATTCCAACTAGTATTTATCTTTTTAATACATTTTTTGGACTCTTTACAATGTTTTTATTGTGATCATGTGTACAAACATAATCTATGTAACTTGTAGCCCAATCTTTGAGCCTTATAAGATTGGTTTAGGATTTTAAACAGTCTTAAAAAATGAAACATGTTTGTATATTTAATTACTCCTTTCATAAGGCATATAACCTCTCCCATGTTCCTCTCTTTACTTTGAACATTACTTAAGCACAATGTGTATGAGGGTATTGATTACACAGGGTTTGGACATCATCTAACACATGTAATCGGTAAATATATGATTGTATTTTTATGATAGAATTTTAAAATAAATTTATAAACTTACCTTGACAAATCAAACATCAAATCTAATATATTTTGAACCTTCGTCAATTGAGCATTCATCCTATAGTCAATCTTCTTATTGTGCACAAAAAATAGCATCTCCATGAACCAATCATCAATGTCATGGATTTTATCCTTTATATATTATACACTTGAGTCCTTAAATCATTAAAAACTTTAAGGAAAAAACTCATCAATAATAAAATAGTGATTATAATCAAATCAACATTGGGTTTGCATTCATTTCACCCTTCATACTCAATCTTTCTCCACATGTATACACATTAGTCTTTATCAGATAATTCTTATTCAAAATAGGGTTAAGAGAATGAAGTCATTTTCCAAGTATCATTACCAATACACCACATTTATTTATGTCAAGGATTTAATATAATCTAAATAATCATTTACTAAATAGATTCACAATAACTTCTGTATCCTTCTATTATCAAGACTCCTTTATAGATACTTGCATAGCAATATGTGTCTAATAGAGTTTTTTCCTTCCTCTATCTTAAAGATCCTCTATAATTTATTTCTCACACCTCCTTATATATCTTGAATGAACTAACTTGATACAAACAAAAACACCTATTTATTTTCAAAGACTCCAACTACCCTAAATACCCTTTGAGCCTTCTAATTTAGTAAGGAAAGACACCTCATTTGTGTAGTTAGGACATAACATAACTTATAAAAAGTACAAGAACAACCTTAAACACCCTTAACTACAATGTCATAACATCTTGACCTTTCACAACATCAAAAATCTTTAGAAACACAATAATATTATTCAAATATTTGAATGGACCATTTAGGCAAGAAAAGGCCTTAATGGACAAAATTCAAATTTGATAGCATTATAATAGCTCAAAATGTTTCTTATAGACCTCTTATGACCATGAAAACCTACTAAGACTCCAAAACATGAAAATAGGCTAGTATTTACAAAGGAGGTAGTGATGCTCCTGCATCATACTACCAAGGACTGAATGGAAAATTTCTTTGAAATTTATAAGTGATATGTAATTCATGATTTGTTATAGCATTCTTATTTTAAGTTTAAGTCCACCTAGATCCCAAGTCCTATTTGAAAAACATAGGCCATTTTGATTCTTATTATTTCCTCTTTGATTAACCTCTTTCTTGTTTTCTCCTTTAGGGTCATTCTCTTGCATATTAATCTCCCACTTGATCATTTTCAACACCTGCTTATGCTCCTACAACTAACCTGCATGTGGAATACATAAGTTAATGAAAATAATCTACTATTCATATTTGTGGTAACCATTCTCTTTCTCATGCTTGGATTTGTTGTTTGTGAGAATACTATTGTTTGTGTCTTCTTCTCTCCTTCAAAACTCTCAACCTATGAAATCTCTTTATCCTCATTTTACTACAGCACTTGATCAATGACTTATATCTCCATAGCTAATGCCTTCAACATGACCACTTTCTCAAAAAATTAGTCTAAACTTTCCTTCTTTTGTATGAATGATAAATGATTTGAAAAACATGAAAACAATCTTTATACCTACTCATTTGAAAGTATCTCACCTCTCTCTTCTTCTCTCAGCTGGTCCTTTATTTTTGGGTAGTTGTAATCTCTTAAGCAAGTTTGTTTCACCTTACTCCACCTTAAGCAATTATTTTACACCTTTATCCTTCCTTATCCAACATATATCCTTAAATAAATGAGATTATTTATCTCCTTTCTCTTCTCAATCCTCTCTTAGCTATCAAACTACTAGACTAATTCTTGTAATCCCCTGTAATCATCTTCATGTAGTTTCTTTAAACAATCTTCAGCATACTTTTAATGAATTGATCAAATTCAAAAAAAGAAATATGAAAATAGAACATATACCTTATTATTCAAACCTTCTCCATAGAATCTTTCTTGATCTAATACCAAAATTATCTAGAGGAATAAAATTTATCTTTTCAAGCTAGATAGAAAACATAACATAAATATACTCCTTTACTTCTGCCTATACCAATTAGCTTTGTTCTTGACTTATCTTGCTATGTTATTTAACATTTGATTACACAAAAATATCTTAGCTATGCTATTTTATACTATTAATCTTTGTTCACACTATTTACCTTCATCTTATTACATGCTCTCTCACTCACTCTTGATTACAATCACATGTTAATCGCTATGTCACCTTTCTTTGTCTCACTATCATAACAACTTGGCGTAAAACTCATTCTAGGTTTACTCTATCTCCTTATAGGTTCTGTTTAACTACAACATGATTAAGTTTTAATTACTTACCTAATAATTTCAAAATATCATCTAATGCCTCTTATAGCTTACGTCACTTCTTAGTCTTAGTAATAGGTTATTTAATAGCCTTTTTTATCCATTTGTTGCTTGTAAGGAAATGTATGGAGGGTTTTGGGGAAACTAACCACTATTTCAAATACCATATATCAAGAAGTTTCTTTATATTAAATATTATCTTTCATATCTATTGGAAATACCCTTTTCTAATCCTCTATAGCTTGTTGTTTAGGCCTATTAGGCTAGTCAACTCTGTGGGGATACACAGTGCCCTCTAGAAGTAAGGTCACGTACATAAATTTTCCAAAATAATAAAAATATCTTCACTTAACCTAAGACCCTTATGCACATCAAATTCTATGTCTTTTTTATTATTTAATATCTTGTTATACCCATTTTCCTTCCACCCTAGTTACCGGGTTATTTGTCTACAATGACCACTCGAGAAGAATTAGAATTACATATTAAGTTTATTTGAAGGTTTTAAACACCTTAACTATGTGGGTAGGGTCTATAAAATAAGTAAACATCTATTCCAACTAGTATTTATCTCCTTAAGAAATTTGTTGTCCTCTTTACAACATTTTTATTATGACTATGTGTACAAATACAGTTTATGTAACCTGTATCCCAAACTTTCATACTTCTATGTTTAGTTTAGGATTTCAAACAATCCTAAAAGTTGAAACACATTTTTATATTTACATTACTCCTTTCCTAAGACATATAACCTCTCCCATGTGCCTCTCTTCTCTTTGAACATAACTTAAATAGACTGTGTATGAGGGTATTGATTACATAGGGTTTGAACATCATCTAACAAAAGTAATTAATGAATATATGATTGGAATTGGATGAGAGACTTGGAAAATGGATTGATAAACATATCTTGACAAATAAAACATAAAATCCAATATATTTTTACCCTTTTTCAATTGAGCATTCATCCTATAGTCAGTCTTCTTAATGTGCATAGAAAATAGGGTCTCCATGAGCCAATCATCAATGTCAAGGTTTTTATCCTTTATATCTTATACACTTGAGTCCTTCAAGAATTCAACACTTTGAGGAACAAACTCATTAATAACAAAATAGTGATTAAAAGCAAATAAATGTTGGGTTTGCATTCATTTCACCCTTCAAACCTAATCTTTCTCCACATGTATACGCATTAGACACATGAATTCTTATTCAAAAAAGGGTTAAGAGAATGAATTTATTTTCCAAGTAATAGTACCAATACACCAAATTTAGTTATATGAAGCATTGAACATAATCTAAAAAATCATTTTCCAAATACATTCACAAAAACTTTTGTGTCCTATTATCAAGACTCCTTTATAGATACTCACATAGTAATATGTGACTAACAAAGTTTTCTCCTTCCTTTATCATAAAGCTCCTCTATCATTTATTTCTCACACCTCCTATATCTTGAATGACCTAACTCACTACAAAAAAAACACCTATTTATTTTCAAAGACTCCAACTACCCTAACTGTCAGGATCGTAACAAGAACAATTGATTACTTTTGTGTAAGCAACTAAACACGGAATTAAACCATAATAATAAGAAACTAAAAATTACAATAAGAAAAGAACATGAGATACAAGAAATAATGAAAACTTATATTAAACTCTTCCAGAAGGAAATACAATTGAAGAAATCTCTCTTTCTTCCACACCTCTCAGATGTACAGATCTTTATGCCTCAAGAGTTCTCTCTATCAATTACAAACACAATTCAGCTACTTGAATTGTCTCACCCTTTTTCATGTCTACAAGCTATGAAGATATATCCCTATTATAAAGAATTAGGGATCATGAGCTATGCATTCTCAACCATCAGATACACCTCCTAATCAAAGGTTCAAACTAGCCCTACCAAAAATAGAAACACAGACTTACAACTAACAGCTAAACTAATCATGCAAACAATCTGTTCATCCCACAAAAATAGACTTCTAGAATGCACAGGTGACCGAGGTCGGTCCCTATCAGTCTGCACATGGCCAACGTCAGCCGATCCATAATTGACATCGACAGCCTCCAGTCGATCCCTGATCGACGTCAGTGACTGTGTAATACAACAACCTTGCATTTGCTCATCTAGGTGAAGCTTTTAGCTCCACAACTTAAAATCTCCCACTTGGAGATAAACAGCTGCACCTGTATCTGTACAGCAACATCTTCTAGCTTCTCCATCTTCAAGCTCAATCTTGAAGACCAACAAAAGTTGAATGAAGATTTAACTTCTCTTTTATTACCGGCTTTATTAACATATCAGCAGGGTTCTTATCTATATGGATCTTTTCCAGCTTCAACTCACCATCCTCCAATACCTGTCTAATGAAGTGGCACCTAAGCTGTATATGTTTAGTTCTTGAATGAAAGGCTAAATTCTTTGCCAAATGAATCACACTTTGACTATCACTGTATAATCTGTAACTCTCTTGCTCCTTTCCCAACTCTTCCATGAACCATGTCATCCATATCATCTCATTGCTAGTCTCTGTGACTGCAATGTATTCTGCCTCTGTAGTAGACAAGGCAACAACCTTTTGCAACTTTGAAATCCAGCTAACTATCATTCCACCAATAGTGAAAACATAACCTGTGGTGCTTCTCTTGCCATCTAAGTCACCTGCCATATCCACATCTACATGCCCATGTAGAGAAGTGTTTGACCCTCCATAACACAAATGCCTACTGTTGGTCCCTCTCAGATATTTGAGAATCCACTGAACTACTTTCCAGTGTTCCTTCCCTAGATTGGCCATAAACTTACTGACAACTCCCACTACTTGGGAAATATCAGGTCTAGTACATACCATTGCATACATCAAGCTCCCAACTGTGGAAGCATATGGAACTCTACTCATGTACTCTACCTCATCATGTGAATTAAGAACCTATTCTTTGCTCAACTTGAAGTGTCCAACCATAGGTGTACTTATCAGTTTTGCATCCTGCATATTGAAATTCTCCAACACCTTGTTCACATAATCCTCTTGAGACAAAATCAACATGTGATTTTTCCTATCTCTCTTAATACACATGCCAAGGATTTTATTTGCTGATCCTAAATCCTTCATGGAAAATGTGTGAGCTAATTTTACCTTAAGCTCAGAAATATCCTGCATGTGTGAACCTACAACAAGCATATCATCTACATACAACAACATGATAATATATCTACCATTATCCAATCTCTTAAAATAAACACAATGATTAGATTGACTTCTACTGAAACCATGCTCAGTCATAAACCTGTCAAACCTCAAATACCATTGTCTAGGAGCCTGCTTAAGACCATATAAGCTTTTCTTCAACTTGCACACAAGCTTCTCCTTACCCTTGACCTCAAAACCTTTTGACTGTTCCATATATATTTCTTCATCCAAATATCCATGAAGAAATGTTGTCTTAACATCAAGCTTCTCAAGATACAAAACCTTAATAGCAACTAAAGACAATACAGTCCGAATAGAAGTCATTTTTACTACAAGAGAAAAAATTTCACCAAAATCAATACCTAGTTTTTGTGCAAATCCTTTTACTACCAACCTGGCCTTATGTCTCATTGATCTATTCTCACCTTCCTTTAACCTGTAAACCCATTTGTTTTTCAATTCTCTCTTTCCCACTGGCAACTCAACCAAATCCCATGTTTAGTTCTCTTTCAAGGAATCAATTTCCTCATTCATGCCAAGCTCCCACTATTTCTGGGTTTCTACTTGCATTGCTTCATCAAAACTCTCTGGTTCTCCATTATCAGTGAGCAATAAGTAAAATAATGAAGGGGAATATTGAATTGAAGGTTTACTTACCCTTTCTGACCTCCTCCTAGGCATTTGAGACTCATTTTCTACTTGCTGTCCACCCAAATTCTCTGTCAGTGACCGATCTTGATCATCTCCAGGTCTGTACCTGACCGAAATTGATTCCACCAGACCGATGTCGATTCTTGTTTGACTGATGTCGATCACTATCTGATCAACATTGATTCATGTATGACTGATGTCAGTTCCTTCCTGACCTACGTTGGTGTCTGTGTTTTCCTAAGTGTGATTATTCTTTCTTGCGATCTCATTTTGGATCATCACCTCATCCAAATCAACATTACTCTGCTTAGAATTCTTCAGCTTCTTGAGCTAATCATTGTACATCACTTTTTCATTTAAAACATCACGGCTTTTAATTATTTTGTTAGTTCTTAAATTCCACAATCAGAATCCAAAATCTCCAGAGCCATAACCAATAAAAGTGCACCTCATAGATTTAACATCTAGCTTCTTTCTATTTTCCTTATCAACGTGCACAAAAGCTTCAGAACCAAAAACTCTAAGAAATGAAAGATCTACCTTTTTACCTGTCCAAGCCTCTTCTATAATTCCACCATCCAGAGTAGTAGAGGGTCCTCTGTTAATCAGGTAAACTGTAGTATCTAGAGCTTCTGCCCAAAACTTTAAAGGCAAACCAACATGCAACCTCATACTCCGTGCATGCTCCAATATTGTTCTATTCATCCTTTCAGCAACTCCATTTTGCTGAGGTGTCCTTAGAACTATCCTTTCCCTACATATTCCATTCATAGAATAGTACCTGTTGAACTTATAGCTGTAGTACTCACCACCATTGTCAGATCTAAGACACTTCAATCTCAAACCTATTTCATTCTCAACCAAAGCTTTCCATTTCATAAATGTGTCAAAAACATTAGATTTCTTTCTTATGCAATAAACCCATACCTTTCTTGTAGCATCATCAATGAAAGAAACATAATACTATGATCCTCCAATAGAAGCTACCTGAGTTGGTCCCCACATGTCTGTGTGAACAAGCTCCAACTTGTGCTTCTTCTTTGTTGACCCAGTTTTGAGAAATCTCACTCTCTTTTGTTTCCCAAAAATACAATGCTCACAAAAATCTAGATCTATGCTTTTCAAATTTGAAAGCTTACCTTTTGACTTAAGAACTTTCATTCCCTTCTCACTCATGTGGCCAAGCCTACAGTGCCACAACTTTGCATCTACATCTGAAGTAGATAATACAGAAGGAGAATAATCAGTAATACAATTACATAAATAGAGAGTACCTACTCTCTTACCTCTGGCTAATACAAGTGCACCCTTGGTAACCTTCCAAGATTCAGATGTGAGAGTTACTATACAACCCTCATCCCCCAACTTTCCTACAAAAATTAGATTCCTCTTCAAGATGGGTACATGCATGACATCTTTCAACACCCATGTGTTGCCATTCTACAATTTCATCTGCACTTTTCCTTTGCCAACAATTTTACAAGGCTCATCATCCCCTAAATAGACTATTCCAAAATCTCCTTAGACATAATCATTGAAATATTCTCTATTTGGGGTAGCATGGAAAGAGGCACCAGAATCTAAAACCCAAGATTCTATTTTATTATCCAAAGAAAATATAAGAGCATCTTGTGCAACAATACCTGCAACTTTTGCTTCTTCTTTACCTTCATGCTGATTTTCTTCTTTAACTGGCAACCAATAATCTTTCTTTGCATGCCCTATCTTTCCATAATTCCAGCAGGTTATTTTTCTTCCATTTTTGGATTTGGATCTACCTCTCATCTTTGATTTAAACCTTGATCTCCCTTGCTTGCACTTCTCTTTTTGCCTTCCCCTGCTTTGAATACTTAAAGCATTACCTGATGTTTCCCCTGCGCTTTTCTTACGAGTTTCCTCATTCAAGATTACACTAACAACATCATCTATTTTCAAGATATTTATTGCAGATGCAGTATTACTAACTACCATTACCAAACTATGCCAACTTTCTGGTAAAGAGCATAAAATTAAGAGAGCCTTAATTTCATCATAAAAAACTATTTTGACTGAATTTAATTGATTTACTATAGCATGGAAATCATTAAGATGAGTAGATACCGATCCACCTTCCTACATTTGCAAATTAAATAATCGCTTCATAAGATATACCTTATTCAAAGCTAAGGGCTTTTCATATAAATTTTCTAAAGTATCCATTAACTCTACCATTGTCTTTACCTGTGACAAGTTGGAAATCACAGAAGATGCCAGGCTCAACCTTATGGATCCCAGAGCCTTTTTATCAAGAACATTCCATTCTTCATCTTGCATATCTGTGGGCTTACTTGAAACCCCTCCCAATGGTAAGTATAGATATTTTTGATACAGATATTCTTCTATCTGCATCCTCCATAATTGCTAGTTCTTGCCATTAAACTTCTCCATTCTTAGTTTACTTTCTTCTGCCATTGCTTAACTCCCACTCAAACACAAACCCCTGTGAGTGACCTGTAATCAACACACACTAAACAGATCTGATACCACCTATTAGTGAACCCAAGCTTTGATACCACTTATCAGTTGGTATCACTTGGTGAACCTGCTCTGATACCACTTGTCAGGATCGTAACAAGAACAATTGATTACTTTTATGTAAGCAACTAAACATGGAATTAAACTAGAATAATAAGCAACTAGAAATCATAATTAGCAAAGAACATGAGATACAAGAAACAATGAAAACTTGTATTAAACTCTTCCAGAAGGAAATACAATTGAAGAAATCTCTCTTTCTTTCACACCTCTTAGATGTACAGATCTCTTTCCCTCAAGAGTTCTCTCTATCAATTACAAACACAATTCAGCTACTTGAATTGTCTCACCCTTTTTCATGTCTACAAGCTATGAAGATCTATCCCTATTATAAATAATTAGGGATCATGAGCTATGCATTCTCAACCATCAGATACACCTCCTAATCAAAGGTTCAAAATAGTCCTGCCAAAAATAGAAACATAGACTTACAACTAACAGCTAAACTAATCATGAAAACAATCTATTCATTCCATGAAAATAGACTTTTGGAATGCACAGGTGACCGACGTTAGTCCTTGTCAGTCTGCACATGACCGATGTCGGCCGATCCATAATTGATGTCAGCAGCCTCCAATCGATCCCTGACTGACGTCGGTGACTGTGTAATATAGTAACCTTACATTTGCTCATCCAGGTGAAGCTTTTAGCTCCACAACTTAACACTAACTACCCTTTGAACCTACCAATGTAGTAAGGAAATACACCTCATTTGTGTAGTTAGGACACAACATAACTTCTAACAATTACAAAAACAACCTTAAACACCCTTAACTATAAATTCATAACATATTGACCTCACAAAATCAAAAATCTTGAGAATCACAATAATATTTTTCAAATATTTGAATGGACCATTTAGGTATGAAAAAGCCTTAGTGGACCAAATTAAAATTTGATAGCATTCTAATAGCCCAAATGTTTCTTATATACCTCCTATGGCCATGCAAACCTACTAAGACTCCAAAACATGAAACTAAGATAGTATTTACAAAGGAGGTAGTGATGCTTCTACATCATACTATCGAGGAGTGAATGGAAAATTTACTTGAAAGTTATAAGTGATATGTAATTCATGTTCTATTACAACATCCTTCTTTTGAGTATAAGTCTACCTAGATCTCAAGGCCTATTTGAAACACATAGGAAATTTTGATGCTTGCTAGATCCTCTTTGATTCATCTCTTTCTCAATTTATCCTTTGAGGTCATTGTCTTACATATTGATCTCCCACTTGATCATATTTAACACCTAATTATGATCCTACAACCAACCTACACATGGAATAAATAAGTTAATGAAAACAATCTCATGTTCATATTCGTGGTAACCAGTCTCTGGCTCATGCTTGCTATTGCTTGGATTTTTTGTTTGTGGGAATATTGATGTTTATGTCTTCTTATCTCCTTCAAAACTCTCAACCTCTACAACCTCTTTATCCTCCTTTTGCTGTTGCACCTAATCAACAACTTCTATCTCTATATCTAATGCCTTTAACATGTTCACTTTTTCAAAAAAGTAGTCTAAACTTTCCATCTTTTGTATGAATGATAAATGATTTTAAAAACTTGAAAATAATCTTTCTACCTACTTATCTTAAATTATCTCACCTCTATATTCTTATCTTAGCTAGTCTTTTGTTTGGGTAGTTTTATTCTCTTAAGCAAGTTTTTTTCACCTTGCTCCACCTAAAGTAAGTATTTTTCACCTTGTTCCATCCTTATCCAAGCTATCTCCTTGGATCAATGAGCTTATTTATCTCCTTTATCTTCTTAATCCTCTCTTGGATATCAACTACCAAACCAATTATTGCAATCACCTACAACCTTCTTTGAGTAGTTTCTTTAAACAATCTTCAGCATACTTTTAATGAATTAATCAAATTCAAAAAATGAAATCTGAAATAAAACATGTACCTTATTATGCAAACCTTCTCCATAGAAACTTACTCTCTTTGATACCAAAATTATGTAGAGAAATAAAATTTATCTATTTAAGTTAGATAGAAAACCTAACACAAATGCACTCCTTTGCCTTAGCCTATACCAATTGGCTTTGTTCTTAACTTATCTTGCTATGTTCTTTAACCTTTGATTACACAAAAATATCTTACCTATGCTATTTAATAATATTCACCCTTTTTCACACCGGTTACCTTCATATTATTACATATTCTCTCACTCACTCTTGATTACAATCACATATTAATCTCTATGTCACCTTTCCTTGTCTCACTATCATAACAACTTGGCCTAAAACTCATTCTAGGTTTACTCTATCTCCTCATAGGTTATAGTTAAATACAACATGCTCAAAAAAATTATAATTACTCACCTAATCATTTCAAAATCTCTTCCAACACCTCCTATATCTTACTTCACTTCTTGGTCTTAGTCACATGCTATTTAATAACCTTTTTTGTCCATTTACTGATTGTATGAAAATGTACAGAGGGTTTTGGGTAAAATAACCATTGTTTCAAATACCCTCTATTAAGATGATTCTTTATATGAAATATTATATTTAAAATATATTTGAAATACCCTTTTCTAATCCTCTATATATTATTGTTTAGGTCTATTAGGCCAATCAACTCTATGGGAATACATAGTGCCCTCTATAAGTATGGACACTTACATAAATTTTACAAAATCTTCAAGATCTCTTCACTTACACTAAGACCCTTTTTAACATCATATTTTAGGTCTTTTTGATGGTGGAATATCCTATTATACCCATTTTCCTTTTAAACCCTAGTCATAGGGTTCTCTATCTATAGTGACCACCTGAGAGGAACTAAAATTAAGTATTCAATTTTTTTGAAGGTTTCAAACACCCTAAATACATGGGTAGGGTTGGAACAATAAGCAAAATTATATTCTAATTGTTATTTATCTCTATAAGACATTTGTTGGCCTCTTTACAATGTTTCTATTTTGATTGTGTATAAACACAGTCTGTGTAATTTGTAGCCCAATCTTTGAGCCTTCTAAGTTTGGTTTAGGATTTTAAACAATATTAACAGTTGAAAAATGATGCTATATTTATGTTAATCCTTTCCTAAGTCATATTACCTCTCCCATGTGCCTTTCTTCACTTTGAAGACAACTTAAGTAGATTGTATATGAGGGTATTGATTACATAGGGTTTAGACATCATATAACACAATTAATCAGTGAATATATGATTGGAATTAGATGGGAGACTTGTAAAATAGCTTGATAAACTTACCTTGACAAATCAAACATCAAATCCAATATATTTTTAACCTTATTCAATTGATCATTCATTCTATAGTCAGTCTTCTTTATGTGCAATGAAAATAGGGTCTCCATGAACCAGTCATCAACACTAGGGTTTTTCTCCTTTATATATTATACACTTGAGTCCTTAAAGCATTCAAAATTTTGAGGAAAAAACTCATCAATAAATAATAATGATTAGAATCAAATCAACATTGGGTTTGCAATAATTTCACCCTTCAAACTCAATCTTTCTTCACATGTATATGCATTAGTCTTTATTACATAATTCTTATTTAAAATAAGGTTAAGAGAATGAATTTATTTTTGAACTAACAGTACCAATACACCAAATTTAGTTATATGAAGGGTTGAACATAATGTAAATAATAATTTTCCAAATACATTCATAAAAACTTTGATATCTTTCTATTATCAAGAATCCCTTACAGATAATTACATAGCAATATGTCACTGACATAGTTTTCTCCTTCTATCTTAAATCTCCTCTATCATTTATTTATCACACCTACTTCTATATCTTGAATGACCTGACTCATTATAAATAAAAACACCTATTTATTTGTAAAGACTCTAACTACCCTAACTAACCTTTGAACCTTCCAATATAGTAAGGAAAGACACCTCATTTGTGTAGTTAGGACATAAAATAGCTTATAAAAAGTATAAGAACAACCTTAATTAAAAGGTCATAACATCTTGACCTTTCACAACATCAAAACTCTTGAGAAACATGATAAGATTATTCAAATATTTGAATGGACCATTTAGGTAGGAAATGCCTTAGTAGACTAGATTCAAATTTGATTGCATTATAATAACTCAAAATGTTTCCTAAAAACCTCCTATGACCATGACAACCTTCTAAGACTCCAAAAAATGAAACTAGACTAGTATTTATAAAGGAGGTAGTGATGCTTCTGTATCAGTAGCCTTGCCATAGGATATAAGATCAAGATGACAAGATGTCAAATTTAGATAATGAGGATGACAATGATTTAGATGATCTATTTAAGCCTGAATTAAAAGTTAAGACACTTCTAGATCTAGTCATAAATTAGATGAAAGAAGAAAAGCTATGACATACATATTTTCCAAAGTGACAAGCCTAGTAGATAATATGTGATTAAATTCCTGAGAGGGGATGAAACATATATATAAAACCTCTAAAGTAACATATGGGGAACATTAGAATAAATTCCATTCCCATGTTAGCACATATTATAGATTATTGGTCTCAGGAAGACATATCATAATTTATGTAGCTCTTAAGAGGTTATGAAGATGTCTTCCCTAAAAAAATCATATTTTTTAAGGGTGTAGACCCATCCTTAGGGGAAATACATATTGAGATAAAACAATGTTCATTCCCAATCAATAAAATACCTTACTGATTGAATCCAAATATGAATCTTAAAGTGAAATCTAATTGAGATTGCATGCTAGAATTTAGTATTATCCTTCTTATAGAAAAATTTGATTGGGTTAGCCCCATGGTGGTACAATCAAATAATATTGGTGAGATATGAATTTATGGAGACTATTACATCTTGAGTGAATCTTGTGTCAATGATCTATTTATTATTCCATTCATAGATGAAGTTTTAGAAGAATTTTTAGGGAATGAAGTGTATTCCTTCATAGATGAATTTAGTAGTTATCATTACATCCTAATTGTAGAATAATATATGGCCAAAATCACTTTTATAAATGATTAGGTCTCTATTTCATATAAGATAATTACTTTTGTTTTGAATAATGCACCTACAGTTTTCTCTAGATCTATAGTTGCTACATTTAAGGAATTTATACATGGATTTTTGGAGTCTACTTAGATGATTGGGTATGGTTTGATTTATCCTAAAATCATTTGTCTAAACTTAGACGTGTGTTGGAGAGATGTAGGGCACTAAAAATTATGATCAATTTAAAAGTGTTTATTTTTTACAACATTTAGAGTTCTACTAAGACATATAGTCTATAGTAAGGGAATCTTGGTAGTTAAAGCTAAGATCATAGTAATTTTGGGAATGCCTCCACCTAAAATTTTAACAGAGATGTGATCTTTTCTAGGACATACAAGATACTACCAGAAGTTCATTAAGGGGTATGCAACCATATATGCCCCTTTGGAGAAGTTGATGCACAAAGGAATATAGTTTGTATGGATATATAAATTCCAAGTAGAATTCATTAAATTGAAGAATAGAATAGTGACTATATCGATCCTGGTATTCATACCATTTCATAAACATGTAGATACATAAGGAATCATAGTTGGAGTGGTAATATCATAAATAAGAGAGGATGGATTAGATCACCCTATCTATTTTACACGTATGAAATTGTCTATTATGAAGAAAAATTATTTGATAGCTAAATAGGTGGCCTTAGCTATGGTGTTGACACTTCAAAAGTTCTATCACTAATGTTTGGCTAAATCTTTTAAGTTATTCATTAATCATCAAGTGTTATGATATTTGGTTAATAAACCCATGCTGGGAAGATGCATTTCACATTGGTTGATGCTATTCTAAGAATTTTAATTATGGATAAATGTTAAGTTGGGATGAGATAACATGGTTTTAAGTCATTTGAGTAGGCTTGAAAATGTAAAAAACCATAGGAGATCCCAGATGCTCTAGACTCACATTTGTTTCATGTTTCTATGATCCTAAAATAGTTATAAGATATCACAAACTTTTTTGAATAAGAGCTCTTTCTGGAACATTATGTGGAAAAGGATAAGAAGTAACTCATTACTAGAACTATGTCATATAATATAATTAATATATTTATTTATCATATAGGTAAGGATGAAGTGCTTCATAAAGTTGCACTGGAGCATGAAAGGCTATAGTTTCTAGAGGAGGAACATCAAGGGATTGAAGGGGTCATTTCGTAGGAGACATAACTATGAGTAAGATCTTATAGAGTGGCCTTTGGTGGTCCTATATATTTTTATACGCCCATAGAGTTAGAGTTTCAAAAAAGTATGATATATGTTAGAGGATGGGAAAAATGAACCAAAGAGATGAAATGCCTCTAAAATTTATGCTAGCACAACAACATTTTGAACAATTAGAAATTGATTTTTTTAGGTCTATTAGTCCACCTAGTAAACACAACCATGATAGATATATTATTACTATGATGAACTATTTTATGAAGTGGGTGACAGTTTTTATGATGCCTGGTTACAGTGCTAAAGATGTAACTAAGTTCTTAAATGAAAATATCATTACTAAGTTTGGTTGTCCTATCAAACTGGTAAGTGATAGAGCACCCCATTTCTTGAACAATAATAAAGATGCTCATTGATGAATTTTTGATTTCACACCACAAAATTACAACATATCATCCCCTAGTTAATATCCAACCTATGAATAAGGTACTGGGTAAGATGCTTATTGAAATCTATGATATTCAAAGGGATAAATAGGAGGATTAAATTTATATAGTTCTATGGAAATATTACACACATTATAAGTATGAATTAGGGTTCACTCCATTTCATCTAGTCTACATGTTGGAAGTGGTCATACCCATAGAGTGTGTGGTTTCAAGCCTACGAATTGTAGTCATTATGCACATGGGTGATCATGAATCATTGAAAAAAATGTTACTAGAGTAAATTTCATGGATGAAGACTAACATAGAGCATTTTATATAGAGGTGGTGCATAAATGTAGATATAAATCTTGCCATGATAAAAACCTACGCACCAAATAGTTTTAGGTATATCAGCCATAGTCAGTTTAGAGCCTTCTTAGGCAAACTCAACATCCAATGGAAAGATCCGTACATTATCCATGAGTTATCACAAATATGAATGGTATTTCTAAGATAGATAAATTTATCTATGGGTGAATGGAAGTATATATTACTAGGTCAATATAATGAGGGAAAGATTTATCTATCCTAGGAAGTTACCATCTAAATCAATGAGGTTATGATAGCATGAACCTTGTGTTTTCCAAATTGAAGTAAATTAATTAAGGATTATAAATCCAAAGTACCCCCAATTTTACCAAAATTTCATGAAGCTTATGTTAGGGGATCTAAGGTAATCCCCCTCAATGATTTTTTAAATGAGCAATTCTGATTATTTGCATCATACATCACACAGTGATATTGGCAAACAACTAATAATGCAAATTAAGCTACCAAGGGGGTAATTGACATTGCACACTACATCATTTGCCTTAACGAATAATTTGATTTATTTGAATTCTTTATCTCAGAGCTAACCATTAACATCAACAAAGTATTTACTTTGGTGAACCAAAATTCTAATACTAATTCTTGGTTCTCATGTTGGTATTTACATAGTGAAAGTCACCCAGAATAGAAGCGCATTCATATGTTGACTATTAGCTTGACATTGAGTTTAGAAATCTGATTTGGACACCATAGAGCACATAATTTTCATATTAAGTGAAGTTTTAAGTGTAGTGAAAGAAGTTTATTTAACTCATTACATCTAATCCTAGAGTTCCTCTCGATGTAATGTATTACTTGGGTCAACATGACATGGTGACCAATCTCTACAAAGGCATAATGGTGTGTATACATGAGTTTCCCATAGAAATGAGTCTCATTCTTCCATTTTTTAATATGTAGATGGCCAAAAAAAGGTTAGTAGATAGAAAGAATTAGCTATGCATTGCATAATGTCATTTTAAAAAGTACCTTTGAATGTGTCAATACCAAAAACACAATAAGAAAATCCTAACATGATGCATACATAGAGGGAAAAAATTAAATCACTGACTAAAAGCCAATCCATTCCACCAAATATAAAATCATGCAACACATTTATGTGGTTCGGCAATCCCTACTTATTAATGATTGTAACTCTATATGACTTGTTAACTATGGGGACTGATGAATAGGAGGTCTATCAAGTAATGTTTGCTGACATGGTTGATGATTTATATGAGAAGCAAGTACAAAGGGAATTTTTATTTTGTAAATTAGTACAGATAATTCAATTACAAAAATAGGTACCAAAGTAACTATGAGTGGACATCCCTAAATGTTTGCCTTCTATTATAATCGATACTATCAGCCAAGAAGTAGAGTGTGTCAAGTTCATAGTAAAGTGTCCAAAGAGAAACAAATAGAAACTTCAAATCCATTGTATATATTTTCATGATTCCTTGAGATCCACCACAATCCCTTTTTTGTCAGTGTAGAACAAAAAGGGAGGTTCAGGTATCCCCAATTATCAATATACATGATGGAAACTTTATATCCATAAAAGAGTAGTCAGTATAAGTTGATTCACCAAAACATACAACATAGGAGTAAAAACAACCACAATTCAAGACTATACACCAACTAAATAAAATCTCATTATTGGCAATAAGATGAAAACCTTTATCTCTAGGGAAATGGTATAGGGCGTAGCCATTCACTCATATAAATATGAACCCATAAAATATACTAAAGAGACTAAGGTGGAAAAATAAATTATGGAGGCATAATAGACCACCCATGAAAAAGGCATAAAGGGACACAATACTTAAAGTGCACATCAAGTAAAAAAGGTAAGTGAAAGAGGAGGCTTTCAATAAGGCATAATCCAAACCATATTAATAATAGGTTTTAACCCAAAAACCAATCAATGAATTTGAGTCTCTAAAATAGGTTAATGATGTAAAGGAACGTTAGACACCCAAGGAGGTTGATGTGTAAGTAAAGATAAAGGATAAGGACAAAACTGAAACCATTGAGGCACTGAAGGTGTAGATGATAATGGAGGAGGCCAATCTAAAGAAGCAAGTTGTAGAAGACATAGTAATATAGAATATTCCCATTGATGAAACAAATATGACAAATCCCACTAATCATAAAGATAAGAGGAATCAAATCACAGAGAAGGAAACCAAGAGAAAAACACATAATGAAGAGTAGCAAATGATGCAAGCATATATGGATCACATCGATGAGAAGACAAAGCTGGACATGGTTGAGGAAGCATAAAATATAGATGATGATAGGATAATGAAGGACCCCATACAAGGAATTGTGAAGGAGAGGGAGAAACAATAAATTAGCACTATGAAGCTCTAAGACAATCCTATAGAATAACTACTCTAAAACATTTGGCTTTGGGATGTCCTTACTCCTTCCCAACACTCTAGATTTTCACTACCAATCAAACCATTGCAATAGGTGACTATAACCACATATACTACATCATTATAACTTTCACCACCTACTACTAAGGCCTATTTAGATCTATTGTAGTTACCACTGGTAAAGAATATCAAAGGAGACACTACATTCCATAAATCAATCACACAAAAGGCCTTTTTATTAGAAACATAAGAGGGAAAGTATTAGACATAAAAAATATCATTGATGCAACACATTCATAATGCCAATGTGATTATTCTGAATGCATGTCTAAGATTGTGCACACATGTCATCATATTCAAGTTATTTTATACCATCAGTAGTTGCCCCTCTTCATTACATAGTTGGTAGAAGATTGGTAGGACATTGAAAATGTCCACCAAACAATAGTGTAGGGAAAATACATAAAAGCATAGACTAAGGTTCTCTTTGATATTATTGAAACATATAGATAATTTTTGAATGTATCCTCAATCCAAGTGACTCAAGTGGACCAATATTTGTTTGATTGGAAGAAATAACTTGACACCATTTGGGGAGGTGCACAAAATGACTTTATAGAGATGAGAAAAGCCAAATCCACTATAATAAATATATCCACAACATCTAAGGAGATGGATGTTAATTTATAATATTATATTAGTGCATTAAATATATTCATTTAAAACCTCTAAGCATATCATAATCAGGTGTTATGAAGCACATTCACTAGAGTTTAAGTGTAACAAAATCCTGACAAGTTAATTGGTCTCTAGTAGGATATTATTTAGTGGTTCACCACTACCATAGTTGCATTTCCTCCTACTATATATGCTAACATATATTCAATTACCCTTTCACAAGGATGACTGTGATATATGTTATGACTAATGCAAGAGTTTGTGCTTGACTGGTGTGTTTACAAAGTTGACTTGGCCACTTTTGATAGTGCAATTGAAACTTTGGTGAACTCATCAAAATTAATTCATCCAAGTGAACTCTAGTCCATTATTCAAGAAAAAAGAGTGAATCTTAAATTATTGGCAAAGACTCTCATCTTGTATCACACAATACTTCATTATCCACTCTATCCTTGCAACCACCTACTAGTTAGGTACTGCACGACTCAAATTTTGAAATTTTGATATCTAACTTTGATAACAAATGATTCCAAAGGATAATTGGGTTTTTCCTATTAGAAAACTACAAGGGTGGTAGGTTGGTACACTAATTAGTTAAAAACCTAAAATGGTAGCTCAATAATATACATAATGTGAAAATAGGAAAATGACACCTTAAGTGGTTCCTAAGATTTATACTACATCATCTTTTATTTTGGTCTAGTTTTTACAATCCTCAAATTACCTACCTCTATGATGTTGTCTCAACACAAGACAACCTATTAAGTCTATGAAAGTGTTAGAAAATAAATATGAGCATAAAATTACATGTTTGAACTTATGTGACAAATTGATATCACATTGTCTTTATTGTTACATAGTTATTATAATTGCATCTCAAGAATATTTTCTCTAAGAATAAATGAAGGAAGTTATAACAACACCAGATTGACATCTATATATGTTTTTAATAAATTTAATAGTGGGGTTATTATTCTTATTTTAATCATTATCTAGTTCAACAAGTATAGTGGATTCATTCTAACACTAGGATTGATCGATAACTATTGCTCTAGGTTTTGATCATTTATGTAATATATATTCAACCAAGCTTCCTATGGTTTTATCTCTATGTCAATTTATTTATTCACATGGCTAGATATATTTAATTGGTTTCTTTCATTAGTTATGTTAATCATGTTCTGATTCATGCATAGTTAAGCTTGATCTTTGCGATTATTATAACTTCTTAAGATTATAATATATGTTTCCTTATGTATGTGTTTCATTCCTTAAAATATTTATGTTTTCTCATACTTCTTAATTTAATTCACATAACTCTCCCTATAATTAGCATGTTCTAATGAATCATCAAGAATCACTATTAACAATTTAGGGGATTTTCACTAAGTTCGATATCTAGTTTTGATAATCAATAGTCATATTTTTTGACAACCAAAGAACAATCCATATTTTCAAGAATCTAGACCTCCATAAATAGACCAAACATATTGAGATTCATATTCATTTCATTTAGGAGAATTTCCTTAAACATGTCATTGATCTTTAGTACATCTAGATAATATAGAAAATTTATGATATATTCACCAAACCCTTCACTAAGATTAAATATCTTCATTTATGACATCTCATTAGGGTTTGAATAACTTCAACATCCTCCTCTATGGGATTTTTTATATACTTGGGTACCTCATCAGGGCTCATTTACATGACCCAATTCTTCTATCCACCTAAGCTATACTTAAGGGGGGTGTTAGTGTAGGTTTTTTCCCACTATGTGGTTTTACCTACATGGTCTAATTAACTTACTTAGGTTAATAATATTCATTAGTGGAAATGCACTTTAATTCATTTTATAAGTGTGAGTTGAGTTAATTACCTTTTGGGTGACCTAATTCCTCACTATATAATGTACCTTCCTATGTGATTTTTGGTTAATACTCATTTACGTAACTTTTGGTTGTGAAAACAAGATTTTTCATTTTGTCTAATTTTTTAGATTTTGATACCATACATAGGGTTTTATTGATTCATTATATCCTATCTATACCGATCCTCAATTTTGGCCCATTTCAACAAGGCTTTCTTAGGATCTATGTGTATATCTATGAGAATATTTAAGTAATTTACATCTAAATTGACATGAAAAATGTGTGGGTTGACCTACAAGAAGGGTTTGAATTTAGAAAATATTTGTTAAAGGTCATGAAAATTGATTGATCATAGGTGGATAGCTTCAATAACTATATTTATTTGATTTTTTATAGAAACATCCAACATATAATGAAAATGATCTAAGATCAGGAAGATTCTATATGTGAATGACAAACTGGGAAGGCCAAACCCATAGGTAAGTGAATAGCTAAGATAAGATGTGGGCAAGAGTAATTTATGTACATAAAAGTGATTTATCTCAAGGATTACTCAAAACTAACTTTTCCAAGTGCCTAATACCAAATTTATGTGTCTATAAGTACCCCCCTTTTATTTTAGTACTAGAAATGATAAAACAAGATGATAGAGTAAGAAGTTAAGTACCTGAGTGTAAACACATTTTTTGTCTTTATGTATGTTCTAAGTATTGATATTTGTCCATGCAATACTTGAATTGAAATTTTTAGAGATTAGTGTCTACTTATAATATAAAACATAAATTAAGTATTGAAAAGGAAAGAAATGAATACACATGTATGTATGTGATCTAAGCTACCCTCTAGTGTCATTGGTGAATGGGGTGATTATGCCCCAAGGAGATTCCAATGTTAAAACCATGTATTGAGATAAACATACACCAAAAATCATTTAATATCGATAAATTATTATAATTTAAGCTATAAACAACCTCATCTATATTACTCATTATAATTTTTAAAGAATAGAACCCAAAATAGTTTCTAATTAATCTGAGTAAACATGAGTAAGTGTGAATTATCCACTACAAAAAAATTTTAGTCAATATGAGTATTCCCAAATACACCAAAATAAGTCTAAGTAAATATGGAATGGCATAATATATCACTCAATTTGAGTAAAAATTTGATCAAATCTGAGTAATCTAAGTAATAAAATGACATAATATGTCACTCAATCTAATAACCTATGCATTCTAAGTCATATAATATGTGATGAAATATAATAGTATTTTTTAAATATCACTCATAATTATGTATAACTTATAACATATTCCCCACATATGCCCCCAATCTATATCTATCTTGTCTAAATTTGCATCAATATGTGCCAAACTAAACCAACCCATGCCCGAATTCTAGATTATCTATTTGTGAAGGATTGAGTCTATAACATAAGCCCACTATGTATGGGACACTTTTGAGGTGAGGTGTGTAACCTTAAAAATAATCATCTAAAAATAAAATAATTACATGCATCATTTTATATAGAAATATGTAAGCATGTAAAACATGTACTAACATGTTTATTTTATGTCATCATAAAAATATTAGATCATATTAGCATATATGAAACATGTATACTAAGGCATCAAATTGTCATGTCAAGTATATATAACAATGAGGTACATAATATTAGTCATCATATTAATTATGGTAGAATCAAAATGTAATAACCACATAGAAGATGCATGATATGTATCATGACATCATAACAAGTAGAATAATTCATGAACTAAATCAAGAATCATAATATTAGTATAAAGTCTTATATGTATCCATTCATATCACACATGATCATGACCATGACACATAATAAATCATAGAAACACACAAGATAACACATAATGTCATACAAAGTAAGAGTCACACAAGAATAATAAATGTCACATAGATCAAGAGTCACCCAATAATGAAGTTAATAATGCACACTAAATGTCATGTGGAGTAAGTGTCACACAATTTAATAATAATAAAAATGATCACACCACATGCAACAACATCAATCATGCATAGAACAAACAAGGCTAATCTACATAATGAATGTATGCCATCATAATACATAATTTTTTTTATCCATATAATATTTAAATATAAGTAATTTACATAAGATAAAGTGAGGTTTAATTAGTGTAAGTATATAAATATTATCAATTTAATGGTCATAAATAGATGTAACCTATGTATATATAACAAGATGCCCCTAATGTAAGCATGCCCCCAATATAAGAAGATAGCCCCTGAGTGTAATAATGTACTAAATATTCATATTTATGTCATATATAACATGTATATCCTACATACCACTCATTTTTACCATGAAAAACATGTGCATAGATGGTCATATAATTTTGAATGTATGTGATAAATCGTAAGTGAATCATGCAAACTAGAAAAACATGTCATGCATAGGTCATGGTTTTTTATTTTTATAATTTAAATATGAGATACACACATGATAAATCAACATAAGTGCATGATGTTCATGGGGTTATATATAGATTAATACAACCAATAAAACATTATGCGTAACTTCTATGTGATAAGAAATGTTCCTAACCGATTTGGTTTGAACTTACCTTTGTTTTACTTATCTACACTGGTGTTATTTTGATTCTCTTTTAGCACCAAGTCACCAATTTAAAATTCAATATTTTTAATATAATTGTTTTATTCTTTTTTAATGTGATTATAATATATTAAGTGTTTCTTAGGAGGTTGTATGCATTTGTCATTCAATATTTCTAGCTTGTGTAGTCACTTTTCTTGATACTTATTGTCATAGATGATATCTTTTAGTGAAACATGAAATGATGTTATATAGATATAAAGGAAATAAATATTATGTTTCATAGATTATATAATAAGTATTATCCCTAGTGGGCATGCAAGTTTTTTATTGATAGGTTCATAAAGATTAAATAATCTTATTATGCTAATCTTCATCATGATTTGTAAATATTTTACTTAATAATTTAGCAATTGTCTTATTCATTGAGTTTGCTTGTCTTTTACCTTCTGATAATAAATGGTGTAAAATGTATGATAGATATTTTATTTATCCTCAAAACTATTAACAATTTTATCCTTAAATTATTATATATTATGTTATAATGCCTGATACAAGCCTAAAATTGTGAAATGATATTTTTCATTCAAAAAAATACATATATCTTACCATGTAGTTGATTGTGATGGTACCAATTCAACACATTTTGTAAAATATTATATATTATAATAATGAACTTGTGACCCTCTGATGGTTTTGGATTTATCTTTTCTATTAATTCAAATCACAAAAGAGAATGGCCATGGTGATACAATTGGTTGTAATTCCTATAAAGGCAAGTGATTTAAATTTTAAAGTATTTAGAATTGTATAAATAATTTTATGTATTATTCACATTCTTGATCCATTACAACTAAATAGTAACCCATCCTTGCTAATTTATAAAAAATTATTTTCCACTAAAATTTCCACCACATTCACTATTGTGTACCTCTTATATATCTCTCGTAGCATCCTCATGGCTAAGACATCGAAATGATTTTCCCTCAAATTATTTTTTAAATAGAGCCATTCCAATCATATAAACTTGTGTTTTCCATTATTTGATAAATTTTTTGGGGTAATAGTTTTATAAAATAGATTATAGATATCATTATACCATTATGAATTTCTTGTACTATGTGTAACCACCACTAAGACAAAAAAGTAATTGATAATAATTGATAGATTTTATATTCATCATAAATTAAAAAATTATTGATCATCATTGATTTCAATATGAACTAGAAAATATTCACTAAGCATATCATCTGCATAATGATTATCTTTGTGAGGTATGTTCTCAATCGTAATCGTATCAAAATATGTCATTGAATGATGTACCATTTTATCTTTTTTATTTGATAAACATATAAAACCTAAATAACTAGGAGTTAATAATCCATGTAATCCCAAATATATTTTATCTTTAATGTTCATGTGGCATATAATCCTAGAATCAATGGCTTGAATTCCACATAATTATTTGAGCATGAAAACCCTAAATGATATGTGAATGGCATAGGTAGTCCATGAAGAGTGATTATAATTATTGTTTCTATATAATTTGAGGCACATTTATATCCATACAATTAAATGGTCCAATAATCATAATCAATGTGATATGTAGTAAAATCATCCTAAAAAGTATCATTGATTGGTGTTGCATTAACTAGTGGTGTTATAGCTAATTGATTAGTAATTATATGTCCCTTCACGTATATTTTAGATATGAACTTTAAGTCAAATTACATAAGTAACATCACCCATTTATCTATGTATCTAATAAAATATGGTTTCATCATGAGATACTTCAGTGGATCCACCTTTTCAATAACACGCATTTCATTATTAAGCATAGTGTCAAAGTATTTATGTTATGAAAACAATGACCAAACATAAATTTACATTGCATTACAATTTTTTTTTTATCATAATCCAAAAGTGTATGATTGATAAAATAGATTATTTTTATACACCAAATTTTGGTCAAGCAAACACAATTACTATATATTTTGTGACTTGTATTTAGAATCTCCTAATGCTGAAATAAGATCCCATTGGAATGTGTTGTCAAAGTGATATGCATGTTTTGTGCTCCAACACTCCCTCCCCCCATTTTCAAAAATTTAAATAGGGACCTATTATTTTTAAGACATGTATATTCATGGTCCTCCACATTTGGATTCTAATATTGATCAAATATATTTGATTTTAAGTTTGTTTTCAAGTCTAATTTTATTGCAAAAATTATGAAAGGGAGAAAATCAAAGATTAAGCAGCTATCATAAATTATTTATCACCTTTGATACTTTTATTTGTTAACAAAGCATGTATTCAATATCATGTTTTGATTTAAGGAACTAATGAGACTAATGAAAAATATATATCTTGTTTAAGGATTTGATGTGTAATGAGTTCTTATAATTATAGATATCCACTAGGTCTTCTAGATCATGAAAAGTGTTAGCATCCCATTCCCCCACAATTGGCTGCACCCATAATAGAAGTTTCAAGTCTTATTGAACATTTGGATTGGAAATAATCATCCACATGTCATCATCTTCATAACCCTGAGCCTAAATAGAAAAGTATAAGTCACATAATCATCTAGAGAATTGGAACACAATGTGGTGACATGTCAATCATTAAGAATATATAAGGAAAAGGTACATGGTAAAGTTCAAAAATATTTATAGACTTCCAAGATCATGCCAAGTGGTAAAATCACATTGACCTATAATCTAGAGGATCAATGTAAATTCATTGTTTTCAAATATATAGACTCCCTAGATCATGCGAAGTGGTAACATTCTGCCTACCCAAATCAAATTAGTTATAAATATATTACAAAGTTATTTTTCTTGAATTCTCAAGGCCATTTTTGCATCATCATCATGTATGTCAAAGGCTTGATAGACAAATTACATAACCTAAATCTATATGTCCCTAAATCAATGTGAACCATCCATACAATATGATCTTGTTAACCTAGGAATTTTTATCAAAGATACATTGTATAAACCTTCTATCTCTATATTCTTAAGAACCATCAACTTGTCTTCATCTTAGGGATGTGAAACTAGTCAATAGGATGGTATAGAAGAAAATGTAGAATTTTATCTATAACCATAAGATTGATCCATGTGGTATCATCCCAATCACTTAGTGACCTATAGAAAGGATACATAGTCTAAATTCTAAATATGCTTTGAGTTCCTAAGATCACAATACCTATTATAATATCATTAAGTCATAGCCCACAAAGAAAATAAATCATAGTTATAAAGTTGAGTATATTGGGTATAGACATGATCACAATAGGTTTCATAATTTTAGAAGTTCAAAGCCTGATAAGATAAAGTGAAAATCAAGATTTTGTAGCTCCTGAAAACCATCCATGTGTCTTGATCTAGTCAGTCATAATTTAAAGGTACAAAGTAATAATCCTTACAACTCCATAACCATAAGATTTTTCAACATGGCATCTTTTCATGTATACATATCCTTTCAATAGAGATACATTGTTTAGATTTATAAGAACCCCAAGTCCTTGATATCATAACAAGTGGAAAATTTTCATTAAGTGCTAGCTTAAAAAGCATATAAAGTGTAAGTATAAAGCAGAGCCCTCCACATAAATGAGATCCTAATAGATGCCATATCCTTAGAAGGGCATAACCAAGGAAAATATTCTAGAGTCTATGGATAGGATAAAGTACAAGGAAATAAGAAATAAACACTTATCTTGAGGTGATGATTGATAACTAAAATTAACAAAAAAACTACCACATGACATAAATGTACTTGCCAAAATTGGTTGGCCAATATCAAATTACTATACAAAACAAAATTAAAAGTAGATATTGTATTAAATTTGTTGTCCCCAAAAATAGCTTTCTCATTTTTAGGACAACATATGAATTATTTTGGTCTTGCATGACCAAAATTGTCTCTTCCTTTCCCAAAAATTTATTCTGAGCATTCAATTTCATCATTTTCTCAACTTTTTGGTAAAGGGACTAGCAGGTTCAAAGGCTTTTGTAGGTGAGTTCAATCAAAAGAGTGAGTTTCTAGTACTTGGTCACCTTCAGGTTTGGGTCAGCACTTTGGTTCAATCAAAAAGGGTCTGTCAGCAAGTATCAGAACAAGGATTGAACCATTGAACCTTGAACCATTTTGGTTCAATGGGTTCAAAGGTTCAAATGTCATCAACAAGAGCTAAGCACTTCAACAGTGGTTCAAATTTCAATTGTTTCAAAGTTTTGCGGCCCTGAGCACTTAACAAGTCTCAAAAGCTTGAACCATTGAACCATTGAACCTTGAACCATTTTGGTTCATCAATTTAACATGTTGGGTTCAAAGGTTCAAAGACTACCTCGGTTATGAAGAGAAACATGTGCAATAGAAAGAGTCAAGTGGATGCTACCAAGTGTCGCCAGCCGAGCCCCATTATGCTTTATTTTTGAGAAATGGCAAAAGCTACCACGTGTCCCATTATGACTCAGTAGAATGTGACATGTGTCAGCGTTCACTTCTCAGAATTCCTTATAAGCTACAGGCTACTTTCAATAAAAGCTTCTTCCAGAGTTCTATGGAGGGTGACAAGTGGCAATAGTGGAAGGTTTTACTTTGTTTTCCTAAGAGCAGCAGACCATGCCACATGTCCCATGCAGAGAGTGGTAGAGGCTGACAAGTGTCATCTACAAAAGCCTGACTGAGCTCCAAAAATTTCTATGATGTCACAAAGGCCTGAGAAGGAAGATGCTACCAAGTGTCAACAATGAAAGATGCCACGTGTCTCTGGTAAGATTCAATAGAAAATGATGCGTGTCACTTGTTTGATGTGGCAAAACTCACCACATGTCAAAAGATGGAAAACCTCACAATGTAAAGACATGCATGAAGCCAAGGAAAGAATTTCCTTCAGACAAATTCTCTGAAGGAATTCCTTCAAACATTTTGTCTGAAGGAAATAAGGGGCCAATGACCCACCAAGGAATTAAAGCCCAAAGGCCACTTGGAAGATCCTGAAGGGTAGACACCTTTATGGAAGGACACTCAACATTTGGAAATGGACCTTTCTCAAGACTCTAAATGGCATGTTCCCTTTGGAAAAGGTTGAAGCATCAAAGCACAACAAAAGCTGCCAAGTGTTGCATGTGGAGACATAGTTTTAGAAGTAGCTTCAAGGTGCAAAACTCACCATGTGTCCTATCCCAGTTGAAGTGGAAGCTGACACATGTCTGCATCTATGCCCCCAACCTCTAACAATTTTAAAGCTTATTCTAATAAGTTTATTTCAAAGTTGTGGATGCCACCATGTGTCCTCACCTACATCAAGTAGAATGATAGGCCCATAGATGTCAAATTTGGAGTGACTGGCTAGCTGTTAACCTTCAATAAAGGAAAGACACGTGAATGCCAAATCAGCTGCATTTAAGTGTCTATTGATTCTAGCAGACTCAAGGTGTGGACCTAAATGCATTCAAAGAGCCTAAGGCTAGACCCAAGAGGAAGATATAAAGAGGGAAACTTAGTAGGAGTTATTTCTAGTAGGTGGAGTAGTTCATTGGGTAGATATTTAGGGCATATGAACATTGAAAGCACCGTTTGTTTGTCCCCTTTGAGATAAATATAGAATAGATAGTTGCACGGCTAAGCAGGTGATGGAATGAGAGATTCAGACTTGGAAGGAGGCACTAGAGATGAATCGACATGTCACAGTTAAGGCAACCACCCTGATCGAGCATGGTCCTTCTTGCCAAGACCAAAAATGCATCCAAGGCATTGAATGCACTGAATGGGTAACTCTATGGGAAAAAGTGCCAAGCCTCCCTCAAGCCTCTATATAATGTGATCTCTTATATCATTTGAGGGAGATCTTCCCCTTACCAGAAGTGAAACTCTACCCAAATTGAAAGGCCTTACTGAGACTTTGAGCTCAGATTGTAGTTCATATTTATTTGATTGAATGAGAAAGCAAGTTACTTGCAGACTTTGTGATGTTATAGCTTGTGATAAATTAGGAAATTGTTCTTATGTTTGTCTTCTAAAATCATTCTTATTTATTTGATTTAACAAGCAGCTAGTGGAGGTGATAAGGAAGGTGTCCTAAAGCCAACTAATTTTAGACTTTGTGCTTTCATAGTTGTCTTCAGTGTGTGTTTTTCTTTTCTATTTCTATGTAAAAGACCTTGGGATGAGTTTGTGCCCTCATTGTCTTTCGTATCTCCCTCTAGGGTAGTCAAGGTGGAGACTTTGTGCTACATCTTAGATTGCTGGTTACTTTGGACCTAGTTACCAGTCACTTGTTACCAAAGAGAGTCCTACTATTTGAAAGAACAAGCACTTTTGAAAGAAGAGAAGTTCCTTCTATCATTTCATCAAGATTTTTACTCTCTAAGAACAGATTTGGCTCTTGGCTGAATGTTACTTTTGAAAGAAGAGAAGTATCTTCACCAATCACCCAAGATTTCTCCTTTGATATGTGAACACCATCTCTAAAAAAAGAGAGATGGATGGTTTATCCCACCCCTGTATCTTACTTTTTGCATATATTTATAGTATATAGCCTCCGAATATTTAATAGGGAACCTCCCCTTGATGAGAGGAGAGACTTGTCCCCTGTTGATGTAGTAAACCTACACACCAGGATGACCCATCTCCCTATGCTATGGTGATAAGAACTTTTTTGGTCACCAGTTAGCTTTCCAACAAAATATTCACCCAACAATTTTTGGCAACTCCGTTAGGGACACAATAATTTTGTGAAATTTGGAACCTCAAGTTTCAAATTGAAACATCACTTGTGTCTTACCCATAATCATTATAACCCTTATCCATTACAGACTCTGACGACTCCATTTCATGTCTTAACTATTATCATTATAGCCTTACCATCTTCCTCCATCTCCATTATTTTATCTAGTCTACAAAACTAGAGCTGCTCAAAAAGAGTGCGTAGTTTGAAGCCTCAAGCCTCAAGCTAGATTTGTTATCCCTATTTTTTATAATTAAATCATGGCAGTTCAAGGCCCTTGGGGTAACTCTTTTGGCCCACTCAATTTGATTCCACCCCTGCATGAACTCCCACAGAGTTCAAGAAAGAATTTCCCCAAATTCTTTGGTGATGGGATAGTTCACCCTGATGAGCACATTGCAACCTTCAGCATAGCCTATGGTGTGATAGGGGTGGAATTTGAAGACGTGGTAATCAGGCTTTTTGTGGAGACCCTACAAGGTGCTGCTATAGACTGGTTCTACCATCTACAAGCTGGATCAATTACTAATTGGGACACACTTAAAGCCAAGTTGAAAGCAAGGTTCAAGCCCACAAAAGATGCACATGCTTTGTTGGCCCAACTCACTCAGATGAAGAAAGATCCCCATGAGCCTATGAGGGATTTTATTTCTAGGTTTGATAAGCTGAGGCACAAGATTCCCATGGTCACCCAACCAACACCTCAGAACCTCAAATGATTCTTCATCAACTCACAACTACCTGAAGTGAGTTTTCTGTTGAGACGAGCTAAACACATAGACCTTGAGGCTGCTCAAGACTTGGCTACTGAGCTAGAAGATGACCTTATCTTGGTAGGAAAGATAAGGAGAGATCCTAATAGAGGTAAACCCTCTTCATATTTTGAATACTCACCCATAACCACCATTGACCCAATGGTATAAAAGCTAGAAAATGAATTGTAGCCTTGAAAAGGCAAATGACACAAGGTATGTCTGGTGCTCCTCTATATAGAGATGCACCAAAGATGACATTTCCTAATTAGCCATATTAAGGCAACATTACCAGAAGTCAAGGGTAACCAAATAATCTTCCTCCTCCATAGAGGAACCTTGCCCTTGAAGCACCTCTAACCAACTCATTAGTTAGATATCTAGAAATAGAACATGTTTCCTATTTCCAACTTGAGTTTGAGCAAGAAAATGGCACTGATCTCTTCAAGGAGGATCTAAAAGAATTAGCTGGTGACTCCCACATTAGTTTCCTAAATTTATAGGATGAACCCAAAAGTAAAGGTGAAGTAGTCGAAGGATCATATGCAGTATTCACCAAGTCTAAGAATCAGTCAGCCCAATAGGTTGACAAAGAGAAGATAGGAGTAACCCCAACTAGCAATTTCAATTGTTGAGCAAAGAGCCCCTCTTCCTTTCTAGTAAAAGGACCCAATGATTTCCAAAGAAGTAAGTACATCAAACATCTCTGCACCTTCTACTTCAAATTCATAGATCAGTCCTCCCCCTCCCAAAAACCAAAAGGATGAACTCCCATCCTCTCTTCCAAGTCCATCTCAGTCATTTGACATGATTGATCATGTCAAGAAATCTAAAATTCAAATGACTAAGTTTGAATCCCTGCAAGCCAATCTTGAGCAATTAAACATTGGTGGAGAGCTAGATGTGGACCTGTTTGAGGCAAAGATTGTGGTTACCCAAACATTAGCCCCTACTACTCAAATTTTGTTTGAGCCTTTAGGTAGGGGTAATTACTTCTTGACCATAGAGGATGCTCATGTCCCAGTTGATGAAAGTCCTATAGCTGGTAATCCAAGATTTGATCCAAACAAGGCATAAAAAGAATTAGTAGAGTGTAGTACAAATCAAGAAGGATCTTCCATTTTTTATGAAGATAAATCTGATAGAAGATTAGCTTTTGATGATGCTTGGATCTTGGAATCTGATGGTAGTAATTCTTCCATAGTTGGATGCAGATCTCTGTTGCTTAGATTAAAGACTGCTCAGGGTGAAGAGGTCAAACTCCTTCACACCAAAGGAGATGTTGAGCTGATGGTTTTTTAGGGGTCTAATGCTGACAATCGAAGCATGCACTGGATTGGACCAGTAGAACATCAAGCTATGGTGGTAGACCATACTGCTATATTCCCAAGTTAGCAAAAGGAACTCTTCACAGGGAGAGCAAGGAGTTATGGTTTTTAGTTTGAAGACCATGACCTACCATGGAGTAAGAAGAAGAAAAGGCCAAGAGGAAGATGCAAAAAATTGGTTTCCTGGTGGAGAGCTCCATTCACCCGTCACCATTTTTGGGGGCAAAATGTTTTCCTACTAGTTTACCAGGATGGCATCCCCTTTCATTGTCCCACGATGAACAACATCTGAAGTACTTCAATTCTTGAAGTATCAAATAAGTTCACCTGTACATATGTATATTTGTATCATTTCTATTTCTGCTTTATGTTGTTCATTTTCATTTTTTGGAGCCTTTCTTTTTGAGTAGCATGACTCCGTAGCCCAATGGCACACTTCAAGGCACTGGAGATTCTGGTTTCTACTCCCCTTAGATTTTCCAAGTTCTCATCTAATGAAAGTTCCCCAACTGGAGCCAGCTATTTTCCCCAAAAATAGCTTTCTCATTTTTAGGACAACATATGAATTATTTTGGTCTTGCATGACCAAAATTGTCTCTTCCTTTCCAAAAAATTTATTCTAAGCATTCAATTTCATCATTTTCTCAAATTTTTAGTAAAGGGAGTAGTAGGTTCAAAGGCTTCTACAAGGGAGTTCAATCAAAAGAGCGAGTTTCCAGTACTTGGTCACCTTCAGGTTTGGGTCAGTACTTTGGTTCAATCAAAAAGGGTCTATCGGCAAGCATTATAACAAGGATTGAACCATTGAACCTTGAACCATTTCAATTCAATGGGTTTAATGGGTTCAAAATTTCAAATGTCATCAACAAGAGCTAAGCACTTCAGTTTGGTTCAAAGTTCAATTGTTTCAAAGTTTCATGGCCCCAAGCACTTAACGAGTCTCAAAATCTTGAACCATTGAACCGTTGAACCTTGAACCATTTTGGTTCATCAGTTTAACGAGTTCAATGTTCAATCAGTTTAACATGTTAGGTTCAAAGACTACATCATTTATGAAGAGAAATGTGTGTAATAGAAAGAGTCAAGCAGATGCTGCCAAGTGTCACCAGCTGAGCCCCATTATGCTTTGTTTCTAAGAAATGGTGAAAGCTGCCATGTGTCCCATTATGACTCAATAGAATGTGATGGTAGCATTCACTTCTCAGAATTCCTTATAAGTTGTAAGCTTCTTTTGATAAAATCTTCTTCTAGAGTTTTGTAGAGGGTGACAAGTGGCAATGATGGAAGGTTTTACTTTGTTTTCCTAAGAGCAGAAAGTTGTGCCACGTGTCCCATGCAGAGAGCAGTGGAGGTTGATAAGTGTCATCATCCACAAAAGCCTGACTAAGCCCCAAACATTTATATGATGTTGTAAAGGCCTGAGAAGGTGGATGCTACCAAGTGTCAATATTGGAAGATGCCATGTGTCTCTAGTAAGATTCAACAAAAAATGACACGTGTCACTTGTTTGATGTGGTGGAACTCACCACATGTCAAAGGATAGAGTACCTCATAATGTAAAGACATGCATGAAGCCAAGGAAAGAATTTCCTTTTTACAAACTATCTGAAGGAATTCCTTTAGAAATTTTGTCTAAAGGAAATAAGGGACCAATGACCCACCAAGGAATCAAATCTCGAAGGCCACTTAGAAGATCCCAAAGGATAGAAACCTTTGTGTAAGGACACTTGACATTTAGAAATGGACCTTTCTCAAGACCCTGAAGGGCATGTTCCCTCTAGAAAAGGTCAAAGCATCAAAGCGTAGTAGAAGCTACCAAGTGTCGCATGCTAAGACACAGTTTCAGAAGTAGCTTCAAAACACAAAACTCGTTACGTGTCCTGTCCTAATTGAAGTAGAAGCTGACACATGTCTGCATCTGTGCCCCCAACCTCTAACAATTTCAAAGCTTATTCCAATAAGTTTATTTCAAACTTGTGAATGCTACCACATGTCCTCACCTACATCATAGCAGAATGATAGGCCCGTGGACATCAAATTTGGAGTGGCTGGCCAGCCGTTAACCTTCAATAGAAGAATGACATGCAAATGCCAAATTGGTTCCATTTAAATGTCTGTTAATTCTATTAGAATCAAGGCACAGACCCAAATGCATTTAAAGAGCCTAAGGCTAGACCCAAGAGGAGGAAGAGACAAAGAGGGAAACTCAACATGAGTTATTTCCAATAGGTGGAGCAGTTCACCGAGTAGATATTTAGGGTCTGCAAACATTGAAAGCACCGTCTATTTGTCCCCTTTGAGATAAAGGGCTGGTAATGGAATGAGAGATTTAGACTCGAGAGGAGGCACTAGAGATGAATCGACATGTCACAATTAAGGCAGCCACCCTGCTCCAGCATGGCCCTTCCTGACAAGACCAAGAATGCATCCAAAGCATTGAATGCACCAAATGGGTCACTCTATGGGAAAAAGTGCCAAGCCTCCCTCAAGCCCCTATATAATATAATCTCTTATATCATTTGAGGGAGATCTTCCCCTTACCAAAATTGAAACTCTACCAAAATTGAAAGGCCTTATTGAGACTTTGAGCTTAGATTGTAGTTCATATTTCTTTGATTGAATGAGAAAGCAAGTTACTTGTAGACTTTGTGCTGTTATAGCTTGTACTACATTAAGAGATTGTTCCTATGTCTATCTTCTGAAATCATTCTTGTTTATTTCATTTAACAAGTAGAAACTAGTGGAGGTGATAAGGAAGGTGTCCTGAAGCAAACTACTTTTAGACTTTGCGCTGTCATAGTTGTCTTCAGTGTGTGTTTTTCTTTTTTGTTTCTGTGTAAAAGACCTTGGGATGACTTTATGTCCTCATTGTCTTTCGTATCTCCCTCTAGGGTAGTCAAGGTGGAGACTTTGTGCTACATCTTATATTGCTGGTTACTTTGGACCTAGTTACCAGTCACTTGTTACCAGAGAGAGTCTTGCTATTTGCAAGAACAAGCACTTTTGAAAGAAGAGAAGTACCTTCTATCATTTCATCAAGATTTCTACTATCCAAGAAGGGATCTGGCTCTTAGCTGAATGTTACTTCTAAAAGAAGAGAAGTATCTTCACCAATCACCCAAGATTTCTCCTTTAATCTGTGAACATCATCTCTAAAAAAAAGAGATGGATGGTTTATCCCACCCTTGTGTCTTAATTTCTACATATATTTATAGTATATAGCCTCTGCATATTTAATAGGGAACCTCCCCTTAATGAGAGGAGAGATTTGTCCCCTATTGATGTAGTAAACCTACACACTAGGATGACCCATATCCCTATGCTATGGTGATAGGAACTATTTTGGTCACTAGTTAGCTGGCCAACAAAATATTCACCCAACAAAATTCACACGAATTTAGATTTAAAGTATAAATATTTAAGCAATATATATTAAATCCTAAGAACATCAAATTACTTTGTTATTAATCATCAAACTGCTAACTACAAATTCAAGCTACCAAGTCTTCAAGATCCCTAGTTTTTTAACAAACATTTTAAAATTTTATTTAGTTAAAATCTTTACACAAATTATGCAACATATCAATGGATTATTTATATATATCACCTAGTCAGTCCCCTTCTCAATACTTAATCATAGGATCTATAAAGTATCTTGACATGATTTTTGACATGAGGTATTGTTGTTTCCCACTACTCATATCTCTAGGATGAAATTTAAAACATTAATTCATATTCAATCTAAGACTGGATGGATAAAGACATGAAGAAATATGTAGATGATGTGCTACTAATTAAATCAATGGATTTACATAACATAACAACAAAGTTTGAGGTAATGTCATGAGTTGACTTACTTCACAAATTATTTTTTAGTGGTTTTATTACTAGAAATTATTTACACTTAAGGATTAATAGGAGCATGGTCACTTACATCTTTTGAGAAGTGTTTGATAAATATTTATGTCTCCTAATCCATAAAATGTATTATAACTGGGTCAATGCAAATTCCTAGTTAGACCATAATACAATTAAGGGCAAGTGTAACAACCCCATTAAGTTTGACTTAGGAAAACATGATTTTTTTAATCAACACATACCTTCATTATTATTCACCATGATAATTTAATTAGTAATCCATATATAAAACTCTAAGTGTATTAACTAAAAATAAGCATTTGCCATCTAATAATCACTCATCATTAGCAACATATGAAACACATCATAACTGAATATGGAAAGTATTTACAAATACCTAGCCATAGAAAGTACAATGATATAGCCACTTCTACTAAGGTAAAAATAAGTAAATAATTACATTTCATTATATTAATGTCTTAATAATAATAAATAAAATACAATGTGTAAGATATAAGATACAAATCTCTATGGATCATGAATTCCCAAACTAGTATCTTTGGTAATCTCAAGTGTCATCTCTAAGTAAGTATTTCTTTGGGAAGAGAGTATAATTTGAGTGTTTTTACACATCAAACATGGACCATCGATTCCCCACACAGTTCCTCATTAAGGAATAACCCTCCCTTCATGGATGAGCAGATAGTGATGGTGTGGGTATCTAGAGAGATAAGCTAGTACTTGTGTGTTGTATGATTTCTAAAAATAAACATGTGGTGTACCATAAAGAAATTCATTCTAAAAATATATCACACAAACATGTAAATCATACACATGAAATGGAAATGTCTCACTAACAATACTTGGCCCAAAATTTTCAATAGTTATTGATCTCTGAGATCACTCAATTTCATGCACACCACTTGATCAGATTACCATCATCTAACATTGTGATGCGAGTAATCTAGTGAAGTCTATCTCACTACTCACTCAGTACCAACAATGCAATAATTAGTTAACACATATATAACCAATATATTCATATTGATTACTTCCTATTATAAATCATAAAACATGCTAAGCATAAGAATAATCAAATGCATACATTTAGTCTATCAAACATATGAATAAATCTCCACAATATTATTTATTACATAATTAATAAGGAAACAAGTGCAAATTATACCAATCGAGTATAATAATATATTAGACTGCATGTTCTAATTTATAAAAGCATACATAATATAATATTTCCTTCTAATTAACATTAAATATGTTAAACAAATCAATAACCATAACATATATATTTCATCTATCAAACATATAAATGGATGTAGACATAACAATTATAGTTTGTACCACCCAGGTATAACACACATTTAGACTACAATTTTCTATTTTCTATAAGTAATTTTCAAATATAATACACTCTATGACATCCCATAATATCATAGTTCATTGTTCACGAGCAGAACTATTCAATTACAAACAACCAATCTTATAATTTTAAGAATCAATTATATCATAATCCTAAATAATAAGCAAGCAATTATAATTTATACAAACTAGGTATATCCCATGTTTAAGATGCATAATCTAATATATAATACATAATACTTACTTTCAAGCTATCAGTCATAATATTTGTAGAGAATAAGATAACTCATAAACCCATTATAATATTTCATTTAAATAACTCATTCCATTTATATTAGACTATTTTCATATGGTTATAGTTTCTGGTCCCTTGATAGACTTATGACCTATTTAACAATTCATTTAGCTATATGTATAGTTCATATATATCAATACTTTTACATTATAATATGTATCATATGTGAGTACTCAAATGATATGTAAATACTATATCAATGTTCATTTATATTTCTCAATCAAGAAATCTTTATGATTTCAAAAATCCTTAAAACTTTCATGTTCACAAAATATATTGATGATTTTTAAGGGATTTATCAATGTAAAACTCCTTCATAGTTTTTATCCTTAACTAAATTTATTTTCATCCTAATTATTGAAAGTGTATATAAATCCATACTCTAGATCTCAAGACAACATAGTTTTATGTGTTATGGTTCACATATATGTATTTGGAAATACACAAATTGCTCTTATATGATACATGAAATTTTTATCAAATACATAGATATATGAATCACCAAAGACATGATAATATAACAATCAAAATATATGCTTGTAGGCATGCATGCCCATGTATTCATATATATAATCTACATATATATGTATACACCCTCATACATATTAGGTCTTCTTATTATTTACAACATTTATTTAGAGTTGTTGAATATATCGTTAGCTCATAACATAGGAAATATAAAAATAGGATATTAAGACTATTCACATATATATAATCACCATATATATAATCGACATGATAAATACATGTGTCATATATATGTATATATATATATATATATATATATATATATATATATATATATATATATATATATATATATATATATACATACATACATACATACATATATATATATACATGCATATACATATATACATATACATATATATATATATATACATATATATATACATATATATATATACATATATATATACATATATATATATATACATATATATATACATACATACATATATATATACATATATATATACACATATATATATATATGTATATATATATATATATATATGTATGTATATATATATATATATGTATATATATATGTATGTATGTATATATATATGTGTGTGTGTATATATGTATGTGTATATATATATATATATGTATGTATGTATATATATATATATATATGTATGTATATATATATATATATATTTCATTAATAAATCACCATATATTATGTGATAAATACACATATATGATTTTGAGTTAGCAAACTAGTATTGCCACAGTTATAAAGATAACATATTACATCATATCATTCCTAGGATAGTAAATATACAAGTTCATTGTTTGCATATAGGTTTGAGAATTTCTAAGTCTGTTTTTGGTATTACCGTAGCTGTGTATAGGAATAAATATGGAAACATGCACCCACTAGTGTTGTACATTTAATCACTACAAAATATATTATATAAATATCACTATAAATACATAATATATGGAACACTAACATATTCTCAACTATACTTTACTTCAATTTATTGTTTTTAATTTCTACTAGATGAATATATGAACAGATTATTTTTTTTTTCAATAGGCATTACTTTAAATATTATACTAGCACTCATGTATATCTATAAGCCATAGATATTAGTTGCACATGGGACTATTGACTTTGCATTATGATAAAAACTCTTATGGATAACCTCATACGAGTTAAATCTACAACTAGGTATATCTACTAGCTGTATATCCCCATGTAAGTCATTAGACATTAAAATGCTAGCCATATATTATAGAGATAAATGACTATAGATAAATTTGGTTGTTTTTGATATTATTATGTATGTTTTATATAGAATAAAAGTTGGTGTATTTATTAAGCATTGTGTATAGATATACAATATTGATCATTATACATTTATTTTACTATATAAATAATACAATTATATTGATCTCATTATTGATTACTAAACCTATTGATCATTATATATGGTTCAATGAGATTATATTGATATTGATTTGTATAATATAATAGGTTGTTTCTATATTTACCACTATTTATAGTAACGATATATTATATAAATTAGTACATTGATCATTATCTACTAGAGATGTTATCTAGAGTATATTACTCATTATCTAGAGTACTAATTGATATTTATAATACTGATCTAGAGTACAATACCTATTGATCGCTATCTACTAGAGATTATAATAGGTGTATTGATATTTCTACAATGTAAAAGTTGTCCACTAGTAATATCAGTCAATAATATGATTATATTATTGTATAATTAATACAATTATACATGGTTCAATAAGTAACTGCAAGTCACCATTATAGAGTTTGAGATTGAATATAATATCCTTTAATTGTTATTAGAAGTCTTTTAGAACTTCCATATATACCTAGTTTGGTATATACACAAAGATATAAGAATCACTATTATTAGATATCACTAATCATAAGTTTAGTTAATTGCATATCACTATACCGGTTTACATAATATAAATGAATATCATCCTATTTTATCTAACTAAAAATAGGTCAAAAGTTCATAAGTATATCATAATAAAAATGTATGCGTGTATATCATAATAAAATGCTAGATGAAAATGAACTTAGCTAGAAGGATTATATTGGGTTGATGGTAGCCTACTTTTCCCACAATGTTATGTGCTCCATCATAATGGCCCTTCTTTCCCATATGGCATCTGAAAACTTTATCTTTTTAATCATATTCCCCCCCCCCCCACCAATTAATCAGGTAGAATTTTTTTTCCAAGTTCATGTCTTTCCTCCCTTATCTCTATGTTACACTTTCTCTTTTATTTAAGGTTCTTTTTTATTTTCTTGTCTTATCTCTTTTTTTTTCTAATTTTTAAAAAATTCTAAATTTCCAAGATAATCAAGTAAGTCTGCTTAGCAAGAAATCAATATGTAACATCCTCCCCCCACTAAATTTATTTATAGTCCTAAATGACACTTATTAAAACATTAGTTTTAAATTAAAAACATTGTTCAGTAGAAAATTAACATAGTATAAAGTATCAAATCAATAAATAAATGTGGAAATTACCTATAGAACTCATCATAGTCTTCCCAAGTAACACTATCCTCATACTATTGGTCCCATAAGACCTTTCACTATGACATCTCCCTATTATGCAAATTATGTTTATGAGTGTTAATTACTCTGTCTGATTTTACCGTGACCACCCTGGGGTGAACAACTGGTAAGGCAAGCTTATATGCTATAGGACTAGCCACTTCTAATACGTTGAAGGGTCCCACATATCTTAGTGAAAGTTTAATTAACTTATCAAATTTAGGATTCAACTAAAATCATATTAAATCATCATAAAATACAAAAACAAAAGGTCAAGGAGAGTTCCATAAAGCCTCCTAGTCCCTTTACACATCTCTCTATCCTAGAGAGTGTTTTTCTCATTCTGGAGAAAAGTGTTTAGGGAACTTGATATAATGATGTGTATAAATTAATACCATTTCTACTCTATATAGCTCCTGATAAGTATAAAATTTCAATACTATCACTACTTGACATATCTCCTAACAAGTATGATGATAGGAACTAAAAATACTACATTTCCAATGTATACAAAATTAAGGAATAAACATTTCACATTATACATGTTTATGGCCATATGAATGAATTTAAAAAGTCTCACTTGTCAAATCTTGGATTTGAGAATCTCCCCTTGTAAGACCCAAACTTAGTAACAACTGAGTCAATATGAGACTAACTAGGATCCACTTCCATCTCTTAGTAGTCACGTTCCTAATTCACCACTCATCCCTTAGGTCTCCATGACCTAATGATCTCTAAAATGTGCACAAGGTTTAATGAATCACCAATCCACACTAATAGATCATGAAAATCAATTATATATGCTAAATAATTTAAGATGTACCAACATACATTATAATCATTCCATAATTGTATTAAATTACCATTAGCCAAACATAACTAGTATCAAATTTCACCACTTAACCCATCTATGGTATTCTCATAGTTAAAATAAAATAATTTTAAAATTAACATAGCATACAAAGTCTAAGGATCACAACCTCCTTATAGCCTTAGAAAGGGAACAAATGAGTCAATGTCTCCCTACTTGCTCAGCCAGTTACACAATAATTAAAAGTTTATCTCAACCCTTTCAGACTAAAAATATGTTCCACACCTCTTGTCCATACTTGCTTTAGGTGAAAGGTACATAAATGTCTCATAAAATAAACATGCTTTAAGCAAGATGAGAATAATTCCAAACTAATCAAGGTTGGATCATAAAATAATGATTATAATTATCTTATAATTATTAATCTAGAACTAATGTATTCAAGGTTTGTCTCTCCACGTGGTCAAATTTCACAAGTTAGATAAAGTATCACTGGTAAGTATGACTCTAAAAATCCAAAATAATAAATTCTTAAATATCTTCCCATGGTATGAATACAACACCACATCCCAAGTTGACAAAATCACTACACACTTACCAAACTTATATGTGTAGTATCTTAACCTATTTCCATAATCAAAATTAATATATTAATCACATAGATGCATCAATTCATTCCATTCCTACATATTTTCTTATCAATAATAAGTATAACACACTATCCGATGAACTCCAAGGAATATGGTCAAAACAACATTTTTGAAACAAGTTTCCATTTAAGGGAACATTAAATCAACATCATAAAAATATGAATCCCCTCAATGGGTTTATATTGATGTCAAAAGAGAGTAAGATATTAATAAATCACCTCCATTCTAGTTAAGTGAGATGACACCTCCTCCTAATCAACATAAAAATAGGAGTGGTAATCCATGAAGAAACTTTTAACACATAGGAATTCTCAACTAAGACATCTACACTCTATTACAAGCAAAATTATACCATACTAGGTGGTTCCAAACCACAAGTGATCTTTTAGGATTCCCAATTATAGGATTAGTGTATATAAGACATAAAACTCTATCTAAAATTCACATATTCTTAAGTGAGAAACATCCCATGATTTTTGAACACTCATAATACTAAACACAAATGGTGAAGGTCACTTGATTACCAAGTAAGAATGTAATCATTCACAAGGTGTTTGATCTAAATGATCAAGAATATGGTAGGAATACATTTTTCATGACTAATGAACTATGATATGCATTCACCTACCCAAACATTACATATAACCAACACCATTGGGACACATAATAAACCAACCCTTTTAAAACTCTAAGAGGGTAGGAGTGCTCCTAAGGGTACACACTCAATGTGCCACACACTTTTCATCCACATAGGTAAACATACTTCCAAGAATCTTGTATGTCTATTAACTACAATAATCATCAAGCCATATAGGAGGATTTACAAGATCTCAAAACTCTGATCATGGTGTAACATGATTCTGCACTGAGGCATTACAAGTCCAAAATACACTTCACTTAACTAGTACAATACTACTACTCTCACATCATGAGGGTTTTCTTGCTCAATATAATTCTCTTTAGGTTTATCCTAGTGTTCTTTATCTTCATAGACAAGAACTTTTTATTCCCAACCTAAAATTTGGTCTATGGTTTCATTCATGGCTATAATAATCTGATTTAATTTTGTTGATTGCTTAATGACAAATCAGTTAAGATCAAATAGAGGGTTACTATCCATAACATTTGAAAGACCCTCTCTAAACACTCTATAATTCACCATTTTCCTTCCTAGTAAATAGAAGGATATGAAAATGCCAATAGACTCATTAAGTCCTATATTTTGAGCTACAAATCTGATACCACATATAACAACTCCATTGGGTTTGACTTAGATAAATGTGATAATTATTTTTTAATCAATACATACCTTCATTAGAATTCACCATGAGAATCTAATCAGTGATCTAGATATAACACTCTAAGTATATTAACTATAACTAAGCATGTGACATCAAAACAATCATTGATCATTAAAACCAAATGAAACACATCATAACTAAATATGGAAAGTAATTATAAATACTCATCCATGACTGGTACAATGATACAACCACTATTACTAAAGTATAAATAAGTAACTAGTTACATCTCATCAAATTAATGTCTCAATAATAATAAATATGATATAATTTATAAGATACATGATACAAATCTCTACAAAGCATGAGTTCCCAAACTCTAGTATCTCTGGCAATCTCAAGTGTCATCTCTAGGTAAGTACTACTATGGGGAGGGAGAGTATCATTAGATTGATTTTCCATACCAACCATGGGCCATTGATTCCCCACACAATTATTCATTAGGGAATGGTCCTCTCTTCATAGATGAGTAGATAGTGATGATGTGGGTATATAGAGAAACAAACTAGTACTTATGTGTTGTATGATTTATAAAAGATAAACATATAGTGTATCATTAAGAAACCCATTATAAAAAGATATCACACAAACATGTAAATAATACATATGAAATTATAATGTCTCACTAACATTATTTAGCCCAAGTTTTTCAATATTTATTGATCTCTAAGATCAATCGATTTCATACACACCACTTGATCGAATTACCTTCATCTAGCATTGTGATTCTAGTAGGCTAGTGAAGTCTATTTCACTACTTAGTACCAATAATGTGATATTTGGTTAACATATATATAACTAATAGATTCATATAGATTACTTCCTACTATCAATCATAAAACATGCTAAGCACAAGAATAATCAAATGCATACATTTATTCCATCAAATGTATGAATGAATCTCCATAATATCATTTATTACATGATTAATAAGCAAACAAGTGCAGATTATACCAATAAGGTATATTATATATTAGGATGCATATTCTATTTTTTTCAAGCATACACAATACATTACTTCCTACTAACTATCATAAAATATGTTAAACATAGCAATAACCAAAATGCATACATTTAATCCATTAAATGATGAATGGATCTAGACATACCAATTATAGTTTGTACCACCTAGGTATAACATTCATTTAGACTACAATTTTCTAACTCTTATAAGTAATTTTCAAATATAATACACTCTATGACATCTCACAATATCATAGTTCATTTCTCATGAGCATAACTATTCAATTATGAACAATTAGTCTTACAATTTCAAAAATCAAATGTCTAATACTCTTAAAAAATAAGCAAGTATAGTTTATAACAACTAGGTATATCTTATGTTTAAGCTACATAATCTAATTTTCATAAGTAGGATTCAAATATATAATACTCAATACTTAATTTCAAGTCGTCAATCATAACATTTGTATAGAATTAGGTAACTCATAAAACTGTTACAATCTTTCATTTAAACAACTCATTCCATTTTTAGGAGATTATTTTCATATGGTTATAGATTTTGGTCCCTTAGTAGACTTATGACTTATTTTAACCATCCATTTAGCTATAGGTATAGTTTATATATATGAGTACTTGCACATCATAATATGTACCATATGTGAGTACTCAAATGATATGTAAATACTATATCAATGTTTAATTATAT